>JAFJYJ010000125.1:0-600000 GCA_019022615.1 Acacia melanoxylon | reverse complement strand
AATATCGGGTGATGGTTGTTATTTTACACATTCATAAATTTTTTCCTCAAAATTTCATTAAAATATGAGTAATATAAAATATTCAAAAAGTAAAATATTATGTGGGGAACTAGAGATAGAAAGATTGCACAACTTTTTTTGTTTCTAAAAAAAATCGAAATTGGCCCTAATTGGCATCCCGATTGATAGTCGAGGTTGAGATACAACATGAGAAGGTGCCGAGATGCCTACAAACAAGTTTTTGAAAATCACGTCAAGCTGAGGAATCCAAACTTGTTTCCCAAAACCATGTTCGAAAGCAAAACATGTAGGAATCCCCATGTTCCGAGTAAACATCCGAGGTACATAAGGAGATCATGTCAAGTTTATGAATCCGAGGATTAACACCGAGATAAAGGTTAAAACGTACTATACAGTAACACCAAAGCAAAGGTCAAAATCGGACGCGTAAACCGAAATGCACCCGGATTAAATCGGTCGACCATGCATAGTTCTCCATCTATCTTTTCGACTCTAGTTACAACAATCTATATCAGTTTCTCTCACTCACCTGGCTAATATAAATGGTTAGTTTCTCAAAACTTTATTTTGACTCCTAACCTATCTTATGAACACAATGACCAAGTAGATGATTAAAGGATCTGCTTCCCCTTGAAAGAACACAATGACCAGCAGTTTATTCATGATCCTAAACACTTTCCCCCCATCCAGTATCTTAATCTTATTTATGGTTAATACAACACCTAATGTTATTTTTCCGATGCATCTACCATCTCCTGATATTGTTTTTCAGTTACATCGAGCA
The DNA here is from genome assembly GCA_019022615.1 of Acacia melanoxylon. Lineage (NCBI taxonomy): Eukaryota > Viridiplantae > Streptophyta > Magnoliopsida > Fabales > Fabaceae > Acacia > Acacia melanoxylon. The sequence continues at coordinate 599,195 of JAFJYJ010000125.1, read as the reverse complement.
CCCTAATTTTATTTATACTGGATGCATTATTAATGAGATAGGGTGCTAGAAGCACACAAAAATAACTTGAAATTATTGGATGCAAAATAAATAAGATTAGGGTGCTGAATGCAATTGAAAATAATATCAGGGTGATGGTTGTTATTTTACACATTCATAAATTTTAAAATTTCATTAAGAGTAATATAAAATATTCAAAAGTAAAATATTATGTGGGGAACTAGAGATAGAAAGATTGCACAACTTTTTTCTAAAAAAAATTGGCCCTAATTGGTTTTAAATGGAATATGAAGAACTTTCATATTTTTACTTGGGTTAAGGTGTAATTTTACCAATGAACTATTGGGTTAGGAGCGTCCAACACAATTAACTATTAAGTGGACCAAAAATACCAAAAAAAGTTTTACTCAGGAGCGTCCAGCACAATGCCGTTAGACAAAAGTTAACGTCCGTTATCTAAGGTGCAGATTGGCCAACGAACTTTTACCCCAAGAGCGCCCAAGACAAAAAAGTTTTACTTTCGGGAGCGCCCAAAGACAAAATTCTAAATCTTACTAAATTAAATAATTTTTTCCCTCAATTGTCATTATTGAAAACTACTTGTATAGATATATATGGATAAAAATTATTCATTCTTCAATTTTGTCAAAATTATAATTTGTTAAAATAAACAAAAATTTTAATTAAAAATTTTAATTATATGATTTAAATAAAACTCAAAGTGTTTTATAGTTTAATTTATATGTTAAACAATATATATATATATATATATATATATATATATATATATGATTTATTTTTAATTGATATCAATATTCATATTTAATAATATAAATCGCGAACTTGATGATATATTTGTTGATTAAATGATCTATTGATTATTTGTGACTTGTTGACCAAAAAAAAAAAAACTTAAGAGGCTTGATGAAGGACAATTTAATAATAAGTTAAAGAAAGCAATTTTAATGGGTTAAGGAAAGAATTGGCTTTAAAATTTTATTAACATTAAATGATTTTTTTAAATCACATAAATTTCTTCTAAAATAAAAATAAATCATTTTTTTTTGTTTAACATATATAATAAACTATAAAACACTTTGAATTTTATTTAAATCATATAATTATTTTTTAATTATTATTTTTTATTTTAGAAAATTATAATTTTGAAAAAAATTGAAGAATAAGTAATTTTTGTCCATAAATAATACAAGTAGATTTGAATAATGACAATTGAGAAAAAAATTATTTAATTTAGTAAAATTTAGAATTTTGTCTTAGGCGCTCCCGAAGTAAAAGTTAGTTGGTAATCTGACCTTAGATAACGACGTTAACTTTTGTTTAACTGCGTTGTCTTTGGACGCTCCCGAGTAAAAAACTTTTTTTGGTATTTTTGGTCACTTAATAGTTAATTGTGCGACCCTCCCGACCAATAGTTCATTGGTAAAATTGCACCTTAACCATTTTTACTCGCAAAGAAGAAAAAGAATTCCCTGTTATTTTTTTATTTATTTTAAAAAAAAGAGTTTTTTTTTTTAATATATTGAAAAAAGAGTTTCATTGCCTTGCTTGGACAAATCAACAATTGGAAATGAATGATTCTGTTGGTACTATATGAACGGAGGATGTCCCTGTTTTCACAGGTGTCCCCCACCAATGACCAGTCAATCCTACGGTACTTTTCGCCACTCAAATTTAGCTGACCTGACCCCTCTTTATGTATTTATCGACAACTGGCTTTCTTCGTTTTTTTCTTAAAGGGCTTTTTCGGTTTTTGCTCTTAAATTCAGATTAGTCACTAAAGGGTATTGAGTTAGGGATCTATGAGTCAGACTAATTTGATTTGGTGCTAAATCGATCAAAATTGAAGATTTTAAAGTTATTAATATAAAATTTTTTTAAAAAAATGTTTTTTTTAAGCTAATCAAGTTGTTGCCTGAACTGATTCACCGGTTTCTAGTATGAAACGACTCGTTCAAGTTTTAACATAACCCGACGACCCTTATTATTGTTGACCACTTTGATCCTATTTATAAGTCCACTTTGACCAAATCTCACATACCAAGGAAAGTTAGTCACACATGATTATGGGGTAAATTTTCAACTTTACCCTCATTTATGATTGAAAAGTATTTTTAACCTGCTTTTTCTTTTTCTATCTTCACGCGATTAATATGGATAAAATTATCACAATCTTATTTATTATATAAAAATAGATTTATAAATAAGACTAAATTTTGTATTCAAAATAAACTTATAAATAGAATCAGGATGATATATTTAATATCCAACAATATCTTAAATAGAAATGTGTTCAATGCTGGTTGTACTATTATTATTTGGGCACATGCTTATGATTGTACTATTATTATTTTGACCCCACCCACCCCCACAGACAAGGCATAGAAAACTTTTGAATCACTTTTGAAATCACGATCCCAGAATCAAGAAGGCATTAGCTGGCAGGGGACAAATTGATTTCCGCGTTCATTTCTTATGAATTTTGTTTTGGGCAGAGTTCATCTCTCATGACCATTTATTATTCTTTCTGATTTTTTTAATCTTGATATTGACCATTTCTCTGATCCTATCTCTACAGGTCAGAGAGAAGATTTTTTTTTTTGTCACCACGTTAAATTTTATTCATGTAAATGTTTACTTCTTTTATTCTATTCTTGGGACACTTCCAATATTTTTTATATAAATTAAAGAAAACTTTAAATTTTATTAACTCTATTTAATATACATACCAAATAAAAACAAAGTCAATACAATAATAAATGAGTGGTTAAATTGTATATTCACCTTAAAACTTTAATAAGGTGTCTTATAAATATGACACACAAAAAACTTATTTCTTTGCCTTATATAGTTATATATATGATCAAAAGAGTATTAGATATAGATAAAATTGAAAAGTTGTTGAATTTTTTGAGATAGTTAATTAAGTTTGAGGTTTTTCTTGCCTTATATTTATTGTGTCTTTCTAACTTTACCCTTGTTCATTGTATATATTACATTTATTTTCTCTCACTTATCCTCTTTACACATAAAGACAGAATTGGAAAAATGTACCTTCAATTAATTTTAACTATTTTATTTATTAAAAAAAAGTTATTTGTAACTTATAATAAGAGATAAAGGGGATATTAAAATAGAGGAAAAATATGTATATATACATATATTTAACCGGGACAATGCTGGAAACTTATTAAATTTTAAGATAGAATTAATAATTTTTAAAGTTTTTTTATACGAAGAATTCGAATAAATAAAAAGAAATAGACAATGGAAAAGCAGGAAAGGGACTAAGGTCCCAACCCCCTCCTAATATGAGCTACTCCCATAACATCAGCTAGAAGTAAATGATAAAGTCCCGAAGGAGGTCGAGAAATGAGCTTCATCGGGGATCTCCACACGAGATAGGACCGCGTTAGCCAACCAATCCGCACATTGATTACCTTCCCTAAGGACATGCCTGACCTGTAAATCCCATTGACGACGAGTAACTGCTCGTATCTTAGTCACCAAATGGGACTCACGAGCACACTACCTTTTTAGAAAGTAATGCGATGACTGTTTGACAGTCACTTTCAACCACTACATGTCTACAACCTGCCTCCCATGCCATCTCTAGTCCCCTCAAAACTCCCCACAACTCAACTGCTAGCGCCGAGCACCTTCCAAGTCGTGCAGAAAAACCTCCAAGCCAGTTACCAGACCAATCCCGTAGCAAACCCCCACATGCCGCCGCCTGTAACGGACCTTTGGAGGCCCCATCAGAATTTAGTTTCACAAATGGGGCTTCAGGGAAAGCCCAACGAACAGTAGTAGGATATTGTTTTGATCTGCTACTTCCTACTTTAATAGTTGCCATTTTAATATCTTCTAGAAATTGAAAGACAAACCTGGTCTGATATCTATCACTCTCATTTAAGAAATTATAGATGGAAGCATTCCTCCATTTCCAAATGAACCAACAGGAAACAATAAATATAGCATGACAACGATATCCGCCAAACCCTACATCATCACACATCCAATTTTCCCTAACCCAGTCAGTCCAGTCACAATGATAAAACGAGTGGAGCCGATCAGTGGGTAACACTTCATACCAGAAAGCACGAACAACAGGGCAATCCCTAAACGCATGTAAGGTAGTCTCTTCTGTTTGATGACACACTGGACAAAGGCCATCAATGTCAGTCCAAGAACGGATCCACGACTGTAAAGGGAGCCTCTGGTGAATTAATTTCCATCCAAAAATTTGTACTCTATGGGGCCCCTCCCACTTCCATAACCTACTCCATATGTCACAACTTATATCAGAATGTTGAAAGCCAAATTCGGCTAAATACATGTAACAATTTTTAAAGTTTTTTTTAATTCAGGTGAAACAGGTTAAAATTAATATACAAATAGAATATATAAGCATATTTTATAGAGGATCATTTAATAAGAATGTTAGTTGTTGGGGTACATACAAGGGACCGAGACCATAAATATTCAGGAGTACATGACTTTAGTCAAATGGAAGCTAAAAAAATAAATGTTCTGAAACGTGTTTGGGACCGGCTGAATCCGATCATAAATCATCGAACCGGTTAGTAAATTAGTCTGTTACAAGCATCAGCTCAGTTCGGTACTTTTTTTATTGATTTTTTTAAAATAACAAATTTCTTTATAAAATCATATTAATTACCCTGAAATCTTCAATTTTTTTATTGGTTTGGCTTCGGGTTAGCTCCGATCTGACTCATTGACTCTTAACTCAGTACCCCAACCAATTTAGTAGCCGGTTTGGTTTCAAAACCTTAAAAAAAAAAAAAAAAAAAAAAAAAAAAAAAGCATAGAGTAAGCGTGTGAGAGTTGGATAATAATATATAAAAGTGAAATATTTAAAGGTAAGAGTATACAAAGTACGAAGAGTGCACAGGTTTGTGGCAACGTTAATTAAGTATAATGAGCTGATTTGGTAATCCAAATATCCAGGCGTCGAACCTATATATGAAAATAATGCATAAAAGATAATAGTATGATGCTAAGGTATTGAACTGAAAAAAGTTATTTATCTATAAAAAATGGGTAAAGGATTTCTCCAGTCACTGGAGATAAGTTATCTTCAATAACCCTAAAACTACGTCGTTTTGGATTAATGAAGGGTGTTTCCGTAATTTTGCACCCTTCATTAATTCACCTAAAATTACAAACATACCATTCATTAATCCAAAACAACGTAGTTTTAACGATCGCTAAAGATAATTTATCTCCAGTAACTGGAGAAATACTTTTCCCATAAAAAATTATACGCTTAATTCCTTACTCGATTTCTTTATTCAAGTGAATGCTATTTTCTGTTTTATGTATTTCTTAAATTTCCGCCCCAATAACTGATGCATCCATCATACAATTTAGAAAAAATTCAAACTCATATTTTTAAAAAAAGCATTAAATAAGATATTTGATGTTAGTTAGGCTACAAGTATCTGACTATAAACTTTTTAAAGCTTCAGGAAATATTTTGTTTTTTTTTCAAGCAACTACGTATATGCCAACAGTTTTGTACATCAGTTCCACAATAGTATTTATTGTTAATTCTACAATTATATTTTTTTATCTACATTACCTTTTAAAAAATTAAGACAATAATAGCTATTGAGATAAATTAACAACACAAAAAATGTAATCATTTTACTCTTATATTTTTAAATCGGTTACACTACAGATTCTAAAATTTATTCCTTTGCGTCATGTTGACGTACTCTATGGGCCCATTTGGTTCAGAGAATATTTAAGGAGAGAAAAGAACTTAGAGGAGGGAAATGAATGGAAGGGAAGATTCAGAGGGAACTTTAAAAAATTGAGTTGTTTGATAGACTTGGGAATATAAGTAAGTTGAGGGAAGATAAATTGTTTGGTAGAAAGAAAATAAGTTTGTTAAGTGGAAAGGAAAGGTAAAATACCTATATTACCCCTAAAAAATAAAAACCCTACTGCTTCGTCTTCTTCCTCGCGTCTCTGCATCTCGTCTCTCCGTCTCGTCTCTCACTCCCGTCTTTACGTCGTCCCCACCATCGTTGGCACCTGTGCTTCCTCCACCATCAACGGCACCTGTGCTTCCTCCACCATCACCGGTGACTCTTCTTCATCCACCATTGTCGTCGCCTCTCCTTCAAATCGGACCTTTAGCCTTTTCATACAAGGGGCTTTTTGGTCCTGTGAAATATCTCTCCCAAGAAGATCATCAGATCCCACCACTTTTGGAGGGATTTCATCTTCCCACATTTAAGGGAAGATAAGGCTAGCCGGAACTTAGATTGGAGGGAAAATGATGCACCAAATAGGATTTTTCACTAAAGTAATGTTTGACATAATTGGGGGAACCAACTTTTTGTTTTAGACTCACTTTAGAATTGAAGTAAATTTTTTCCTTTTTTTTTAATACATTTGGCTTTTATCTTTTTCTTAAATTTGAATATTCTGAAATTAACCATTCTATATATTATCCAAATAACTTCATATCAAACCGATTTTTTTTTAATAAAAACACATCCAAACATAAATCAAATTATAATAATTGACTTTTACTGCAATCTCAGTTTACAAAAATAAATTGAGGTATGAATCACTTTTACTAACATTAATCCAAACAAACCAATATAAATCCATTTTAAGCACTTAAAATACATTTTTGGTACTACCTCCGATCTTAATTATAGGAATACTTTTGTAGTACAAAAAATTGTACTACAAAAGTGTTCTTATAATTAGGACCGGAGGAAGTAACACATTTTTCAATGTGTAGTTTATAGCTAAGTTCAACTCATTATTACTCCCTTCAGTCTTAAATACAAGATATAATTAACTTTTTTGAGAAATTAAGAAAGTTAAATAAGTTACTTAATTATATTATACATTGTGTATCTTTATATTATATATCAGTTTTTTAGTCAGTTTTTTAGTTAAATTAATTAGTTTAGAAAAAAATAACAATAAAATACTCTAAAATAATTTAATTAGTTTCTTTAATATCTCTAAAAAATTTAACTATATCATATGTTTAAGACTAGTAAGAATACTTTTTAGCCACGGGTTGAGCTCAACCCATCGCTCCGTTTCGAAAGATGATTCTCTCCTCGTCTTCTTTCTCATTTTTTCTCATTAGCCCATCTGGGTCATTAATTGGGAAGATGAGAGAAATGTTAAAATGATATTGTGATTGATTGGATGGATATGATTTAGAGATGATGAGGGATAATGAGAAAGTGATTATGAGAGAAACCCAACTCCCTGTGTTTCTATTTGTCTCTAACTCTATGCATTTTAGATGATTGAGATTAATAGACTCATAATTGATATAATAAATGTAACCCTTTTTGACAAAATTAAAGTGATTGTCATAATTTAATATCATTTTGACTAGATAAAGATGTTGGGGTTAAAGTTTTCGCAGGTTAAAACTCTTTTCCCCGTCAAACAAATCATGGGACGCACGTGTACGTAGAGTATTTTAAAAGGCTTTTACACATGGAAGCGTGTGGGTTCATATTATATTTAAATTTATAATAAAGTCAGACCACATAATTATAGGGAAAATCTATCTTGGGGCCCTTTTTGGGAAAAAATCCCAAAAAGGGCCCTTTAGCCTTTTTTGGGATAAATTCATAAAATTTTTACAACTAAAACAATCACATTAACAACAATATCAGCCCTTCGTTTACAACTAAAACAGTCACATTGACAACAATATTTTTACAACTAAAACAGTCATATTTACAACAATATCGAAAGTTAACAACTAAAACAGTTAATGAAAAATCTCAAAAAGGGCCCTAGGGCCATTTCTGGGTTTTCCAGAATCTTGGGGCCCTTTTTGGGATTTTTTTTCCCAACAAGGGCCCCAAGATAGATTTTCCCTTAAATTTAGTGCCCCTTTATGCTGCATAGCTGGTTCAACATTGAGGGCTTATCAATTTTTTACTCTCTTTCGTACTTTTTGCGAAGTGAAAAATCATTTTAAAAGAATTATCTTTAATTAAACTTGAGAACGCTCCAGTCTGTTATTACTATCCGATATCATATAAAAATTTTAAAAATATATGAAAAGATAATTAACGCGTGTGAACAAATTACAAAAACACATGATTACATATATCAACGGCAAAATAAAATACTAGTAATAATAGTCCCATGCTTTTTTAGTCATTTAAATGATCGAAGAACTCATTTGCCAACCCATCTTCATCACTATACACTTGCTTTTAAATATTCATATTCCGATTAGATGGACCATGATATAGGATATTGTCATTAAAAAAAGTTATAAAATCAACTATTATACATATTTATTTTTATATTGATAGCATCTAAACACTACCAAAAATTGTCAATTCGTAGCGGTTGAATGAAACTGCTACAAATATTAGGATTTGTAGCAGTTTATTCCAAAACCGCTATAAATTTGCAATGATATGATTCGCGTTAAGTAGCGCACGGTTTGTTAACGTTATTTGTAGCGGTTGTTACAAACAAACCGCTACAAAATTTGGTGCTAGCTTGGCGCTGAATTTGTTGCGTTGTTATTATATAAATCGCCACAAATGTTGCGCTTTTTTGTAGCAGTTTATATAGGGAAAGAAAACTTCTAAAAAATGCGGAGGATCTACACACTTGTAGCGGTTTTACAAAACCGTGACAAACTTTCACATTGCAGAAAGTATGATTTCTTGATTTGTAGCGGTTAAGGTAGCGGTTTTTGTGAAACCACTACAAATATCAACACTTTGTAGCGGTTTCAAAAAGAAGAAAAAAACCGCTACAAATGTCAATGCTTTGAATGCGCCATCACCCCTCGCTTGACTAGTTTTCACAAATTTGTTTCTTGTGTGCCCTCTAAAAGGTTTTGCTAAATCTTTGAGATTCTGCTCAAGCATTTACATAGTTGGGCACTTGAGGTTAGTAAAATGAACTCTTTTATTTCGTTTTGTCCTCTATTATTCTAATTTTGTTATAAATATTGATACGTTTTTTGATAATTTAATAATAATTGCAATTAATATGACTATTGGGAGAGATAAGACAAAAGAAAGGATGTTGAGTGTTCCTAGATAGAGGGCAACATGGAGGTAGAAATGTCCCTGTGCCATCGCATGAGACAGCTCCATCATAGCAAGTTATCCTAGAGCAACCACAACAAACAACCCTATAGGCGGCGACCCCACTAGAGTTGTTTGTTCATCCAAAGGGGACTGGCATTAGTCTTAGCGATTACAACGAGAATGAGGGGTTTGACTTCAACATCCCCATTTTGATTGACATGGAACAGTTCCTAGATGATGAGGAGGCCCAGGACCAGAATAATCCATAACAGTAGTCTTTGCGGTTGATGGGGTTTGATGTGCAAGTTCAAGGTAAATTTAATTATTGTTTTAATAAATTTAATATTTAAATTTAATAAAAGTATGTGGTACGTAATTGTGCAGATGAGCAGGGGAACATAACCACCAAGAGGAAGGACGTGGCCCATCTCAATAGCCTGGATTGGGGAATACGTGTCATAGTTCCATGGAAAGAGGCCACAGACCAGCCGATTGAGAATGGTAGTCACCTTATTCAAACGCTTTTTAAATGAGCTGGGATTGAATTGGATGCGATTCCCCATCCACTTCAAGATATGGAAGAATGTTCCCCAGACGTTGAAGAATATAATGTGGGATAAGGCTGTGAAGGTAATTAATTGTCTTTAATTATATTATAAATGTAAATAGTTATGATTTATGTTATTTTTAATTAATTAATTAATCAATTATATTTGATTATTATTTATTCAATTATGATAAATGATAGGTTTGTATCAGCGACTAGAAGAAGAAGTATATAATGATAAAGAATTCCTTGTTATAAAAATAAAAGTCGCATTGCCTTGCTTCGACAAATCATATTCCAGTTGGAAATGAATGATGCTGTTGGTACGATGAATAGAGAATGTCCCTGTTTTCAAAGGTGTCCCCCACCAATGACCAATCCTACAGGCTACAGTAACCTTTATGGATTTATCGACAACTGGCTTTCTTGGTTTTTTCTTAAAGGGCTTTTTCGGTTTTTCCATATGATTTTATTTTTTATAAAGAAATGGGATCAGATGCAAAATTGTACATCTTATTTGGTCAAAAGAGCGTCAAATACTAAATGTTTTTTTTAGATATAAAAATGACGATATGATTACAAAAGTCACATATTTCGTTATCTAAATATGACGTCCGTTATCTTTGACATTATGGTGCCACATCAGTTTTATTACTTTTTAAGAAATTAAGACGATAATAGCTATTGAGATAAATTAACAACACAAAAAAAGTAACCATTTTACTCTTAGGGCATGTTTGGTTTGAGGGGAGGGAGTGGGAGGGAAGGGAGTGGAAAGTAGGGAAATGACCAAATTGCCATTAATGAAAGGAATATTTCTTTTTGTTGAGAGTATATTTTTAGAATATTGAAAAGTTTCTAGGTGCAATTGTGTAAAGAATGGACCAAAGATTGGCCCCTCCCCTCCCTCAAACCAAACTAGCCCTTATAGTTTTATCTAGGTTACAACTTAGATTCTAAAATTTAACTCGACACAATTCGTCCATTTAAATTTCCATTTAATGTTACTTCATCTATTTTATGACTCAATTACAACTTAATTTTTGAGTAGTGAATTTTTTTATCAAGTATAGTCAATCCCTTATCAATGGTAAGAAAAAATTTAATTTAAGATTTTGAAAGTTTGAAATATTATTTTTCTAAGATTTTTCCTTAGTTTTTTCAAGAATATAGTAGTTATATATATATATATATATAAAAAAAAAAATTGTTTTTCTAACGTATTAACCATAGTACCATACTTTATGGTATGTCCACTAAAATCTCAAAAGGAAAAAATTGTAAAAAGAAATGGAGGTAGTAGTAGTAGTAGGAGTATATGAAACGAATAAATATAATGAGAATATTAAGTATGAACATTGCTTGTGCCACCAGGGGTATTATGGGAAAAATCTGTTTAAGGTCCAAAGGGACCAAAATATATATAAAAAAAGTATCATAGAAAATTATAATGTTAAGAAAGTTTCATTAACAACTCCTTCCGTAGGTGATTAACAACTACATTTACGAATTTTAATAACTATTTAAAATCTTTTTTATGTCAGAATTTTTTGTGAGAGTTTTTTGACATTTTTTTTCATCTCTTAGGACCTTAAAGGTATTTTCCCCATAGTATTCCTTGACGTAATGTTGACGTACTCTATGGGGACTTTGGGGTGAGGGAATAGGGAACAAGATCGTCAGCCATGTGAAGGGGACTAAAGTGAGGTTCTAAAAACTCAGAAGATTTATGGGCCATGTCCGCACCAAATGTCCTACTAATTTCATTCTTTATTATATTTAACTTCACTCCAGTGGGTTAGTTGAAACTTGATAATCAAGCCCAATTCTATACCATTTTCATCTTATTTATAAGTCATAATTTATCAAAAAATGAGAGGAAAATATGGGAAAGAAATATAATGAAGGAAAAAATTTAAGAGTTTTTTGTTTCTCTCTTATTTTCTTTCCATCCAAATTATTAAGGTTTTGAAACTTGATCAAGAACTAAATCATCGAGATCGAAATTAAAGATCGGTGTCGATCTAACCCTTAGGGGAGAACTTATAAGAAATAAAAGATTTTAGGGTGATTAATATAAAATTTAAAGATTTTTTTTTAAAAAAAAAATCATTTTTTTAAAAAAAAAAACCAAACCAAATTGATGTTTGAACCGGATCAATTAAGATAAGAGTATGTTTGACATGGTGTCTACCATGTCAAAACTAACATCTACAGCTCGGAGAAAAGAAAAACCATTTTATTCTTTATGCCAAAAGGACCATTTTATGTCCAAAGGAATGTTTGACATGGTTGGGGTAACCAACTTTTTGTTCAAGAGTCACTTTAGGAAAAAATGTTTGGCTTTTGTTTTTTTGTTTATACATTTAGCTTTTATCTTTTTCTCAAATTTGAACATTCCACATATCCTCTAAATAATTTCATGTCAAACTGATTTTTCTCAATTTTTTTTTTTTTAAATAAAAACACATCCAAACATAAATCATATTACAATAATTAATTTTTACTAACATTAATAAAAACAAACCCTGTAAATCCATTTTAAACACTCAAAATACAATTTTTAGTAACACTTTATTTTTCCATGTGTAGTTATGGCTAACCTCATTATTATTATTTTGGCCACGTGTACAGCTCAACCCATCGCTGAGTTTCTATTTGTCTCTAAACTCTAAAAGCATTTTAGATTATTGAGATTAATAGACTCATAATTGATATAATAAATGTAACCCTTTTTGACAAAATTAAAGTGATTGTCATAATTTATATTCCTAATTTAATATCATTAATTTTGACTAATATAAAGACGTTGGGGTTAAATTTTTTCCAGTCTAAAACTTTTTTCCCCGTCAAACATATTATGGGACGCATGTGTAGAGTATGTCAAAAAGGCTTTTACACATAGAAGCGTGTGGGTTGATATCATATTTAAATTATGTAACCACCAAGCACCTAGATCAACCGGTAGGTTGCTTTTACACAGTTGCGAGTTAGGAAGCGTGTGATCTGGATTAGTCGGACCCCGATAAATCCTCCGAGTTAAAAAGAGGTAGGTCCAGGATACCAGAAGCATATAAAAAAAAAAAAAAAAATTATGTAATAATTAAAGTCAAAACACATAAATTTAGTGCCCCATTATGCTCTATAACTGGTTCCACATTGAGGGCTTATCAAATTTTTACTCTCTCTGGTACTTTTTGCAAAGTGATAAATCGTTTTATTTTGTGCGGTTGGATGACTTCTATAATGTTAGAGGCCAGGTAGCTTGTGGGGGAGTGATTAGAGATTGTCAAGACAACTGGATATGTAGATTTCAACGGAAGTTAGGGCATATTACCCCAACTGCAACGGAAATCCATACTATCCACATGGGCCTCTACTCAGACAACAGTTGACTAAGTAGGATCAAGCTTTATACCAATTCTTTGGTAGCAATGCATTTGCTCTTGATTGATTGTGGACAGATACATCCTTTGCAGGATGAGGTTCAAGAAGTAAGATCACTTATCCTATCAAATTGGGATCTTAAGATCATTCATTTGTATAGAAAAAGATTAAGATGTGCAGATTATCTAGTCTAAATGGCTCAGGATAACAACCAGGATTTTGAGGTCTTACTGACACAAATTTTACTTATTTAGAACTATTTAAGCTAGAATGTGGTGAAGGTTGAAGAAGTAAAATACATATATATGAAAAGCTAATTAAAGCGTGTGAACAAATTACAAAAACACAGGACTGTATATATCAACGGCAAAATAAAATACTAATAATAATAGTCTCCATGCTTTTTTAGTGAATTAAATGATCGAAGAACTCATTTGCCAACCCATCTTTACTATAACTTTTAAATATTCATATTCCGATTAGATGGCCCATGAGATAGGATATTGTCATTAAAAAAAGTTATAAAATTAACTATTATACATATTTATTTTTATATTGATAGTATCTAAATATTATCTTCTGGCCCTAATTATAAAACATTTTTATAGTATAATTCACACTATAAATATGTTGTTATAATTAAGACCGGAGGGAGTATATACAATAAAATTTAAATGCAAAGTGAAGCTTGCTCCAATCTTCTTGCAGCTTATTTTTAAAAAAGAATAGAAAAACAAGTTGATTTCATATTCCGGCCCAGCCAAAGAGAGTTGGCATAGATGGTAAGGGATTTGTTCAAGTCCCCAGGGATGTGTGTTCAATTCCCGCTACCGTCGCCGGTACTTTTTGGTAAGAAAGCGATCTCGTAAGTTCATTAAAGACTAAAAAGAGCCCGTCGCGCTCCCGACCTTGTGATCACGCCGAACTCCTCCAAAACTTTCATGTATAAAAAAAAAAAAAAAATTCCGGCCCAAAAAAAAAAGCTTGATTTTTTATTGGTGCATGTGTTTTTTCCACACGATTTAATTATTATTACAGCGTCACGGTACCATTCTAGGAATGATGAACAAAAAAAAAATCGAACACGTAGCTCATTAAATAATTTAACTTTAACGTCGCTCCTTAAATTGTTTACGGTTAGCATGCGAATTTTCTGCATTTAATAATTACGCGCAGTTGAAGAAATCCTGGAAATGAAACACCCAGCAAAGAAATGGACCAAGCTTCTCTCATTTTTTAAAGCCATCCGTTGTGGTTTATATATCGACGTATAAGTCAGAATGACGCAATAATCCCCCTTTTTACCTGATTTTTTTTTTTTATGAAGTCCAAAATTAAGCCAGTTCCTAAAGAAATCCAGGCAAAAAAAAAAAAAAGAAATCCGATTTAGAGAAAAATAATAATATAACGACTAAATTTACGTACGACAGAGTAGCTGCTAACTTGCTGTATAAGATTTAATATAAGAGCTCGGAGATCAAGGAAATAATTATTTTCTTATTTAAGATTTAAGAAGGAAAAAAATTTAGATACAAAGCTGGGCGAGTCCAATCAAGAGACCATTTAACATGTGGCACGAAATAAATCCTCTTTCTTTCCTTTAATTAAAAATTGTATTCAGATATGACATAGCACCAGATTTCATTCCTTCAATTTTATAAGATATATATAATATTAATTTACTTAACTAATTTATTTAATATAATTAAATTAGATAACTATATCTTATATTTCTTCAGTTCCTAAATATAAGAATATTTTTTAATGGGTTTGTCCCTAAATATAAATTCTTTTTTGAATTTGTTTGAACAATACTCTTAATTAATTATCATATTACATATGTATTTTTTATTTTTTTTTTCTCATTATTACTCTCCCTCACTTATTCATAAATTGGGGCAATTTTTTAAAATCCCATGATTGAATTGAAAGGCTCTTAAATATAGAAACGAAGAGAGTATTAAGGATTGGGTTAAGTATTAATTTTGTAAAAAGACGCTTCCGCGAAAGAATTTCGCCTTTAAAGTTTTCGACGTAGTAATGTTCGCTTAAAGATAAAAACTTAAGAATGCTAACATCAATCGCTAGTTGATCGTTAGAGTTTTTAATAGAGGCAACATTTCTACGCTTTTTATACTTCGCGTAAAATCGCTTTCACGTACAGCATCTTGAGTAAAATCGATACTTAACCCTTAAGAATATTAAACAAGATTAAAATTAATAATAAAAAAAAGATTAACAGTTTTATTAAAGATTTTGAATGGGATCCACATAATTAATTTCAACCCCAAACAGAAGTTATGGCACAGTAATGCCGGGCCATGCACAATTAATTTTTGAGTAGGTGATCTGAATCCGCGGAAAGTATCTTCCAATGTTTTTGAAAGGTCTTCTTGGTCTTCGCCTTCTTCTCTGTTCACACCCCTAAAATAAAACCTGCCTCTCACTTCTGTCTCGATCCTTCTTCTTCTTTTACACTCCGATCCCTATCCATTCGTCTCTCTCTCTCTCTCCGTCCACGCGCTCAGACCTTCGTCACCTGATTCTTCCTGCTTCCCACAGGATTTCCCTTCTTATGCCTTCTCTCTTATTTCTTTCACTTCACGTTATTATACCTTTCAAATTCTCAATTCTCGATCTCCTTAGTCTTCTCTCAATCTCTCTGTGTGTGTATATCTATATACATATCATACACACATATATATATCTCCTCAACTCTCCATTCTCTCTTCTGGGTTTTACCTTATTTTTTACCTTTGATTCTCTTTTCGAGCTCAACCTCTCTCTCTCTCTCTCTCGCTTTTTGGGAGAATCAACCCCGACCTCGACTCAATTTGATAGGCACGACCGCATGAGTGCTTGTGGGACTGCCATCGGAGTGTTGATTGAGGATTTAGGTGTATGAGTGCTTAGAAATGAGCTGTTTCTTCTTCAAAAAGAAATCTAAAAGCAGGGGAGAGGCAAAATCGGCGCCGGAATTGCAAAATGAGAGACCGAGGAACAACCCGGCGGTGAACCGGGTGTGCAAGTCGACGAGTTCGATACCGTCGCCGAGGAGCCTGACAGAGGTGTACAAAGAGAAAGCCAAGGAGAACGATTTCAGAGTTTTTAGTTTGCAAGAGCTTCTACAAGCTACGAATGGCTTCAATAGGATGCTCAAGATCGGTGAAGGTGGCTTTGGGAGCGTGTATAAAGGTACGATTAGGCCTCCCGGTGGACGAGGCGATCCGCTGGTTGTAGCAATAAAAAGCTCAACAAGCATGGCTTTCAGGTAAACCTCTCTGTAACTATTATTTATTTGGTAACTCTGGTGAAGAAATTATTGGAAGCCTTTCCTGTTGCGAATTATATGATACTTTATTCTCTATTACTATTTTGTTAAAATCCATACAGGAAGTTATAGGCGCCTTTGTACATTCTGTGGGAAATTTTATTGTCGTGGATATGCCTAAAAATGCATGTTAATTTTGTTGGATAAGCATAAGAATTGTTCTCATTCCCATGTACTAAGTCGGTGGCGGATACAAACAGTGAAAGTATAATGTTCATAAGCTTGCTTAGCAAACTCAATGATTGTTCTGCATTTCTTTTCTACTGAATAATACATCACATAAAGAATGTTCAGTATTGCTTAACAATGAATATTCCATTGCGAGTATTCCCAAAATGAGATTTATAAGCATTATCTTGGATATTGATTATTCCTGGCTTAAATGTTGGACATGGCTCCCGATCTTTGTTTTTACTGGTTTGTGGCTGCAAATTAGGGAAAATATACAATGCGTATTTTTACTTGTTTCTAACGGTTGTTTAAAATTTATTAAAAGGGTCACAAAGAATGGCTTGCTGAAGTTCAATTTCTTGGTGTTGTAAATCATCCGAATCTGGTAAAACTTCTGGGATACTGCTCAGTTGATGGCGAAAGAGGGATCCAACGGTTGTTGGTGTATGAGTATATGGCAAATAGAAGCCTAGAACCTCATCTTTTTAATCCTTCTCTTCCCACCTTGCCTTGGAAAACAAGATTGCAGATCATGATCGGTGCTGCCGAAGGATTGGCTTATTTACATGAAGGATTGGAATTTCAGGTACCTCATTTTGTCCTCTGGAGTTAGAGTTGAACCATCTTTTATAATCATGCATTGTTTAACTTGAAGTCATACACATGGGATGTTTCTCTAGTATTGGTTTCTTTATGGTAAGAACTACAAAAACATTATGTAGTAGGCGATGAAAACTGTTCTTGTGGTATATCTGAGGATGATATTTCAGGCTAAATGGGAACCCAAATTGATGCTTCATTGAATTTTTCAGTACCTGTTTCTGCTGCTTATATTTTCATTTTTTTTTTTAAAATCTTAAGGTGATATACCGAGATTTCAAAACTTCAAATGTTCTATTGGATGACAACTTCCACCCAAAGCTCTCAGACTTTGGTCTTGCGAGGGAAGGCCCCCAAGGCGATAATACTCATGTATCCACTGCGGTAAGATGAACTGAGAATTTTTATTAGCTTCACGTATCACTAATTGCATGTCTTTGGACACCTGGAATTATTATGCTTTGTTTTAGTTTCTTGATTCATGAATAACCAGTAAACTATGATCTAAGCAGCAGCGCCTTTCTTGTATTAGAAAATTTTGTGGTTGTTGATACTATGTGATGTTATGGTATGATCAGGTGGTTGGAACACAAGGATACGCTGCCCCAGAGTATGTAGACACAGGGCATCTCAAAGCTGAATGTGACATTTACAGTTTTGGAGTGGTGCTGTATGAGATCATCACAGGGAGGCGAGCATTAGACAGAAACCGTCCAGCTGCAGAACAAAAACTTCTAAATTGGGTTAAACAGTATCCTGCTGACACTGGCAGATTCAGCATGATCATCGACCCGCGTCTCAGAAACCATTTTTCTCCCGGCGCAGTTCGCAAAGTTGCTAAGTTAGCCGACGCCTGTATAAGTAAGAACCCTAAAGACAGGCCAACTATGGCTCAGATAGTGGAAAGCTTGAAGGAAGCATTGCAGGTTTCAGAGACCTCTAGTACTTCTCAGAGCGCAGCTCCTGAATCTTCTCGATCTGCTTTGGCTCGAAGAGGTAAATAACTTGGTGCATTTTGGAGGACCAAAGAGTGGATTTTCTTGTGTAAAGCATACCTGAAAATGTGGAATAAGATCATTTATGCGTCATCAGAGATAGATTAATCATATTATCAAGCATGGAAAGTCAGAGATATTGTAGATTTTCCTTCTCTGTAGGACTGGAGTTTTGAGCTATTGGTTGCTTTGACTCTGTTCAACAAAGCCAAGTCTTGTCCCTACTTTACAAATCACTGGCTTCCAATACTTTTTGTCCAGATAATGAAATATTAGAGGATTGAGTATCTGAGATGAATATGAGGCTATATATATAGGCTATGCCACAATTTGAGTCTTTGTTTTCACTGTTTTTCCTTGATGCAATTCATTTAAGATTTGTTGTAGATGGAACTTCAAATCTTATGGCGAGGAGAGGAGAATACATTACTTAGTTAACTTTATTTGGTAGATCCTGTCATTGTATCCTCTAGAAGCCATTGATGAGAATAAATATATTCTTGTTGTATATTTATAATTGACACTTTGAAACGGTGTTGCAGCTGAGGATTTCCATAGTTTACTTGGTATACTTATGGTAGGTTATTTATATGGTATACTCATGGTGCTGTCTGAAAGAGAGATTGAATTTTGTTTATGTTATTATTTTTTGTTATGTCAGGATTGATATATCAGATATGATAGGATTTTCCTTGGAAATCCCAATATTGTTGACAGAATACTTAGTCGTCAACTATATGGAGGTAGTTGATTGGAAGGTAATAAAATAATGTAACAGCATCAGTGGAATGAGTTGAGCGAGTTTTGACCAAGATCGACCCGCTTGACTAGATAAAATTGATGTTACGTTTTTAATGGGTCAACATGGATATTACTCATGATACCTTAATTCCCACCCCAAAAATCGTACCTATTTTTTTTATTAATATGTAAACATATTGAAATGTATAAAACCTCTGCAGTTTTAATGTTTTACGTTAACATTTTAATATAGTGATAAAAATTGTCACACCAAATTAATGAAGTTGACATGACATGAAATATAAATTAAAAAATAAGGAAAATTAAGTGCAGGTCCCAAGGACTGAAAATAAATATAATGAGGTCCCTCAAATCATCAAATTACACGTTCTTGCGACTTTTTTTGATATTATTTGTATTAATAACATGAAATGTCATATTTACAACAGAAAATGTTATATTTACAACAAAATTTAAAAACATGATCATTTATAATAGAAAAAAAATCATATTTACAACAACATTTAAACACCGGATTTTGTTTCAAACTCAAGTCCCTAAACATACGAATGTCATTTACAAAAAAAAACGAGATTTATAATAGGAAATCTATATTTACAACAAAATTTAAAATCCGACCATTTACAATGGAAAAAGTCATATTTACAACAGGAAATGTCATATTTACAATAAAATTTAAAAACCCGGATTTTGTTTCCATACAAATAATATCTATGTGAATTTCTATTGAGATTTTTTTACTATTTTTTATGGTCCTTGGGACCTGGTTGTAATTTTCCCTAAAAAATATAGTCTCCAAAATGGCCATGAATTTTAGCATAGCTACATATAAGCTCATGATGACAAAATTTAGATTGTTGTTAACTACATAATATCATGTTATCTTTATTAACCTAACGTGGTAGCTTTTGTTAGTAACATCATAGCAAAATTAACAAGAAGGGCTTAATGATTAATGTAAAAAAAATTAAATCTTTAGGAAGGTTAAATTTAAATTTTGAAAATTCCTTAAGAGTATATATACAAGTGATCTCCACTAATCCTTCCCTCCATTCCCTCTCCAACTTAATTTCTCTACCATTTGTTTGGCTTTTGATGGTGAAGACTTTATACTATATTAAAAATATTAAAAATATTTTTACATAACAAACCCCAACCATTAAAAGCTAATCCAATAGTGGAGAGACTCTTTTTCCAAAATTGACCTAATGTTCAAGAGTATTTGAGCCAATGAGGATTGGCACGGTTGGCTAAGGTATCGACCTTCATCCCAAAAATGAGGAGGTTTGATACCCGCTGGTCGATGTGAGGCTTGTTGGTGGGTGATCTGTAAAAATTCTCCGTAAGTCAGCTTTCTTTAAAAAGCTTGGAGAGACGCCTTACGCGATGGGGATGACGGTGTTTACCCCCACCTAAACTTTATTATACCAAAGAATAAAAAAAGAGTGTTTGATAGATTTAATAATGAAAAGGGAGAGTCTATTAGCTCACATTTGGTAGAAAACATGAAAAAAACGAGTGTAAAACACTTTATCACCCCCGACGCCTCCAGTGCGTAATTGATGATCTCAGGCTTGAGGTTAGGATGAATATTCTTAATTTACACACTCTATTTATTATTTTTAGAATTTTTTTAATATTTTTCTTCTTCCTATTTTCCTCACACTTTTCTTTCAATCCAAATATAACTCATGGGTCTTAATTTTTGCTGGGAAGAAAAGCAACCTCAGGTCAATGTTTACCGCGATTCTTATCAGTATCAAACACGTGTATATGAATTCTTACCAGTATTAAACACGTGTATATGAATATATCGGAGTTTACAAGTTAAGCGCATCAATCTAAAAAGGCCGAGTTTTACAGATGGGAACTCGGTGTTCGCGATTCTTAATTTTTTATTGGCTCTTTGCCCCCACCTTCGGCTTTTTAAATGGGTTAAGTATGAATTTTATCTTTGAAGTATACACTTATGAGCAGTTTTACCCCTAAAGTTTTTGATGTAGCAATGTTACCCCCAAAGTATAAAAACGTAATAATGTTGCTTCCGTTAAAAACCCTAACGGTCACGTTAGAGTTTTTAACGGAGGGGCAACATTGTTATGTTTTTATACTTCGGGGGGCAAAATTACTACGTTTTTTTGGAGCAATTTTACCCTCAAAGTATAAAAACGTAGCCATGTTGCCCTCCGTTAAAACCCCTAATGTTGACCGTTAGTTAACTGTTAGGGTTTTTAACTATGGGCGATATCTTACGCTTTTTATACTTCTCAAAAAGAATATCATTCTTCGTCGAAAATTTCGACAAAATTGATCGTATTTCGAGGTAAAATTGATACTTAACCCTTTTTAAATTGATCCTAAAACATAAGGAAAAAGGTTTTATTTATATATTCATTAGTATTCTGGGTTCTTTTGGTCCAGGCTTTTAAGAGCCAGTTTTACAGACGCTTTTTCTTTAATTATTAGGATGGGCCTCCCATGATTATGAAGGCCCAAACCAATTAAGTTTGTGTTCATTGAACCTGTTATCATTACAGCAGTTGCAGTTAAATTAAGGGATTTAACCAACATACCTTGGGAGCAAGTGGTAAGAGATTTACTCTCTTACCATCATGTCCTCGGTTCGAGGATGGAAAAAGGAGTCTTGAGAGCTTTCTTCCCCACGACCACGTAGCCAACGCGAAAAAAATCCGGATTAATCGGGCAAGAAGGTTCCGGTGAACCGGTTGTGATACCAAAAAATAAATAAATAAGGGATTTAGCTTCTCTCCTATACCTTTTATAATCATTTTTTCTCCTTTTCCATTTTACACTATTAGATTAAAATCTCAATGGTTTAAATTTAACATATTATAAAAATATTATTATAATGTTACCTAAAGATACAAAAATAATTTTGAATTGTTAAAATTATTTTTTGTATCTTTTAGGTAAAATTATAATAATATTTTTATAATATGTTAAAGTTGGACCATTGAGATTTTAATCTAACAGTGGAGAATGAAAAATGAGGGAAAAGGATGGTAAAGGGTATAAAAGAGAAGCCAAAATTTTAAATTAATCCAAGAGTAGATGTGCCCACATTTAGTGGGTGAACACAATTACTTACCATAATTCTTGTGCAAAACGTTGTAGGTTTAAATCCTATCGATATACGAACCTTATTGGTAAACAATATATAAGTATCTATATAAGTACTCTTTAAACCCGAACACATGTTATGATCCTAGTGAGCCCTAGACCCAACTTTTCTAAACTTTTTGTTATAAAAAAGAAAAGAAAAATATCAATGCCCTAAGTACCAATGGATTGAGTTTAGTGTAAGCGATTGGCTCACGAACTAAAGTAAGAGGTAAAATAGTGCTCCATAGTTATTCCAACGTTATTGCCTCTGCCTATTCGAACAAAAAAGCAAAGTAATCTGAGTTTTTTTCTCAAAAAATCAAAGGAGCTAAATAAGCTGGATTGTTGTTGGCAAAAAGAAAAAACCTGGATTGACATTTGTTTCTAAAACAAAAAATGTTACATAATCTCAGGTTCTCATAGTGTACACTATAGAGGAAAAATAGCTACAATATACTACTTGAGATCCTTATATGAGAAAATAACACTGCAAATAAAGAAATTCACACCAGAGCTTCCTCTTGAACCTGCCTGTCCTTGTGAATTCCTTTGATATGTGAAACGTACAGATCACTCCCACGCGTATCATAATCGGGAAGTCTCTGTCTCCGCCCACCTTCCGACATGCTCCTCACAAAATCCGCAAATTGCCGCCAATTTTGCTCTTCGAACAACCTCTTGTTCATCCTCAGATACGTGAACGCCACCAATCCATTCCCGCAATCTGATCTACTCGTTTCCATTACCTGTCCGTACCCATCCCCATCGTATCTTTCCAATGCGTTTTCGCCTGCCAGTTGTACTCTCGCCGTCTTCGTCGTCATCTTCACCTGACGAACCAGTCCCTCCGGTGAGCAACTCGCGTGATGAGGTTGCTGCGAATCCTTCATCTCCATACACGTGAAGTTTAAGATCGCTCCGTGTTTCGCAAGCATTTGTGCGATCGGAAGGTAGCCGTCGAGGGATCGGGTGTTGTAGTAGCCGGCGGTTAGCTCGGCGGCGTGCGATCTTGTATTGTAATGCCAATGGATGCCGGCGATTTTCGCTGAGAGTTTGGCTCCTGTCGATTGGAATATCCGGCCGGCGGATTCGAGGATCCGGTCACCGTGTCCGATCAATTTGTTGGAGTACCAGGCAAGGAAGAAGCTTCCGTAATCGGAGTTCCATGTTCCATCACGCCTGAAGAATCCCGTATCTTCTGGGAATTGATTGTATTGGCCAGAATCGTGGGGCCCACTTCTCCCCCAATCTCTGTTCCCAATCGACTCTGCTGCTGCTTCCAACGATGCCCTCATATACTGTATCATCACAAATTCAAAATTCAGAAATCAAAACACAAGTCCTTTTACCAGGTGATGACTATAACTAGATCTCTTGTTTAATCTTTTTTGTTGTTATTGTGTGAGACAGAATGTGTTTTTATTTGTACCTTGTCGTAGCACTGGAATTCACCGATTCCTGGAAACCTCCAAGTTCCATTGCTTTCTGGATAAGACGGATATCTGAGTTCTCCACAAGGACCCATCCCTACTTGAATTTCCTGCATATATAACACAACTTGGTTATTAAATTACACAAC
The DNA here is from genome assembly GCA_019022615.1 of Acacia melanoxylon. Taxonomy (NCBI): domain Eukaryota; kingdom Viridiplantae; phylum Streptophyta; class Magnoliopsida; order Fabales; family Fabaceae; genus Acacia; species Acacia melanoxylon. The sequence continues at coordinate 575,605 of JAFJYJ010000125.1, read as the reverse complement.
CCCAAACCTTATTTCATTGTTCTGCATCAATCAAATTTGGAGGATTACGCGCTATACTTACTTGGATAACACTGCCCAAGTAATCTCTGAATCTGTCACGGAAGCTAGTCATAAAGTCAGAGTACACCTGAAGAGGCGTCCTTCCTCTTAGAACAGGAATCAAGTCACACCCCAAAGAAATATACTCAGGATTTCTCCTCCCAGATCTGTCTGTGTAAACCAGGTCAGGATTCTTGCTGATTTCTTCATGCACCCAAGGAGGTAAAGGAATACTGCAAATTGAAACACAAACGAAACTGTTACTAAACAGAGAATAGCTGTAACTTGAAGAAGCTATATATGGGTAGAAATATATTTATGGGAACATGTATGTATCTATATATATATACCTGCAAGAGTCGCCGACGTTTCCTCCACATTGATGAAAGGACATGACGACTTGAAGCTTTAATCCATGTTTTTGTACCATGTGAACAAGTTCGGCGTAAGCTTCCCAGTTATAGCTCATAGGGCCATCCTTTTCAACTAAGCCCCACCAAGCATCCACCATGACTCCTTCAACTCCTGCAGTTTTTAGGGCCATTAGACTAGCGTTCATGGCTCGTGCCTTGTTCAGAGTCCCTCCCATCGTAACCGTGTCTAATGGCAGCATCACAAACACTGGCACTTTCATTGAATCATCGTGCTTATGAGGAGCCACCAATGCCGGATGATGCAGCTCCTCCTTGCTTGCTTCTAAGCCCGTTACCTTGTTGCCGGTGCCGGCGACGGTAACATGGCTTGTTGCTCTGAGACGGAATGATGATGGTGATGACTTGATCCATGCAAAGCTAAGTGTGGAGGACAAGTAAGCTTCACGAGGTTTGGAAACTTGGGTTTCTATTTGAGAAAAGGAGTTTGAAGAACGAAGTGTTAAAGCCATTTCTTCTTCGTCTTTTTGTTCTCTCTGTTTCTTTCTGGTTCTGGCTGTAGTTGAAGATGGAGGAAGGAAATATATGAATGTGTGGTAGTCAGAGATGGGTCGATTGGTTTAATTTATAGGGAGGAGATGAGGTTGACTGTGTTGGTAGGGAATGATTGAAAGTGAGAAAGTGCAAAAATAAAATAAAAAAAAAGGACAAAAAACTGGTTGGCTTACACCACTTGACCGACGTAGATCCTTGCGTGTTTCCACGTCGACTCTTGCGTGTTTCCACATGTACCCTTGCGGGTTTCCACCACCTCATCCAATCTTATCCAATTACTCAAACATAGGCCTCCTCTCTTCTCTGATTTTTTTTGGTCAGGATCCTCTCTTCTCTGATTAGCCTTCAGTTTTTTGTGTTTGTTTTTAAATGGGGACCCACTCTAGTACTTTATTGAAGCTCAATATTTCTGAAACCTCTGAATTGCATGCATACACGAGGCAACTCATGTGACAATGCTTAGAATCAAGAAGCTGATACATGATACATCGTATTTCCACACAAATTTTCTGATATTTAATCCCTATATTTTATATTGTTGGTTGTCTCATATATATTCCGGCCCCACCAGATTCTGGTAAATGTTTGTTTTCCATAGGTTGTAGCAAAAAGAACTGGAGGAAAATGAAAGAAAGTATTTATTATTATTTTTTTTATTGAAAGAAAGTTTTGCTTTGTGGCATGATAAATAATGAGTGGTTTTGTATTGCCAGCAAATACAGTAGAGAAACCCCACCAAGTAACCAAGAATGACATTGATTTCTGCATATCCTAAGACCAGAGTGGTAGTTTTCGTGGACCAAAAACATCTCAGAAAAATGAATTATTCAAAAATAATTCTATTGGTTCTGATCGAATTCGCTCTTTAGATAAGAACAAAAGCTACAGGTCCTCTTTAGCAGGAGACAACCTGTGGTTCTGAGCAAGTCTTTAGTTTCATTATTAATGTTTTTGAACTCTTTCCTCCGACGTGTTTCGAGCATTCTAATCCATTTCTTCTTGGTAACTAAACAAATATAGCAGTTTCCTTGGTGACGATCGATTCTACAGTCCTTAAAGATAAGATTTTGAAGTGTATTTTGTCACGAACCTTGTTTTTTCCAGCTCAATCATGTCGGGAAATGAATCATCAAGTGGATTCTTTGAAATGTGAGAATTACCCCAGTTTCTTTAATATTCTGTGCTTATAAATAATTTTTGTTAGACACACGTACACACAATCAGAAAGTTTCTTAAAGTTAAGAAATCTCACTTCCGAAAAATGTGGGGTTGAGTCTTTATACTGTGAACCCTTTAAAGTTTAAAGTGATTGAGCAAAAGGTAGGAATAAACATGCTAATATTATAGCACAAGACAAAATATGTGGGACACGGTTTCTCTCGCTGCCTCTTCAATCTGCTGATTGTCGGCTGCTTCTTTTATTTTTTTATTTCTTTTTCCTTTTCTCAACTCTCCATTCTCCAATCCTTGCAAGCCATGTTGCCCTGCCCCTCACTCCTTATATACTCAAACCATTTATGGCTATGCAACAGGGACCTGACACAACTTTTTGTTTTAAAAAAATAAAGGTGTAGTTGTCACTGTCAGGAGCAGATTTTTTTTTTTTTTGAGATATTTGATTTTAGGAAAAAATCAGTAAAAGTCCCAATTACAAATTATTTTAATGATGAGGACCAAAATCAAAGTATTAGTATCCTATGCGTAAAATATTTTGCAGAGTATATAAAATTTATAAGTTCCTTCTTATTAATAAAATTTATTTTAAATGCAAGGAGTCAATGAATAAAATTGTTATAAATATAATATCTGTGTGAATCTCTATATATCTCCGTTATCTTTTATTGTTATTAAATCTATAGATATCGATTCTATTGGAATGTAAAATTATACAGAACATGTGCTATATACGGGTTACAACATGATAGTGAATAAGAAATTGAAAATTGTTCCCTTTCTCTTATAATCTTTTATTTATAACAATAATAATATAGAAGTATAGAACATGTGTTATGTATTGGTTACACCTTGATAGTGAATGAGAAATTGAAAATTGTTCTCTTGCTTTCATATTCTCTCTTTATCTTATCATATTTCCCTTTATTTATAACAATAATAATATTTTATTATGTTGATAATATACAAATTTTATTTTGAAAAAAAAATCTCTTTTATCTTCTTGTATTTTCTGCTTTTTGGTAACCTTCATGTGGCATAGCCATATTCATATTAGTCATAATTAATAGATTATGAGCATTATAACTAGTACAACTAATACTTTTAATTGAGATATAAAACCAATAAGGGTTAGAAAATTAATTTTTTTAAAAAGATTAAATCAATAGAAAATGGGGAAAAGAGAAAATTTTATTAGTAGAAAAGAATTGAAAAATTTCTTTACACACAAAATACTAATGCTTTGATTTAGGTCCTCATCACCAAAAATGTTTTTAATTGGGACTTTTACGAATTTTTTCCTAAAAACAATAATCTCAAAATAAAAGATTTTTTTTCTTGTGTTACTGCACTTTTTTTTTTCCAGATCCGTTGTGCATAAACAAATCGCTTAAAATTGGAAAAATTTGGAACTTTACCGATTTTTTTTTCCTAAAATCAAATATCTCAAAATAATAGTAAAGTAATATTGTTTTTTGCTTTTTGGCAACTACACCTTTATTTTTTATAAAAAAATTTGTGTTTCAGGCCCTGTTGCATAAATCGTTTAAGTGGATAAGGAGTGAGGGAAAAGAGAAGATGAGAAAAGGGAGAAAAGAAAAGAAAAGATGACAGTAACAAATTGAAGAGGTAGTAGAGAGAAGCTGAGTTCAAATATGTTATAAAACCAAATTTTGGTACATAGATTCAATGGGAAGGGGAAGAAAAATTAGAAAGTTTTTCTGTTTGGTACGTATTTTTAATCTTCTTACGAAAAATTAGGTTAAACTTGTCAATTTTCCCTTATATGTGGGAAAATCAGATCCCACCAAAATTAGTGGGATCTCAAGTTCCCACGTCACTATTTAATTTTTTTAACAAGTTTACCCCAAATTTAAACTTAGTGGAAACGTTCAACTTGCGGGAATTTTTTTACACAAGATTGAATTTGATAAGAGCATATTTTTAAAAAATATATTTTAGCAAAAGAATTATTTTTCTTTTTTATTTTGAATTAATTACTTTTAAGGGTAAAATAGACTTTTTTTGGTTCTTTACTAATTACTACCCCTTCATTTTCTTTCTACCAAACAACTTATCTTCTATCATCTTTCAAAATATTTCCTTCCCTTCTTTTTTTTCTCTTTTAAGTTCTTTTCTCTTCTTAAATTTTCCCCATACCAAACAGGCCCTTACTTTCTGTGTCACTCTTGTAAGGTAAGAATATTTTGATGGGGTGTAGCTTAGTCAAGGTGCCATTATATTGAGCTTAGATTTCTCCACGTAATTGGTTGGCCCACCAATCAAAAATTTTGTGGAGGAAATGGGATCTTATCTTTCAGTTTCTCTCTTTGAAGGGACATGCAAACACGTGGACCTCATTAATTCTTAATATTATGTTTGATCATAATATACAATAATAACCATTTCACAAGGTGAAGATGCTATATTACACATGAGCTTTTACTTAAGGAACATCTAGTATTATATGCTTTTTGGAGGTGCAAAAATACACATAATCTTATAAAACAAAAGAAAAAATACTCATACCGTTAAAAGAGGCTAACTTCTGTTAGTGGGACCCACATTATTTAAAAAAGGGATAAGATATTGTTAGTACGTTTTTTGTTATTACCAATATTACTTCTACTTTTTCACCGTTAGATCAGAATTTCATCTACCTTTATCATTCCTCTCTTCTATTGAGATTCTAATCTAACGATGAAAAAATGGTAGTAACAATATCTTATCCTTTTTTTTTACAATTCTTAAATTCCTTTTTTGCCCCTTCCTCTTCACTTTACCCTTCTGAAACTCTCCTTCCTCCTTCTTCTCCATTCTCTTCAACGAGGCATCGAAATCTTAGTCTTCCTCCAGCCTCCTCACCGCCAATGTGTTCACCCTCTTGTGGTGGTGGCTCCGGTGCTGTCACTGAAGATGGAATATCACCTAGGGGGTGAATAGGTGATCTCAAAAATCTTTTCGCTAATAGCGCACAGGGCAAGTTATGATGATAACAAAGGAATAAATCGAAAAGAGAAATGGACACAAGACAATTTATACTAGTTTGGTCCAAAATCCTCGATTACGTCCAAATCAAAACACTGGACTTCACTATCTCTCAAGAAGAATTACACACTCTGTAAACGAAGGATAGTCCTCTAACTCTCAGACTTTGCTCCCCCTTACAAGTTGTAATTGATACACCCTTACTTAAGGTTCCACAACCTTAAGATACAACTGACAATGAGATAAATGTTTAAATACTCCTCACGAGTAGATAAAATGTTGAACACTGAAGCACAATTTAATGGAACAATTGAAACAACAAATAGTAATAAACTCGAATTGATTGCACAGCGTTTCGGTAGTTGGCGAATTCAATGCTTCTCGTATTTATAGTTGATACCATTAATGACCATTGATGAAGCTTATGAAGTAGCCGTTGAGACTCTTCAATATGTTCGTTAGATAGATGAAGCATTCGTCAAGAGTTTCACCCGTTTGAATATTACAGCTGGAATTTGCAGAGTTGACATTCTCTTTCATTCCTTTTGTTTTTCCGTTGTGAAATGACATTTAATGTGCAGACGGAATATCAGAGCTGTTTTACTTCGATCAGAGTTGGTTACCGTGCTTATCACCGGTTTAGGTAGCTGCATTTAATGCTTCTGACAAATGGTTTTGCTTTATTCAAATCTGCTGCTAATTCATGTGTAAACAATCTGAAACTCAAGAGCAAATTGGTTAAAAGCATTTGATAATCGCAATAAGTAATAATGAGAAGAAATTAAGGTTCATTCAACGATTCATGGTTCTCGGAGAACGGTGGTTTGAAAACAAGGATGATATTGCTCGAGCAATGATCTATGCTTGCTCGAGCAAGTTCCTTTGAATTGCCCGAGAAAGTGCTCTTGGTCGCGATGCTCGAGCAACCAAAACCCTTTGCTCAAGCATGCTTTGCTCAAGCATGAATTCATCATGCTCGGGCAAGCCTTACTTGAATCAGTTAAAAGCACATCAGACTTGCTGATGCTCGAGCACTCTTTTCTGTCTGCTCGAGCACGATGCTCGAGCATGAATTGATTCATGCTCGGGCAAGCTTCATTCAACCTATTGCTCGACTTTGCTCGAGCAACCTCTTTTTGCTTGCTCGAGCATATTGCTCGAGCAACCTTTTGCTCCTTGCTCGAGCATGGATTGTGCGGATGTGAGAACACAGGTTGCTCGACTTTGCTCGAGCAACCTTTTAAGCCTGCTCGAGCATGCTTTTGCCTCTTGCTCTTGCTCGAGTAGGGCACCAGAGTAGGTTGTCAATTCGATGTTGCTCGAGCAAGATTTACAATCTGCTCGAGTAACCTTCTGAGAAATGCTTTTATCAGATTATCTTATCAAGTGTTCTTTGGCTATTTTAATTCAAAAACCTTGGGAATTGTAATCATCAAAACACAGGAGCTAACAGTCACCCCCTTCTCCTTCATCCACCGCCTCCTCTCCTTCCTCAGCCTTTGCTACCACCATTGACCTCGCCAAGAACGAAGCACATTGCCATCCAAGCCACGGTCTCTTCCTCCTTCGTCCTTCCTCACATCCAAGCCACCACTATCCAAGTTGTATCTAACCGCCATTAATGGACTGCAAGGAAGCTTCACGACTACAACCATATTGTTAACGCCAACGGTTGCATTTTTCATTATCTCCTTCGATTTTGAGTTCGTTTTGAATTGATTTATGTATTCAAGTTCAATTTCTGGGTTGATTTTGAATTTTGAGACGGTTGCATTGTTCACGCTCTCCTTCGATTTTGAGTTCGTTTTGTATTAGAGTATATAGTTAGTGTAACTAGTTAGTTATATTTTCAGTTAGAAATAAACTTTTGGAATGTAATTTGTTATTTTGTACATATCATTTATTGAGTCTTATTGAGTCTATATAAAGACATTGTATTAGTACATTGAGAGATGAATAATATTCTACAATTTCATTTTCTCTTCTTGCTAAATCATATTATGGTATCCAGAGCCAGGTTAGTCTTTGACATCCTGTATTCTTCTCATTTTTTTTTAGCTTTTCCCATTCTGACATTGCAGTAATACCTGCAAGTTCACGTGCTTTATGAACCATTTCTCTTGGGATTGTACGGTTCATCTTGGACCTTTTCCATTCAATTTCACGTGCTTTCTTCCTGTACCAATTTTCTTGCCTTGTCCTATTCACTTTTGGACTTTTCTCATTTCCTCTTTCATCTCTTTCTTCCAAACCCGATGGCTTCACTTTCCTCTCGCTCTCGATTCATCCATCGGTGCTTCACCTTCATCTCCGATGTTCGCCCCCCAACCATTGCGAATCCTTTCTATTTGCATCCAAATGAAAACCCTTCCCCGATTCTTGTGTCACCGATTCTCACCGGGCCTAATTACAATTCATGGGCTCGTGCGATGAGGATGGTGTTGTTGTCAAAGAATAAGCTAGGGTACGTCAATCGTTCGATTCTGGCACCGAAATCGATTGATTCATTGTTTCCGGTTTGGGAACGGTGCAACATGATGGTATTATCATGGTTAACCCGTTCGATTTCGCCGTCCCTTGCTCAGAGTATACTATGGATCGATCAGGCTTGCGATGTATGGGATGATCTCTGTGCGCGTTTTTCTCAGAACGATATTTTCAGACTTGCAGATTTGCAAGAAGAAATATAGAATTTGAAGCAGTCAGACAAAATGTGAGCGATTATTTTGCGAAATTGAAGATTCTCTAGGATGAATTTTTAGCATTACGTCCGATAGTCTCTTGTTCTTGTAATCCAAAGTGTTCTTGTGGTGCGATTGCAAGTTATAAACAACATTTAGAACAAGACTATGTTATTCGTTTCTTGAAAGGACTCTCTGATCGATTTTCCCTTGTGAAATCCCAAATAATGTTGATTGATCCTCTTCCACCTATTAATCACGTGTTTGCGTTGGTGCAACAACAAGAAAGGGAAATGGGATATCCTCTGTCTGAAGCTACTGCACTTTTCAACAAATCCTCTTGTTCTCGGTTCCCTGGACCTAAGCAGACTAATTCATCCACCTCTGCTTCCTCTGGTTCTACTAAATAATGCACCTATTGTGGTTAACCCAGACATACTGAAGCCACTTGTTACAAGAAGCATGGCTTCCCACCAAGATTTAAGTTCCGGAATTCCACTGTGAATGCTGTATCGTCTGAGCCTATTCTTAGTCAAGATTCTACTGACTCCTCTCGGGTTGCTAATTCTTCATACGGTTTCACACCAGATCAATATAAACTGTTGCTGGCACTTGTTCAAGCAGACACTTCCACTCTGCCCTCTGCTTTTGTTAACAAAATTTCTACCAATGGTATTTCTTTAACTTGTGCTTTTCAGTCGTTTTCTAACTCCTGGATCATAGATTCTGGAGCTACTGATCATGTGTGCTCTAACCTTTCCTTATTTGCCTCTTATAAGCGTATGTCACCCATTTCTATTAATCTTCCATATGGTACTCGGGTATTATCTTCCTATTGTGGCATTGTTCAATTTACTAATACTTTTGTTATTCAGGATGTATTATATGTCTCGGATTTTCATTTCAATTTAATTTCAGTTTCCAAACTTACTAAATCTCTGTCTTGTATTGTCTCCTTTTAGACATTGAAATGCCAAATCCGACTCCAGCCTTCAAGGAGGATGATTGGTTCAGCTGAAGTCATTGAAGGGCTCTACATCATGAATTGTGTAGATATGGGTTCTTCTCCTTTAGTTAGTAGTATTTCCACCACTTCAGATTCTATACCTTTTAACCTTTGGCATTTTCGTTTAGGACATTTATCTCAACATGCTTTGTATTCACTTCATAGACAACATCCATTTATTCCTTATGATTCTTCTTTTACTTGCTGTGATGTTTGTCATTTTGCCAAGCAACGAAAGTTGCCTTTCCCTGTAAGCAATAGTACTTCAAATAAACTTTTTGGTTTGGTTCATATGGATCTTTGGGGTCCCTACCACTTACCTTCTATACATGGTCATAAATACTTTCTAACCATTGTTGATGATCATTCTCGTTATACATGGATATATTTGCTTAGGAACAAATCTGAGACTCGGTCTTGTATCCAAACATTTGTAAACTTAGTTTCTACTCAATTTCATACATCTGTTCAAATAATTAGATCTGATAATGGCATTGAATTTCAAATGTCTGATTTTTTTTGCTCAAAATGACATTATTCATCAAACTTCTTGCATTGAAACTCCTGAACAAAATAGTCGAGTATTACGAAAACATCAACACATTCTTAATGTTACTCGTGCTCTTTTATTTCAAGCTCATATTCCCAAAGTATTTTGGTCTTATGCTCTCACTCATGCTGTATACCTCATTAATCGTTTACCTACACCGATTTTGGGAAATAAAAGTCCCTATGAATTACTATTTGCTAAACATCCTGATTTTACACACTTAAAGGTTTTTGGGTGCCTTTTCTTTGTTTCTACTCTTTCCCAAAAGAGAACTAAACTTGATAAAAGAGTGCATAAATGTGTTTTTCTTGGATACAAGACTGGTACTAAGGGTTTTGTCACTTTAGATATCCATACGCGACAGATTCTTGTTTCTCGTCATGTGCATTTTTATGAGTCTCTTTTCCCTTTTTGCAATTCAGATTCTGTGCACAAGTCTGATTCAATTTCTTTACCTCAAGCTCTTCCACCACTTGCTGTTTCTAATTTTCCCCTTGATTCTGTGTCTTCTTCTTCACATGTTTCCCCTGTTTCTGGTTCTCTAGATGTTTCCCTTGTTTCTGGTTCTCTTGATGTTTCCCCCTCTGTTCCTTTGTTGCGTCGTTCTACTAGACCACATAAAACACCCAATTATTTGCATGATTATCATACTACTCTTCAATGTGCTTCAACCATACCAGATTCTTTGGAGGTAGGTATCTATCATCCCCTTTCTAAAGTTCTTTCTTATCATCGTCTTTCTCCTTTATATCATCATTTTGTTTGTTCCATATCGATTGATGATATTCCCAAGTCATATTCTAAAGCCATTAAATATGAGGGTTGGAGAAATGCTATTAATGCTGAACTTGATGCTTTGCAACTAAATCAAACTTGGGTGATAACTGATTTACCTCCTAATAAGCGCCCGATTGGTTGTAAGTGGGTTTTTGTTAAGAAATATAATTCTGATGGTACTCTTAATCGATATAAAGGTCGCCTTGTTGCTCTAGGATATACCCAGGTTAAGGGTATTGACTATAATGATACATTTTCTCCGGTTGCTAAACTAACTACCGTGAGATTATTACTTGCCCTTCTTTGCGACTCATAATTGGCATTTGAAGCAATTAGATGTCAATAATGCATTTTTACATGGTGATCTTGATGAAGAGGTATATATGCTTCCTCCTTCGGATTAGTTGTTTCTTCTCCAAACAAGGTTTGCAAATTACAAAGGTCCCTTTATGGTCTTAAGCAAGCTAGTAGACAATGGTTCTTTAAATTGTCTAAAGCTCTTGTTTCTTGTGGTTTTCAACAATCTCAAGCTGATCATTCTTTGTTTATCAAGACTTCTGCCACTTTCTTTACTGTTTTACTCATTTATGTGGATGATATAATTGTTGGTGGGATTGATTTGGATGAGATTAATCATATTAAAGCTTTTCTTGATGATTGTTTCAAAATCAAGGATCTTGGTGATGTCAAGTATTTTCTGGGTTTGGAGATTGCTAGGAACTCTAAAGGTATTTCTTTATGTCAAAGAAAGTTTGCCTTAGATCTTTTATCTCATTCTGGTTTCTTGGATTGTAAGCCTACTAAGACTCCTATGGCTCGTAACCTTAAATTGTCCAAGGATTCTGGTATTGTTTTGACTGATTGTTCTGAGTATCGCACTTTGGTTGGCCGTCTTTTATACCTTACTAATAATCATCCAGATTTATCCTTTGTTGTTCAAAGAACTTAGTCAGCTTTATACAAAGACCCTACGATGTACATTTGCGTGCTCTTCATAGAGTTCTTCGCTATATTAAAGGTTCTCCTGATCGTGGTCTTTTCTTCCCAGTCACTTCTATTGATAAACTTAATGCTTTTAGTGACTCGATTGGGTCAGTTGTCTTGATACACGGTGTTCCATCACTGGTTTTTGTGGCTTTCTTGATCAAGCCCTGATTACGTGGCATTCTAAGAAGCAACCGACAATCTCCACTTCTTCTTCAGAGGCTGAATATCGTGCCTTGGCAGCAACTACTTGTGAATTACAGTGGCTTTCTCATTTATTGAGGGATTTTGGTCTTCCTCTTTCTAGTCCTACTTCCTTATATTGTGATAATCAATCGGCTAGACATATTGCAGCTAACCCTACTTTTCATGAGCGTACTAAACATTTGGATATTGATTGTCACATTGTTCGTGAGAAACTTCAACAAGGTTTGATTCATCTTCTTCCTATTAAGTCAAGATCGCCTACCGATATTTTCACTAAGCGCTTTGCCTCCTTCTTCCTTTTGTACACTCCTTTGCCAAGTCAAGGGCATGATTAACATACATACTCCAGCTTGAAGGGGGTATTAGAGTATATAGTTAGTGTAACTAGTTAGTTATATTTTCTGTTAGAAATAAACTTTTGGAATGTAATTTGTTATTTTGTACATATCATTTATTGAGTCTTATTGAGTCTATATAAAGACCTTGTATTAGTACATTGAGAGATGAATAATATTCTACAATTTCATTTTCTCTTCTTGCTAAATCATATTATTTTGAGATATATTTATGCATTTTAGTTCAATTTTTGGGTTGAGTTTGAATTTTGGACTTAATTTTGATTTCATAGGGAAGTTTAATGCGTGGAAATAGGAGAATGAAGAAGATGGGGCTTTGAAATTTTTTGCCCTGATTTAGATTGGAGAAGAACTTAGTATTTTTTTGCCCTGATTTAGATTGAGTTTGAATTTTGGATGGTTTCTTATAATTGTGTTTGACAAGATTGTTTTTCCCTCATTATGTGACCCAGATTCAGTTCAATTTCTATGTGTTTTGCAAAGGATGAGGCTTTGAGTTCGTCATTGTTCTTCGAAAAGATCGTTGCATAGGGTGAGAGGATGAAGATTGGGAGGGAGAGAAGTGAGGGCCATTTTGGTATTTTCATAATATACTTTAACGTCTGTTAGGCCTATTTAACTGTGATAATATTTTTGCTTTACTTTTACAAGGTTATGGGTATTTTTTTGACTCCTCCTAAAGGATATGGCTGGTGACTCGCACCTTAGATAAGCTCATGTGCAATATTGCACCTTAATCCTTTATTTAATCAGCTCAGCTCATGTCACATGACGAAGAAATTGTACTATTGACATGCACCCATTTGGACGCATGCCATGTGATTCATGCTCGTGCGAAAAAAAAAAAAAACACTTGGCTGCACAATGTGGAGAAATGAGAGAGATCATTTTATTAGGATTTTGAGAAATGGTTTGAAGGTCGCAAATTTAAAAAGGCTTGTAGCAGTTAAAATGAACACCATACTTTTAGACCATTATACCTAGAAGTATTTTTGGGTTAATAATAATAGTTTTTTTTTTCAAATAATAATAGTCTAACTAAGTAAGAATTTGACCTACCACCTGTAAAATCATGGGTTTAAATCTTCTTGTTGATATAAAAGTTTTGTTAGCAGGTTATTTTTAAAATATTTTTATAAGCGCTTTTCATATTTAGATTTGGAGATATGTCTTGATGATCGAGTTAACTTAAACTTTTTTTATTTTAAAAAAGTTAATACAATCTTTTTTATCCTTCAAGTTTACTTTAATTTTTGTTTTGGTTCAAACTATGAGTTTTGATCATTCAAGGGGCAAGATAGTTCAAGTTCTTATTAAATTATATGGATCAATGTTTTGAATGGAATGTAATTTGAGTGACAAAAAATGTGTGTGTTGATTTTTTTAAAATACCTTCTACTCAATAGTGAAAGTTTGGGGGAAACAATAAGTTATAAATTTGAAAAAGCAAACCCGCTTACTAACTTCTATATTTAGGACTAAAGGAGTATATATTTCTCTCATTCTCTTTCAAGATCTTGGGGCTTGAAGATAATATTTTTCAATTTATGGTTGATGTTGATGGGTTGTAGCTTAGTCAAGGGGAGGTGCCATTATTTTTTTTTTGATAATAGGGGAGGTGCCATTATATTGAGCTTAGATTTCTCCACGTAATTGATTGACCCACCAATTATAAATTTTGTGGAGGAAATGAGATCTTTTCTCCCCCGGTACTAAACATAAAAAAAAAGTTGATTTTTTTTTTAGAGAGATTAAGGAAGCTAAATAATTTATTTAATCATATCATATAATGACATTATATTGAGCTTAGATTTCTCCACGTAATTGATTGACCCACCAATTATAAATTTTGTGGAGGAAATGAGATCTTTTCTCCCCCGGTACTAAACATAAAAAAAAAAGTTGATTTTTTTTAGAGAGATTAAGGAAGCTAAATAATTTACTTAATCATATCATATAATGGCATTATATTGAGCTTAGATTTCTCCACGTAATTGATTGACCCACCAATTATATATTTTGTGGAGGAAATGAGATCTTTTCTCCCCCGGTACTAAATATAAAAAAAAGTTGTCTTTTTTTAGAAAGATTAAGGAAGCTAAATAATTTACTTAATCATATTATATATTGTGTATTCTTATATTATATATTAGTTTATTAGTCAATCTAATTAATTTAGAGAAAAAATAAAATAAAAATATTCTAAAGTAATTTAATTAACTTCATTAATATCTTCAAAAAGTCAACTTTATCATATATTTAGGACTTTGAGGAAAGTATCTCTCTATTATCCCTAGTATCCCACAATTATCTCTTATTGTCAGTAAATTACTAGATATCGATTCTATTGAGATTGTAAATTTACATAGAACATGTGTCTGTACCGGATACACCTTGATAGTGAATGAGAAATTGAAAATTGTTCTCTTTCTCTCATATTCTTTCTTTCACTTGTCATCTTTCCCTTTATTTATAACAATAATAATATTTTATTACGTTGACAATATACAAATTTTTTTTTTTAAAAAAAAATCTATTATCATTTTGTATTTTCTACTCTTTGGCAACTTATATGTGGCAAAGCCATATTCATATTAGTCATAATTAATAGATTATGAGTATTAGAACTAATACTTTTAATAGAGGAATAAAACCGATAAGTGTTAGAAAATTATTATTTCTTTCAGAAAATTAAATCAATAAAAAAATGGGGAAAATAATCTCCCACTGAAAATTTTATTAGTATAAAAGAACTGATAAATTTCTTCACACATAAAGTACTACTCCCTCCTCCTATTCTTAATTATAGGATATTTTACTAGATTTTAGAGAGATTAAGGATAATAGTTAAATTAGTTGATTATATTCATTTTCCTAAAATACTATTTTTTTTTTAAAAGAGAGCGCAGGGGTAGGAGGAGGAAGTGCAAAAATTAGCCGTTGCAGCTGGAACGTCTTGGAAGGTGGCATTTTCTTTTACTGACAGCCTTAAACACCCCCCACAGCTGTCAACTTCCTTACACACACACACACACACTCACAATTTTATATGTTGTTTTCAATATAAGGCACTTCGACTTTTTTTTAAAGATTAATAAAACAAAATAAGTTATTTAATTATATCGTATGTTGTGTATGATTAAAAAAGAGTGGATTTGTCTTGTGTAAAGCACACCTGAAAAGAGTGGATTTGTCTTGTGTATGATAATCATATTATCAAGCATGGAAAGTGTGCACAACAATTTATGATGGTTCGGTATTTCCGTTAGATACATATTGCAGTCGTTGACAAAAATTGAGATTGAGTCGTTTTCACTTTGCTGTCGCGTATCTGTAGACGACATGCCTTTAGTCTACTCAAAGATTGCTTAGGTTGGGTCCCTTTCGTTTTCACCGGAATGGGTCTCAGAATATGATCATTTGAATTGCTCTGAATTTCATTATGTATACGCTTTGTTTTTGCAACAGTATTAAATTATTCTAATACAAATCTTGCTTTTGTGTTTTTGGACTTAATCCATGGTTCAAATCATCTGAAAATCATTAATAAACATGTTAAATAACATTGAGAAAAATAATGAGTAATAATCAAAAGTAACAAGATGATAACTAGTAAATTTGAATTCTCAAAGATAAAGGTTCAGTGCAAAAGCAGTTAACACTCGAGCGTCATTCAACCCACACTCGAGTGTTGATGAATTTACTCTTTGGAAGAAGATTGTTCAAAACGAAGTTTAGTTGAAAGAATATGTTTTTTTTCCAGACACTCGTGTGTCATTTTATCCACACTCGAGTATTGATGCTTTGTGCGTCTTGTAGAAGACTGTTCAAAAGGTAGAGTTTAGAAAGAATACATTAATCTCTACCAGACACTCGAGACACACTCAAGTGTCACTGAATGACACTTCAAGTGAGCCACAAAGTCTTAATTCATCATTGTGTGTTATGCACTGACCTTGAGCTTATTTACCTTGACAATCGAGTGTTTTGCTTTGATAATTCCAGAATGAGTGCGAGTGTTAGGCATTGTTTTGCAAGTGTTAGGGCAACATTCAAATGTTCACTTAAACACTTGAGTGTCTAACACAATACTTTTATGGTAGAAGCGAGTGTCAGGAACTTTTCCTGCGAGTGTCAATCCAACACTCGACTGTGTCTATAACATGACACTTTTAAAATTGCTTTCTAATTTAAGTTTTTGTTTCAATAATAGTTGTATTCTCGAGTGTTATTTAAAACACACTCGAGTGACTTGAATCATCAAGTCTTTTATCTTTGCAAGTCTTTGTTATAAACAAAACTTATAATTTGAGAACTAACAGACATGAAATGAGATATAAATGGGAAAATCCATATGAGGGCCCATTTAACCCAAAAAAAAAAACTCAAAAAGGCCGAAGAAACTTTCACATCCTAGAAAAGGCCCTAGACATGCAATTCGAGTGAAAGGACAAAAAAACCCCTTACTATCCTTTTTCGGTTCAAAATCACCCTCTCTCTCTCTCGCCCCCCTCCCTCCTCCCACGTCGGTTCTGTTCTCTGTCCCCTCTCTCTCGCTCCATTGACGTAAATCGCTCGAGCTCGCCCGTGCATTTCATCTTTCCCATCACTCATGCAGCTGTGTTCAGATGAGGTGCGTTGGTTACCGGAGTTGATTAGCTTCTTCTGAGTCTGTAGTATTTCAATGTAACAAATGGGTGCTTTTTCATCTTCTATTGCTCTCAGGATTTGTCTTAAATTTGAAAACGATCTCGAAGCGCTTCGCAGATCCGAGTTCGGATTGACCACTACTTCATGGACTGAGATGCTTCCACTGCAGCTTGAGGAGCAGGGGCAGACCTAAGTAGGGAGCGAGGGGTGGCCCGACGAGGCTTTGACAGTGAGTTGACGACATTGAATGACACAGAGGATGGTGAAGAAGCAACTGATGTTGAACCCATAAAGAAAAAAACGTCTTCCATTCTAAGTTATGGTATGTATGATTCTTTCTAGAAATTTGAATGCATTTGTAAACGCTAGCCTCTTCACTATTTTCTATGTGAATGTTGTCTGTGGGATATGTATCTGTTATGCAAATCTTTTAGTGAAAGTGGATGGTGGACCATTGATAAACATGTCAATGATTTCTTGCTGGTTGGATTCAGATTTTTGACTAGTGAGAATGCAAGAAAAACTGATTGTGCATTCTGATTCATATGTTGTGTTATTGGTTATTTTACCCTTTTTCTTAAATGAAGAAATCTGATTCTCCTTATAGGCTACATTCATATGAAGAGATGCATGCTTAATGCCCTTTGTTTTTATGATTAGGTTCTAGATGCTTTGGGTGAGTCTCTTCCATGTGCCACTTATGACTCATGGATGGTTTATATCCCTGAAGGTGAATTCCTGTCACGCATAGGGCCTACAGAATTTTTCAAGGTGTGTTTTTTTATGATATATTTTTTCCCACCTCGAGGATCCTGTATTTTATATGCTCAGAGAAAGCCATATTTCTCTGTATCACTTTGATGAAAAATATGAAATTTCACCAGGCATAACTTTCTTTCGTGTTTTTGCATATTTTAACTAAGTGGATCTTATCCTTCTTGGTATTGCTTGTTGCTAATCTAGTTTTGTGTGAGACCTACTAAGATAGAATCATTCCGAATCTCAATTACAAACCCTATCAATAGCTTTGTTATGTTATACACATTGATCTTGTTGTTTTTCCTGCTACATCATAAGCTATTGATGCCAAAAGTAATTTCTTTTTCGTCACTTGATTATCTTTCAGGACCTTGAGAAGTATGCAAGTCCAAATGTTGTGAAAGAATGGAAGAAACTTCTAGTTAGTGTTTGCTAGTACTCTGCCCACTTCTTTCAAGATATCTATCTATTCAAAAGTTGACAAGCTTGAAATCTGGGGTGAAATCTAATGGTGTACTCTCAGCAGAGATGGTCAACACATATAAAGTTGCTGAAATATTATTTATCTCAAACAACCATTATAGCTCACAAACATGCTTCTGGTTATATAGTCTAATATGCAAGATATATGCTAAAATTATTTATGATCCTTAGCTTAAGCTTTTAAGTTGAAGTTGTCCTTAACATGAAAACAAAGCCTCATCATCATGTCCTTTAATTAAAGTTTTGACACATGGGCCTATGCTTTGTCCACACATCATGCTTAAAGGGCTTTCATGTGAGATTGGGTTAGAGATTAGAATTAAAAGTTTCATGGACTAGACAACTGTTTGGTTTTGAGATGAAGTGATCCTAAGTTGTTTGTATCCTTCAATTAATTAAGTATCTATGTTCACATACATCAGCCCCCTTTAACAACAATATCAGCCCCCTTTAACAACAACATCAGCAAAAAATAACAACTACATCAGCAAGCACTAACAACTATAGTAGCCCCCTTTAACAACTACAATTGACAACTACATCAGTTAACCATTAAGAACAACATCAGTACACCAATAACAAATGTTTTCAGATTTTTTCCAGTTGCATATTTTTTCAGCATCATTTACATTTGTAACAATATTAATATGTCTACATAAATGAAACCTGGATACAATTGTGTGTTATATCCAACTTTCATTTACAACAACAAATTCATCTATAAATTGGTAATTACAACTTTGCACGCCTGATCGAACCATATTTTTATATGGTTTTTCATGATTAAATGGGGATTTTCAATGCATTTTATAGGACATTATTGCATGATTAAACACCGATTTGAGGTATGGACATTTGTATTGAATTAAGTGAAATTAGGGGCAAAATGGTCATAATTTATTAACTATTCATGCAAATGGTTCCTTGGATTTTTGATGCTACCTTGTGATTAATTTTTGCATTGTAGGAATGTTGGAAGAAAGTTGAAAATGCAATATAGTGTAAACAACTCGATTGTTCTCTTATCGAGGAGCCAATTTATTTTGAATTCCTATATTAAACTAAGTGCTAAAAACATGGTTAGAAAAAGGGCTCTTATCAAGGAGCCAATTTATTTTGAATTCCTATGTTAAACTAAGTGCTAAAAACATGGTTAGAAAAAGGGTTTTGCAATTGGTTTTCTCTAAAATAAAATTTATGAAATTATAAAGAAACTATTTCTATTCTTTTTGATATTTTTGGAAAATAGTGAAGAATGCTTTGGATTAAAAGGGATTAATAATGAATGCTCTTGGTAATTAAGAAGGTGGCTATCCTTGCTAATATATATTTGGGAGTTCAAATTTCATTAAGTCTGAAAAACAACCTCAAGATAACACTTGAGTCCAATACTCTCAATTAATAGTAACTCCTACAAACATAGCTAACTACTATCTCTTGAGATATTGTTAAAATCTACTTAATGTATAATTAAAATTGGGATGATGCAAATTGTTCTTTTCAATTAGAATGTTCTAATGAACCATTCAAGAGCTAAAATCAACTATAATTATCAATCATAAACATAACGACAAGTATAATTTCATCAAGCATCTAAAGAAATATAGAAATATGAACATTAAAATTCATCATCCAATTAAAACTACAATAATCAATCCACATGAACACATAACAATCCCAAGACTCACAACTACAAAATGATAAACCTAAACAAGGGAATCAAATATATAGTCTAAGCAAAAGATTGAATTAAAGAACTCTCCTATTAAAGAACAAAAGCTCAAGCCACAAGTCTTCATCACCAAGAAGCAAAGGGTTTAGCCACACATAGCAATCAGAGGACCCCACACAATCTGTGAAAATAAACCAGCCATGGAAAACTAGCTCTTAGGAAAATACAGAGCATCATTTGAATCTCTGAAATTATATCACCGGAAAATTCAAGAACTCGCTGGAAATTTCAAAGCTCGCGAAATGAGGAAGAAGATGAAAGAGGTAGACGAAAGTGAAGGTTTCACCAAAGTTCACTTTCGCGGTCTGCCCAAACTCTCGCACGCTGAACTCCTATCTTTCTTCTTTCTCCCTCCTCTATTCGCATTCCTTTCTCTTGGTGCGACGGTGCAGCTGATGGTGGTTAAATGGGTAATGGCGGAGATAGCGGTGAGGAAGGTGAATGGAATGATGAAGGTTGGGATGAAGGATGAATGATCAAGAATCAAGGATGAAGGATTCAAGGACGAAGGATGAAGGACTCCCCGTATATCGTTCGTCGCCTCCATTTTGTTTCATTCGCTGACCTAAAATTGCTGTAAAAAACGCAGATTTTTCGTGTTGGTCCCTCTCTGACAATATCTCCATTTTAGGTCATTCTCTGACATTAATTATGGTCCTTCCCTGACATTAATTTTGGTCCTTCTCTGATATTAATTTTGGTATTATTGTCCTTCTCTGACATTAATTCTGGTCCTTAGTTGACATTTTCAACTTTCTTCCAAAATTCCTACAATGCAAAAATTAAGCACAAGGTAGCATCAAAAATCCAAGGAACCATTTGCATGAATAGTTAATAAATTATGACCATTGTGCCCCTAATTTCACTTAATTCAATTCAAATGTCCACACCTCAAATCAGTGCTTAATCATGCAATAATGTCCTAGAAAATACATTAAAAATCCCCATTTAATCATGAAAAACCATATAAAAATATGGTTCGATCAATTCCCCCATACTTAGACCTTTGTACTCCTAAACAAAGGCAATTTAGCACAAGATTCCAAGTCAAAATCAGTAATGAATTTGAAAGATGAGCAATTTCATAATTATAAAACAATGAATTAATTAATCAAGTTTCTTAAGCCAACACTAGTCATAATCAAGCGATGCAAAGAAATTAGCTAACTATACAATCCAAACTATTAAAATGAAGCATAAGAGAACTCTCAATGTATTAGTGTTTCACTTATCTCACCTCATTGGAATAATTTCACTCTAGTTCACTTAATCAACACCTTACCATAGGCTTGTAACAACTCTAATATCTCCACTGCTAATAGAAATCAATGAAATGAATCAAGTGGACTTAGAAGGCTTGTAATGTTGGGTGAAGGCTAGATGAAATGAATTAATTAGAAAAAAATGAATAGTTGATATGCAAGTCAATGTTAATGAACAAGTTCATATCTAAATAACTTTACAAACTTTTGTCAATTCTTGTGCAAATTCATGAACGAATGCCTTCTTGATTTTTTTTTTGGTATCTACAAAACACCCTTTTTTCCTTTTCTTTTCCAATACCCTTTTTTTATACTTCTTTTTCATTCTTTTCTATATACATGGCATTTCAATATATACATTATTCAATTTTTTATTGGCAATTCACTATATAGAACACTATGAGTAAATGACATGCATACAACATATGAATGGCTCAAAAGGGGTAAGCAAATGATAGATGAATGTAGGTTTGTGTTTGGGTGAAAATGGTTTAGAATTGAATGCCTCTTTCATTTCCATCACACTAACGCAAATACCGCTTTGAAAAAGAGTGGAAACAAGTTCTAGAAGGTGAAAAACTAAGTGAACATGCACACATAAAAAGAATTTAAGGCTCAAATACCCTTCCAACAAGGTTTTTCTCCAATGCTCACTCTAACACAATCAATTGTATAGTAAGCTTACCACAAAACATCTACTTAACTATTCCAAGTGCTAACCTTACAAACATAACCAATCAAAATATTGCAATCAACACCACCTCCAAAAAATAATATGGTGTGGATTTCTTTCTACGACAATTTACAACAAAAGAGTGTGAGACGCAATGCCAAAAAAATAAACAACCAAGGCACCATAAATCATCAACTTGGGTTTGGATTCTTGCAAGTCTTCACGGAGTGTCCTGGCTCATGGCATCTACCACAATGATAAACCTTCTTGTTTTGACAAGATTCTTCATTATACCTTATTAAATATTCTACCCCTTCATCATCTACAAGATCAACAAATGTAGATGTGTCCATGCTAAGTTTGAACTTCACGCAAATTTCAGTATTTTCTTTCCCAATTAAAGACGCTATGATTCTTTGCAACTCCTCATATGTTGTTCCTTCCTTGATGCATCTTGTTCTTACCATTCCACCAACATAATCACTTCCTTGTTCTCCCCCATGTACAAAGTTACCCCCTACATAGAAGAAACATAATAGGTTCTTCCTGAAGTAGTAGCCATCTTTAATTATGATCTGCAACATAAAGTTAGTATTAACAACTTTAACAGTCATATTAACAACTAAAACTGTAGGTATTAACAACTATCCCATATCAACGTTTTCACATTCAATCATTCCCACTAACAAACAAACCTTCCTCTGTTTCCATGCCCAAAAAATAGAGCAACCTACCTTTCAACGTTTTCACTTTCAGCTCGTATTAACAAGTTAAACAACCATATTAACAACTAAAACTAAAAGTATTAACAACTATCAAATTTCAACGTTTTTTCAGCCTTCATTCCTTGATCACTTTCAACCATTCCCATTCAAATACAAACCTTTGCCTCTATTTCCATGCCCAATAACAGAGCAAGATTTTACAAACCCAACCCTACAGTGATTAAAAACGAAGTAGCATGGTGATTATGATATCTTGATCAAAATATTAGCATTTCTTACCTATATCCTACCCGATAATAACATAAATGAGGCAAAGCTCCAACCTTTCAGTCACCCAAACTTCCAACTGAAAAAAACGATGACGAACAACAATATACAACCAGCTGAGTTGAAACTCTAATGCAATGGATGATCAGAATACACCCTAATTTAAATGAGTTGAGGGAAGAGAAGGATAAATGATCAAGGCGAGGATACAGTTAGGCAGAGAAAACACCCACGTTCAGTTTCAACATTTTTCCATTCTCGGTTCGTTTCAAAGACCAAAACCACATATGACTTTTTCTTTTTTAATTCCAGGGGCATCAATGTAATTTTGTATTGTAACTTATCACCTATAAAGCGCAGGCGCTTTTCTCGATGTGAAAGTTCATTGGGCCTTTTTTGAGTTTTTTTTTGGGTTAAATGGGCCCTCATATGGATTTTCCCGATATAAATTAAAAAATACAGTCTTTGAAATGGCCATGAATTTTAGCATAGCTATTTTTTTTTTGGTCAAAGAATTTTAGCATAGCTACATATAAGCTCATAATGACAAAATTTAGATTGTTGTTAACTATATAGGGCCTCTTTGGAGAACTCATTTGGAGAGCGTTGGAGAGGAAAAAACTCAGTGGAGGGATCAGTGGAAAAAAAAAAAGGGCGAAGGATCAAAGTTTGGGTTAGCTTTTTCTGCACTGGGCATTGGGTGAGTGTTGGCGGCGATCGTTGCTTTTTAGGGATGCTCCACTTTGGAGCTTCTAGAGAGCATTGGCGGCGTGATCGAAAATTCCTCCTTCTTTTCCTGATTTAAGCCCTCACTAACTCCACATCTATCACAATCGACTCTCAATGATTCCTTGTCAGAGATACCCCACTGTAAAAAATCTTATGGGTGATCGAGATCTGAAGCAAGCGACTGAAGTATGAGGAATGGAGAGGGAAAGAGATCTAAGGCTCGATGGGGTTTGGGTAACCTCAGATTTGATGATCAGGATCGTCAGGAGCGGGATGCGGTGGTTGATGAGCGACAGCAGCGGCATGTGATGGCAATGGTTGATTGAGGTCCCTAAAGCTGAGGATTTGGGAAATAATTTCAGGGGGGACAGAGAGAGAAATGAATGGAGAATTGTCCAATGAAAGGAACACAATGTTTTGACTCTGCGAAATATGTGGTGACAAAAAAAATGCACTTTGTGATGTGACGTGAATAAATATGTGATATTTTGACAAAAAAACAGCAAATTGAATAAATTAATTTCAAGATAATTTAATAATAGGTTTGAACATTCCTAAAACAAAAGGGTTAAATATCATTTGTCTTCAAAAAGTATTGGGCTAAAAAGATTCAAGACCCAAAAGTTTTTTTTTTTTGTGATCATTTTTACGCCGAAAGTTTACAAAAAAGGAGAAATATGCCTAAGCCTTTTTTAGGAAAGCAATGTTTAGAACTTTCTAAAAAATGATACAAAACACGATGAATCCAACAATTAAGATCAATCGATGGGTAAGATTGCTACTTTTGTAAACTTCCGGGCGAAAATGATACCAAAAAAACTTCCTAGGTCTTTGCAGTCTTTCAAAACCAAAATTTTCGTAACAAAATTGGTATTTATCCCAAAAAAAAAACTAGTAGTAGGTTTGGTCATATAATCAGAAACCAACTAATTAGGCATAGCCATTCCAATTAGCAATGTACTATTTGTACGCATTCTAATTTATAAATAATTTTATCCATTAAATATATTTAATTAAGACTTTATTGTTTATTAATTTTTTAATAATCATTTAATATATATTTTTCAAATTTAAATACTCCCTCCACAATTATATGACATATTTAACTAATTTTTGAAAGATTAAGGATAGTAGTTAAATTACTTAATTATATTTATTTTCTTAAAATGCCGTTTATATAAATTCAATTCCCAATTAAGGTGCCACCACCAACTAAACAAGCCAACAACAATTTATACTAGTTTTCTACTTTTTCTTTCCCAATTCCATATGAAGGTGACGGTGGGGGCACATGTTGGATTGGAAGGCTAAATATAAAGTGCAATGATAAATTTTTTCTCAAAAAGCATAAAAAATATATATTAAATTTATATTATTTTTTCAACTTAAAATAATAATATAAATTGATAGCTATTTAAAGATCATCACTCAATTTACAGAATAAATAGGTGCATTGTTAAATTATTATTATGTTTAATTATTGTTTAGGAAGTATCAATAAGGATATCTTAGGAAGAAATTCATAAAATTTATAATTATGTCCTATATTTAGGACTAAGGGCAATTCCCAAATGTTATCCTATAATTAGGACCGGAGGGAGTATAAATAATTTTTTTTATTTTCAATTATCTCAATATATACAACTAATATGTATATGTAGTATTCAATATGATTCATGCCCTTTCAGTCATTTTCATTCTCAACTAACTTTTAAAATAATAATCCAAACACTCATTAGTTTAGAAAAAAAGCCACTTCCGCAAAAATCAAATGAGCAATCTAAACACATCATATTTACAACTAGTGATGGGCAAAAACAAAAAACCTGACGTTTTAGGTAACCCGGTCCAACCCGATCTTGTCTGGTGACAAAATTTTGGCTCGAAGTCAGAATGGACCAGACTAGACTGCACTGCATCAGCCTTCCTCGTGGGATCGACTTCAGACTAAGGTCTCAGATCCTTTGGTCTGACCTAGTCTAGCTTGGGTATTGCTTTTTTTTTTTCAAAAAATAAAAAATAAAAAATCCCCTAGACCCCTACATTCTAGCATCACTTGACCCTACTAATTTGTCCCATCACTACGCAGACTCAGCAGCTACCTTTTCTTTTCTCCTCTCTTTCCCATAATCCATTGTTTCTCAAATAAAAAAAATGGGGTTTCCTCACGTAGCTGGTATATTCTAATATTACTATCTCTCATAGCTCTCCGTTCGCTGCCAATCACCTCCTCGCTGCTTCACTTCTTCAATGGCGGGTGGCGGCGACAAATCAGCACCTCCTTCGTCCCATTCCTTTGAGAAGCAATTTGAGGCTTTCTGCTCCAACTAGATGAGTTTGGGGGTTTACGCGATCGAATTAGAACGGTTGTTTTGGAGATTGAGTCCACTACCAGACTTATGCATGCTAACCTTATTTTGGTCCATCAGTCTGGTCCCACTCCCGATAGCAAAATGTGGTGCTTTTGTTCCATTTCTGCTTTGGGTTTCCTAAATTTAATCTCGATGTTATCCAAGAGTTTACTGCATAAATTATAGGAAGCTTTTGATAGTTTTACTTACCTTAAACTCATCTCACTCTTTACCATTTGAATATAGCTTCTGAAGAAAGCCATCAGCGGCAACAAGTCTTGGCTCTCTTTTTTTCAAAGAAGGAAAAACATCGGTTATGGACAGCTTAAACTGGTCCAGGCAGTCTACGGACCAGGTTTGGTACAACCTGAGCTCGGGCTGGTGCTGGACCAAACCAGACCCCGGGCTGGCTTGTATGCCCCGAGGTATTATCCAGACCAGACCTCGGGTTGAGGTCAAACACGGTTTGGTCTGGTCCATGCTCATCCCTATTTACAACTAGACTCTTATCCTATCTTAATTCTGTAAAATTCAGATAGAAAATAAGTTACCACTCTCACTGCTAACCAAAACGAGTCATGTTATCTTTATTAATCTAACGTGGTAGCTTTTTTTTGTAACATAATAGCAAAATTAACAAGGGCTTAATGACTATTGCAAAAAAATTAAAACTTTAGGAAGGTCAAATTTAAATTTTAAAAAGTTCTTGGAGTTACAATTGATCTCTACTAACCCTTCTCTCCATTTCTTCTCCACTTAATTTCTCCACAATTTGTTTGGCTTTTAATGGTAAAGACTTTATACTATATTAAAAATGTTAGTGTCATATTAAATATTAAATGATAATAATATTGTTAGAGAACAAATTTCAACCATTAAAAGCCAATCTAATAATGGAGAAAGAAGTTAATGGAGACACATTTTCCCATAACTGACATAATATTCAAGAGTGTTTGGTAGATTTAAGGGAAAATTACACTTTCAGTTCCAAGGAAGGAATTAATCGCAATAAAGTCCATCAAATCATGAAATTACATGAAGTCCCAAGGGACCTGATTGTAATTATTTGTGAATGTAAAATTACCATTTTACCCTTCCCTCTCTCCCTGCCTCTCTCCTCTATCCCTTCTTCCTCTCTCTTTTCAAAAGTTGTTGTTAATATATGCATTTTATATTGTTAATTTAAGCATTTATTGTTGTAAATAGCTTCCGAAAGTGAGAGATGAAAAAAATCCAGGTTTTCAAAAGTTGTTGTTAATATATACATTTTATGTTGTTAATTTAAGCATTTGTCGTTGTAAATAGCTTCTGGAAGTGAGAGATGAAAAAATCCAAGTTTTCAAAAGTTGTTGTTAATAGATGCATTTTATGTTGTTAATTTAAGCATTTATTGTTGTAAATAGCTTCTGGAAGTAAGAGATGAAAAAATCCAGGTTTTCAAAATTTGTTGTTAATATATGCATTTTATGTTGTTAATAGCTTCTGGAAGTGAGAGATGAAAAAATTCAGGTTTTCAAAAGTTGTTGTTAATATATGCATTTTATGTTGTTAATTTAGCATTTATTGTTGTAAATAGCTTCTGGAAATGAAAAAATACAGGTTTTCAAAAGTTGTTGTTAATATATGCATTTTATGTTCTTAATATAGAAGGGCAAAATAGTAATTTTACATTCACAAATAATTACGAAGTCCCTTGGGACTTCGTACTTTCATGATTTCAGGGACTTCATCAGATTAATTCCTTCCTTGGGACCGAGTGTAATTTGCCCTAGATTTAATACTCTTATAATGAAAAGGGGTTCAAATAAAACAGAGCAAAATAATCCAAGTTTTTTTTTTAATCAAAGGAGCTAAATAATCTGGATTGCTGTTGGCAAAAGGAAAAACCCTGGATTGACATTTCTTTCTAAAACAAGAATTGTTACATAATCTCAGGTTCTCATAGTGTGTATAATATACTATTTGAGATCCTTATATGAGAAAACAACACTGCAAATAAAGAAATTCACACCAGAGCTTCCTCTTGAACCTGCTTGTGCTTGTGAATCCCTTTGATGTGCGCAACCTACAGATCAGTCCCGCGCGTATCATAATCGGGAAGTCTCTGTCTCCGCCCACCTTCCGACATGCTCCTCACAAAATCCGCAAATTGCCGCCAATTTTGCTCTTCGAACAACCTCTTGTTCATCCTCGATACGTGAACGCCAACAATCCGTTCCAAAGAATCGATCTACTCATTTCCATTACTCCGTCCGTACCCTCCCCATCGTATCTTTCCAACACGTTTTCGCCCGCGCTGTACTCTCGCCGTCTTCGTCGTCATCTTCACTGACGAACCGGTCCCTCCGGTGAGCAACTCACGTGATGAGGTTGCTTTGTGAATCCTTCATCTCCATACACATGAAGTTTAAGATCGCTCCTTGTTTCGCAAGCATTTGTGCGATCGGAAGGTAGCCGTCGCGGGATCGGTGTTGTAGTAGCGGCGGTTAGCTCGGCGGCGTGCGATCTTGTATTGTAATGCCAATGGATGCCGGCGATTTTCGCGAGAGTTTGGCTCGGTCGATTGGAATATCCGGCTGGCGGATTCGAGGATCCGGTCCGTGTTCGATCAATTTGTTGGAGTACCGTGCGAGGAAGAAGCTTCCGTAATCGGAGTTCCATGTTCCTTCACGCCCGAAGAATCCCGTATCTTCCGGAATTGATTGTATTGGCCGAATCATGGGGCCCACTTCTCCCCCAATCTCTCGTTCCCAATCGACTCGCCTAAACGATGCCCTCATATACCGTATGATCACAAATTCAAAATTCAAATCAAAACACAAGTCCTTTTACCAGGTGATGACTATAACTAGATCTCTTGAGTAATCTTTTTCGTGTGAAACATAATGAGTTTTTATCTCGTACCTTGTCGTAGCACCGAATTCACCAATTCCCGGAAACCTCCAAGTTCCATTGCTTTCTGGATAAGATGGATATCTCGAGTTCTCCACAAGGACCCATCCCTACTTGGATTTCCCGCATATATAACACAACTTGGTTATTAAATTGCACAACCCCAAACCTTATTTCATTGTTCTGCATCAATCAAATTTGGAGGATTACGCGTTATACTTACTTGGATAACACCGCCCAAGTAATCTCCGAATCATCACGGAAACTAGTCATAAAGTCGAGTACACCCGAAGAGGCGTCCTTCCTCTTAGAACAGAATCAAGTCACACCCCAAAGAAATATACTCGGGATTTCTCCTCCCGGATCTCGTCTGTGTAAACCAGGTCGGGATTCTTGCTGATTTATTCATGCACCCAAGGAGGTAAAGGAATACCGCAAATTGAAACACAATCGACACATACTAAACGAGAGAATAGCTGTAACTTGAAGAAGCTATATATGGGTAGAAATATATTTATGGGAACATGTATGTATGTATATATATATACCCGCAAGAGTCGCCGACGTTTCCTCCACATTGATGAAAGGACATGACGACTTGAAGCTTTAATCCATGTTTTTGTACCATGTGAACAAGTTCGGTGTAAGCTTCCCGCTTATAGCTCATAGGGCCATCCTTTTCAACTAAGCCCCACTAAGCATCCACCATGACTCCTTCAACTCCTGCAGTTTTTAGGGCCATTAGACTAGCGTTCATGGCTCGTGCCTTGTTCAGAGTCCCTCCCATCGTCACCGCGTCTAATGACAACATCACAAACACTGGCACTTTCATTGAATCATCGTGCTTATGAGGAGCCACCAATACGGGATGATGCAGCTCCTCCTCGCTTGCTTCTAAGCCCGTTACCTTGTTGCCGGTGCCGGCGACTGTAACATGGCTTGTTGCTCTGAGACGGAATGATGATGGTGATGACTTGATCCATGCAAAGCTAACTTTGGAGGACAAGTAAACTTCACGAGGTTTGGAAACTTTGGTTTCAATTTGAAAAAAGGAGTTTGAAGAATGAAGTGTTAAAGCCATTTCTCCTTTGTCTTTTTGTTCTCTGTGTTTCTTTCTGGTTCTGGCTGTAGTTAAGGATGGAGGAAGGAAATATATGAATGTGTGGTAGTAAGAGATGGGTCGATTGGTTTAATTTATAGGGAGGAGATGAGGTTGACTGTGTTGGTGGGGATTGATTGAAAAGTGAAAGAGTCCAAAAAAAAACGGGTTGGCTCATACCACTTGACCGACATAGACCCTTGCGTGTTTGCACGTAAACATCTCAGAAAAATGAATTATTCAAAAAAGCTAACAGGTCCTCTTTAGCAGGAGACAACCTGCGGTTCTGAACAAATCTTAAGTTTCATAATTAATCTTTTGAACTCTTTCCTCCGACATGGTTTGAACATTCTAACTCATTTCTTCTTGGTAACTATTCAAATAAAGCAGTTTCCTTGGTGATGACCAATCCTACACAGTCCTTAAAGATAAGATTTTGAAGTGTATGTTTTCATGAACCAAGAAATTTCCATATAATTTCTTGACAATAATATTTGGAGGACCTTGTTTTCTCTACTCAATCATGTCGGTGAATGAATCAGCAAGGGGATTCTTTATACTCTAAACCATTTAAAGTGATTGAGCAAAGAGTAGGAGATAAACATTTTATAAGAGCACAAGACAAAATATGTTGGCCAGGGTTTCTCTCTGCCTTCTCTCTGCTGTCTCTTCAATCCGATGATGTCAGCTGCTTCTTCTTCTTCTTCTTTTTTTCCTTTTCACAACTCTTCATCCTCCAATCTGTAGATATTATTTCTAGTATCTCACAATTATCTCTTATTGTCATTAAATCTGAAGATTTTTTTTTTGATACAAATGAGCAGCCTTACAATATCTAACCCTTATCAAGTTCAATAACCCTTTCTAAAGCCATGTCTGGGTGCGAAATGACATGAAAACCTAGCATAGCAGATAGACTCATCTTCGCTAAATGATCTGCATCATTGTTCCTCCAATGGTTAATTAATCGGATCTCAACAGTCCATTCACGATCAATACCCCTTTAATTTGTTCAATCAGGCTTCAGTCTTCATGTGCTTCATTCGCTGGGCTCCTTAGCAGTGCAATAACGTTAGCAGCGTCAACTTCGACGATGATGTTCTTGAGCCCCATGTCCCATGCGAGCTTCAGGCCGTGAATGCATCCCCAAAGTTCTGCAGTTAAACTATCCCCATCTTCCCCTTTAAACATGAACGCTCTTAAGAACATGCCATGATCGTCCCGCATTATGCCGCCACTAGCTATGCCAGGTGACAAGGGAAAGTAAGCGCCATTTGTGTTAATCTTTACCCACCCAGGTGGTGGAAGTTCCCAGCGTTCCCCAAGCTCACTTTGCGATCTCTTCCGGCCATCCACAAGGCTAAACCGGTTGCGGGCATCATTCAAACATCACCTCATGGCGGAGACGCTGGTGGAGATAGTAAGGTTCGAAGTTTTCTTGGCTTAAAAAACAAAGGTATTGCGGCGTCTCCATAGCCACCAACATGTGATGACAAACTGTTGCTTCCAGTCCTCTGACTGCTTCGACCCTCCTTTATGGTTGAGGTTCCATCGGATCCAGCGATCCAATGAACTGAAGGTGCGCCACAGGTGCTTGGGAATAATATTACGCCACAATTCAAGTGTGTCGGGACAGTCTCTGAGGACGTGTTGGAGGTTCTCCAAGTCCACCATGCAGATTGGGCATCTACCATCCTCGCTCAATCCCCTCTTGCACCTAGAGACGTTAGTTAATAGGCGATTATGAAGAACAAGCCATGTAAACATTTTACATCTCTCAGGCACTTTAATCTTCCAGATTCTACTCCATATATTATCAGGTTGCATCACATTTTGGCACAAGCTATCATAGGCAGATTTTAAAGTAAACTCCCCACTCTTGTTCCACTTCCAGTGCAACACGCCATTTGGCATTACCTCAGTTCCTTCTTCCACTTTACTCCACGTACGTTTCACTCCACTCCATAAATTTGACCTAGGCTTGGACATGTCGATCTTGGGTAAAACATCTGAGCCACAGTTATACTTATTTTTGATTACTTTTACCCAAAAGTCGTCTCTTCTAGTTGAAAGTTGCCAGCCAATCTTCATAAGATACGCTTGGTTATAATAGCTGGAATGCCAAAGACCCAACCCCCCTCTAGTTTTGGGTTTACAGATAACATCCCAAGCGACCAGTGGAATCCTTTTATGATCCTCAGAACTACCCCACAAAAATTGTCGATTGTTTTGATCTAGACTTGCACACGTGCTAGCCGGGAGTAAGGAAGTTTGCATGACATATCCTGGGATCGCCGAAGTGACCGATGAAACAAGGGTAGCTCTACCTGCAGAGGATAAGGACCTTGCCTTCCATGTTGATAGTCTTGTTTTCACCTTGTCCACTACATAGTGAAAGGATTCCTTTGTTACCCGCTTGTGATGGAGTGAAACCCCCAAATACTTTCCCAAATCACTCGTGATGGGAAAACCGAGAGACTCGCACATTTCACTTCTTCTAACATGGTGCACATTCTTGGAAAAGAAAACTCGAGTTTTTTGTTGATTAATCTTCAACCCAGAACTCTCACAAAAGGTTTTGAGACATCTAGTAATCATATCAACTTGCTCTATTGACGCCTTTGCAAACAAAATGATGTCATCTGCAAAGAAAAGATGGGATATGGGGGGCTCAGTTCGTGTGAGTCTAATTGGTTTCCAATGCCCATCTTGAACTGCTACTTGAATAAGATGAGCCAATTTCTCCATGCATAGCACAAATAAATAAGGTGACAATGAATCCCCTTGCCTCACCCCCTTAGATGGTTGAAAGAGCTCGGCCTTATCACCATTCCATAACAATTGCATAGAAGAACTAGAGACACACTGACCAAGTACCTCAAGAAGGCGACTTGGCAGATTAATTTCCTGGAGGCAATTCAATAAAAAATTCCAATTAATTCTATCATATGCTTTTTCTAAGCCAATTTTGATTGCCAAGAAGCCCTTCTTCTGTATCATGGATCTCATTGCGTGAACAACCTCCTGAGCCACAATTATGTTATCACGACTATGCCTCCCAGGGACAAAGCTGCATTGGTTTGGAGCTATTACTAGTGGTAAAATAGGCTTGAGCCGATTGACAAGGATCTTCGAGAGGATTTTGTAGATGACATTACATAAACTTATTGGTCTCAGATCTCCCATCGTCTCCGGATGATCTTTCTTCGGGATGAGCACCATAAGGGTGCCATTACTCTCCTTGATAGCCTATGGGTTAGCAAATAAATATTTAACATGGGTCACGACCGATGTACCTACTGTGCTCCACATCTGAAATCTCTCTGTTATACCATCGTAACTCACCCTCTTCAATGCAGGGATATGACATTTGGCAGCAAAGGGATGGCCGGATAGGAGTATCCTCTGTAAGAAGATTAGAGAAAAAACCAGTGGCCATACCTTTAATTAGAGATGTGTCGTAGACACATGACCCCTCACCATCTTTAATGGCCTCAATACGTTGAGTCTTCCCCCGACGGTTAGCACGAGCGTTGAAATAACGGGTGTTCCGATCTCCGTAAACTGATCACTCCGCTCTAGCCTTTTGTGCCCAAATCAGGGATTCTTGAAGTAACACCTCTTCAAGTTCCTTCAAAATTTCTAATTGCAAGGACTTATACTTTGGCAGCAAGCCATGCCAGGATACTGCCCTATTTATACCATTGAGACGTCGCAATAGTTACTTTTTCCTTTCCTCAGTATGTTTGAACACTTCTTTATTCCATTTAGAGCATGCGTTAGTGAACTGGGAAATGTTTTGCATCCAAGCCATATCAGAAGACCATGACTGGCGAACAAATTCATCAAACTGTGCATGAAGAACCCAAGCAGCAATAAAGCGGAATGGTCGGTTTGGTTTGGTTACGTTCCTACCCTTATCCAGACTTAAGAGTAGAGGCCTATAGTCTGATTTAAAGAAAGACATATGAGCAACTGAGGCATTGGGGAACATAGTACACCACAGGTCATTAGCCAACATCATGTTTAGTCTTGCCTCAAAACTGCCTCTCTTCCATTTAAACTCTGGTCCGACGTACCCTACATCTCTCATTTCGTGCATATCAACCCATCTAATGAACTCCCTGTCAACAGAAGATCGAAATGTGGCAGAGGAACGCCGTTTGCAGAGTTGTAAGGTACCATTAAAGTCACCGCCTATTATCCATAGACCCTATACCAATGGTGAAAGTCGGGAAAGATTATAAAATTATACGGAACATGTGTTATGTACGGATTACACCTTGATAGTGAATGAGAAATTGAAAATTGTTCTCTTCCTCTTATTATCTTTTATTTATAACAATAATAATATAGAACATGTGTTATGTACTGGTTACACCTTGATAGTGAATCAGAAATTGAAAATTGTTCTCTTGCTTTCATATTCTCTCCTTCTCTTATCATATTTCCCTTTATTTATGACAATAATAATATTTTATCATGTTGATAATATACAAATTTTATTTTGAAAAAAAAAATCTCTTTTATCATTTTGTATTTTCTGCTTTTCGACAACGTACATGTGGCATAGCCATATTCATATTAGTCATAATTAATTAATAGATTATGAGTATTATAACTAATACTTTTAATTGAGGAATAAAACTAATAACGGTTAGAAAATTATTTTTTTGAAAAAAAAAAATAAATCAATAAAAAATGGGCAAATGTGTATATTAATGAAACTCCCTTATTATATCTTGTAAATAGCGAAGGTTTGGGGAAAAACATGATAAGTTATAAATTTGGAAAAGCAAACTCTTACTGGCTCATATATTTGTAATTGGTTGGCCCACCAATTATAAATTTTGTGGAGGAAATGAGATCTTATCTTTCTGTTTCTCTCTTTGAAAGCCTCTCAGAAAGAAGAAACAAAACTCAATTCAGTGTAGCCACAAACCATGGAAGGGACATGCAAACACGTGGACCCCATTGTGCCTTCTAAAGTCTGCCACTGCTTGGCTACACAATGTAGAGAAATGAGAGAGATCATTTTATTCATGATTTTGAGAAATGGTTTGAACGTTGCAAATTTAAAAAGGCTTGTAGCTGTTAAAATGAACACCATACTATTAGACCATTATACCTAAAAGTATTTTTGGGTTAATAGTCTAACTGAGTAAGAATTTGACATACCACCTGCAAAATCATGGGTTAAATCTTCTTGCTGATATAAAAAATTTGTTGGCAGGCTATTTGTAAAATATTTTTATAAGCGCCTTTCATATTTAGATTTGGAGATATGTATTGATTTTGATTTGTCTTGATGGTCCAGTTAACTTAAACATTTTTTCTTAAATACAATCTTTTTTATTCTTCAAGTTTGTCTTAATTTTGTTTTGATTCAAACTATGAGTTTTGGCCAAAGGGTAAAATGGTTTAAGTTCTTATCAAATTATAGGGATCAATCTTTTGAATGGAATGTAATTTGAGTGATAAAAACCTATGATTTGAAACTTAAGATACCAAAATAAAAATGAAGACAAACTTGAGATACTAGAGATTGTATTAACCCAACAAATCTTTCAAAACTTCTCAATAACCTATTTTGTATTTATTAAAGTGAGATTATTTTTAGGTCAAAAAAGCTTTGATTTTGATTTATTTGGACTTGTTTTATAATCTCATCAGTTATTAATGTAAGACATATTTATCTAATTTGATTAAATTAAGAAAGTTAGTTAAATTATTTTATATGACTGCAGTCCTAGTTATAGGATCAAGTTTGGGCATGTTTGGGATCCTATCTGATGGACTTATTATTCCATCAGATGGGGAAAAAAGTCCATCAAGAGAGAAATATCTTAAAGCTGTTTTTTTGTTGAAGTCCGATCTGCTAGCTTCTCATCCCATCACCAAAAGCCTCTATGGACCGTTGCGCCCCCCAAAAAGTCCCGCTTCTATCCTTTTCACGTGATACTCTTCTCTCCTCTATATTTGATGAATCTGATGAAATATATATTACATTTAAGCAAAATAATGAAATACTAGTATATCATTTTCGAATTTTTTTTTTTTTTGGCATATTTTTATTCCGATGGATCTGGGATTAGTTGGGATTGCAGAAATATATCATGTTCAAGTAAAATATAGTATTTGATTATTATTATTTTTGGCATATTTACGTTAATGAATAAAAATAATGAAATGATTTTTATTCTACGCATATATTTTGCATATTTTCAAAATTGTGAAGATATTTTTTTTAATGGTAATGTTATTATTTAAGAACTTCATAGTATTGTAATTTTTTTAATGATAATTTTATTATTTTATTTAGCAAATTTATATTTAATTTTAAATTTTTATCCAAAATTATCATATTTTATATGTGTGTGTGTGAATTTAATTCACGCCATTTTCAAATATTATCCATTTCATCTATTTTTTTAAAAGTTTTATGCCAAACAAGTCTTCCATTAAACAAAAGCCTACTTCGCCACCGCTATCCCAAACACAAATCACATCAAAAAAGTCCATCGAAAAAAAAAAAAAAGAGTCTATCAAGAAAAGTTCATCGTAAATAAAAAAACACTTCTCCCATCGCTATCTCAAACGGCCCTTTGTTGTGCAATTTTTACTACAAACTTGGCCTTATAATTAAACCTAGGTGTTTTTTTTTTTTTTTCTAAAACACTACAATCATCTCTTTTAATTTCCTCCATCTCTCTTTTAATTATTATTGAGGGAGCATCAATTATGGTAAATTAGGAAAATATTAACAAATATAAAAAAATAGATATTACATTTAAGACAAAGATCAACAACCCAATTAAGTCCTACGTCAAAAATCAGAAGAATATATATAAATTTTTTTGATATAGTTATCTGACGAAGACATATTTGAATAACATAGAGCCCAATTGGGATAATTCTTCTAAAGATATTTGCTGCATTCATATAAGCTCAAACTGAAGGCCATATTTTGTATATTGGTATCTTTGTTTTGGGATTTATATTGGTAATTAACGGGGGTTAATATGAAAATTAGTTTTGTTATATTTGATACACATTGTATATACTCCTTCCCCTCCCACTAGATATTTTGGAAAATCATCGAAATTCGAAACCCATTCCATGAAGATCTTTATCCATCATTGTCCCATACTTTCATATCTATCTCCCCCTCTTAGATATTTAACAATCGCATAAGAAGATTCTCAAACGATTCCACCAAAATATCCCCCTCAACCAAAGTGAATGTTCTTTACCATAGATCTTTATATTTTTGTAAATGTAAAGAGCATACTATAATATTCTTGAATTTTGTTCAACTTATATATCATTCTTTTCTTTATTAAATATGAATGTGGCTATGCCATTTTCTGTAATTTTTTCCAATTCTCTATTGTCAGCTGTGATAAAATTTAACTTAGTTATTGTCCATGTCAGCTTTAAAAATACAAAAAAAGTTAAACTAACAACCCATGGGTATTTTTACTCCACTTTTGTAATCACATAATCACTTTTTGCATTAAAAAAAAGAACTTGATGTTGGGTACACTTTTTTTAAAAAAAACTACATGCGTATTTTACGCCATAACTCAAAGAACAATTATGATATTAGGAAGACCTTGTTTTCTCAGCTCAATCATGTCCGTGAATGAAATCAGCAAGTGGATCCTTTAAAGTGGATCCTTGTTACACACACACTCAGAAAGTTTCTTAAAGAAATCTCACTTCCGAAAAATGTAGGGTTGAATCTTTATACTTTGAAACCTTTAGCAAAAAGTAGGAGATAAACATGCTATAAGAGCACAAGACAAAATATGTTATAAGATTAAATTTTATCTCTAAAACTTATAACTCTCTCACATCCTTAATATAGGAGTTAGCTAACTAAATTATATAGGTTTAAAAAAATAGTTAAGTTATTTGGAAAATGTGTGTGTTGATTTTTCTAAAATGCCTTTTTTAAATTATCCTTTAATGAAACTCCCTTATTATATCTACTCAAAGGCGATGGGTTGAGGGAAACATTTAGTTATAAATTTGGAAAAGCAAACCCTCTTACTGACTCCTATATTTAGGATGTGATTGAGTTATAAGTTTTAGAGATAAATATGCGGTGTTTTGAAAAAAGAAAAAGAGAGAGAGAGCAAAGTGAATAAATTAATTTTAAGATAATTTAATAATAGGTTTGAGCATTTATGGAAAAAAAATACTATTAATAGGTTTGGTCATATAATCAGACCAACTAATTAGGATTATGCCCATCCCTCTAATTAGAAGGATGAGAAAAAAAAAATTATACGTTTTTTTTATTTAGATTTAAATTATATGTTGCCGTTTTCTAATTTTTTTCGGGACTCAAGATCTTAAATTAATTAGATTCCATGATACCTGTATTATAGGAGAAACATTTCGAACGCAGACTAAACCAATTAATTTGAGATATTAAGTGCCGAAAAAAATTCCGAAAAGCCGCATATAATCTAAATCTAAATAAATATAATATATAAAAAAATTTAAAAAAAAAATGTCTTTATCCCTCTAATAGAAGGATGAAAGACATAAGCGCAGTATATAAGGATGCTATGACATAATGTGAACCCATCTATTAGGTCACATTTGGTAGGAAAAAAAAAACAAAAAACAAAACACGAGTGTAAAACCCTTTATCACCCTGACGCCTCTAGTGCGTAATTGATGATCTCAGGCTTGAGGTTAGGATGAATATTCTTAATTTACACACTCTGTCTATCATTTTTAGAAATTTTTGTTTAGTATTTTCTTCCTCCCATCTTCCTCTCACTTTTATCTTCATCTAAATATAACTTATGGGTCTTAATTTTTGCTGGGAAGAAAAGCTGCCTCAGATCAATGTTTACTGCGATTTTTACCAGTATTAAATACGAGTATATGAATATATCCGAGTTAAGCACATGAATCTAAAAAGCCCGAGTTCATAAGTTGCATGATTCCCGATTCTATGAACAGCTTAATTTTTTATTGGCTCTTTGCCCCACCTTTGGCTTTCAATAGGTTTTTTAAATTGATCCTAAAACATAAGGAAAAAGGTTTTATTTATATACTCATTAGTATCCTGGGTAACACACACCCGGTGATGGGATAGTTATAAGTGTTTTTATAAGTGTTTTTTTGAACCTACACACGTTATGATCTTAGTGAGCCCCCAAGATTTAAGACCAAACTCTTCTAAACTTTTTGTTATAAGAAAATGAATATAAAACAAATTGAATTTGCTTTTAGAGATCAAGTAAGAGAGGTAATATAGTGTCCAATAGTTATTCCAACATTGTTGCCTCTGCCTATTCGAACAACAGAGCAAAATAATCTGAGCTTTTTTTAATCAAAGGAGCTAAATAAGCTGGATTGTTGTTGGCAAAAAGAAAAAACCTGGATTGACATTTGTTTCTAAAACAAAAAATGTTACATAATCTCAGGTTCTCACAGAGCTTGTATGAAAATAGCTACAATATACTACGTGAGATCCTTGTATGAAAAAATAGCACTGCAAATAAAGAAATTCACACCAGAGCTTCCTCTTGAACCTGCTTGTGCTTGTGAATTCCTTTGATATGTGCAACGTACAGATCACTCCCACGCGTATCATAATCGGGAAGTCTCTGTCTCCGCCCACCTTCCGACATGCTCCTCACAAAATCCGCAAATTGCCGCCAATTTTGCTCTTCGAACAACCTCTTGTTCATCCTCAGATACGTGAACGCCACCAATCCGTTCCCGCAATCTGATCTACTCGTTTCCATTACCTGTCCGTACCCCTCCCCATCGTATCTTTCCAACGCGTTTTCGCCTGCCAGTTGTACTCTCGCCGTCTTCGTCGTCATCTTCACCTGACGAACCAGTCCCTCCGGTGAGCAACTCGCGTGATGAGGTTGCTGCGAATCCTTCATCTCCATACACGTGAAGTTTAAGATCGCTCCGTGTTTCGC
This sequence comes from Acacia melanoxylon, assembly GCA_019022615.1. Classification (NCBI taxonomy): domain Eukaryota; kingdom Viridiplantae; phylum Streptophyta; class Magnoliopsida; order Fabales; family Fabaceae; genus Acacia; species Acacia melanoxylon. Next base: position 536,337 of record JAFJYJ010000125.1, on the reverse strand, counting down.
AAGCATTTGTGCGATCGGAAGGTAGCCGTCGCGGGATCGGGTGTTGTAGTAGCCGGCGGTTAGCTCGGCGGCGTGCGATCTTGTATTGTAATGCCAATGGATGCCGGCGATTTTCGCTGAGAGTTTGGCTCCGGTCGATTGGAATATCCGGCCGGCGGATTCGAGAATCCGGTCCCCGTGTTCGATCAATTTGTTGGAGTACCAGGCGAGGAAGAAGCTTCCGTAATCGGAGTTCCATGTTCCTTCACGCCTGAAGAATCCCGTATCTTCCGGGAATTGATTGTATTGGCCAGAATCATGGGGCCCACTTCTCCCCCAATCTCTGTTCCCAATCGACTCTGCTGCTGCTTCCAACGATGCCCTCATATACTGTATGATCACAAATTCAAAATTCAGAAATCAAAACACAAGTCCTTTTACCAGGTGATGACTATAACTAGATCTCTTGAGTAATCTTTTTTCGTGTGAAACAGAATGAGTTTTTATCTGTACCTTGTCGTAGCACTGGAATTCACCAATTCCTGGAAACCTCCAAGTTCCATTGCTTTCTGGATAAGATGGATATCTGAGTTCTCCACAAGGACCCATCCCTACTTGGATTTCCTGCATATATAACACAACTTGGTTATTAAATTGCACAACCCCAAACCTTATTTCATTGTTCTGCATCAATCAAATTTGGAGGATTACGCGTTATACTTACTTGGATAACACTGCCCAAGTAATCTCTGAATCTGTCACGGAAACTAGTCATAAAGTCAGAGTACACCTGAAGAGGCGTCCTTCCTCTTAGAACAGGAATCAAGTCACACCCCAAAGAAATATACTCAGGATTTCTCCTCCCAGATCTGTCTGTGTAAACCAGGTCAGGATTCTTGCTGATTTCTTCATGCACCCAAGGAGGTAAAGGAATACTGCAAATTGAAACACAAACGACACTGTTACTAAACAGAGAATGTAGCTGTAACTTGAAGAAGCTATATATGGGTAGAAATATATTTATGTGAACATGTATGTGTATATATATATATATACCTGCAAGAGTCGCCGACGTTTCCTCCACATTGATGAAAGGACATGACGACTTGAAGCTTTAATCCATGTTTTTGTACCATGTGAACAAGTTCGGCGTAAGCTTCCCAGTTATAGCTCATAGGGCCATCCTTTTCAACTAAGCCCCACCAAGCATCCACCATGACTCCTTCAACTCCTGCAGTTTTTAGGGCCATTAGACTAGCGTTCATGGCTCGTGCCTTGTTCAGAGTCCCTCCCATCGTAACCGTGTCTAATGGCAGCATCACAAACACTGGCACTTTCATTGAATCATCGTGCTTATGAGGAGCCACCAATGCGGGATGATGCAGCTCCTCCTCGCTTGCTTCTAAGCCCGTTACCTTGTTGCCGGTGCCGGCGACTGTAACATGGCTTGTTGCTCTGAGACGGAATGATGATGGTGATGACTTGATCCATGCAAAGCTAACTTTGGTGGACAAGTAAACTTCACGAGGTTTGGAAACTTGGGTTTCTATTTGAGAAAAGAAGGAGTTTGAAGAACGAAGTGTTAAAGCCATTTCTCCTTCGTCTTTTTGTTCTCTCTGTTTCTCTCTGGTTCTGGCTGTAGTTGAAGATGGAGGAAGGAAATATATGAATGTGTGGTAGTCATAGATGGGTCGATTGGTTTAATTTATAGGGAGGAGATGAGGTTGACTGTATTGGTGGGGTGTGATTGAAAAGTGAAAAAGTACCAAAAAAAATAGGGGAAAAAAACGGGTTGGCTTATACCACTTGACCGACATAGACCCTTGCGTGTTTCCACGTAGACCCTTGCGTGTTTCCACCACCTCATCCAATCTTATTCAATTACTCAAACATAGGCCTCCTCTCTTCTCTGATTAGCCTTCAGTTTTTTTTTTTTTAATGGGGACCCACCTGTAGTACTTTATGGAAGTTCATTAATTTCTGAAACCTCTGAATTGCATACACAAGAGGCAAAGCATGTGACTATGCTTGGAATCAAGAAGCTGATACATGATACATCGTATTTCCACACAATTATTCTGATATTTAATCCCTATATTTTATATTGTTGGTTGTCTCATATATATTCCGGCCCCGCCAGATTCTGGTAAATGTTTGTTTTCCATAGGTTGGAGCAAAAAGAAACGGAGGAAAATGAAAGAAAGTAATTGATGAAGGAAGGAAGAAAGAAAGCAGGCTTTTATGGTAAAGCCACCATCTTTTATGAGTTTATGCAGTTACGGAAACTTCTGACATTAATTTGCATATATGAAGTGAGTATATTTTGTTTGGTGCAAAATTATTTTTCTTTGTGGCATGATAAATAACTAGTGGTTTTGTATTGCCAGCAAGTACAGTAGAGAAACCCCACCAAGTAACCAAGAATGACATTGATTTCTGCATATCCTAAAATTAAGCATAGTTTTCGTGGACCAAAAACATCTCAGAAAAAATGAATATTATTAACAAATAATTCTATTGGTTCTGATCGAATTCGCGTTCTTTAGATAAGAACAAAAGCTACAGGTCCTCTTTAGCAGGAGACAACCTGTGGTTCTGAGCAAGTCTTTAGTTTCATGATTAATCTTTTTGAACTCTTTCCTCCGACGTGTTTTGAGCATTCTAATCCATTTCTTCTTGGTAACTATTCAAATATAGCAGTTTCCTTGGTGACGACCGATTCTACACAGTCCTTAAAGATAAGATTTTGAAGTGTATTTTGTCATGAACCAAGACATTTCCATATAATTTATTGACAATATTAGGAGGACCTTGTTTTCTCAGCTCAATCATGTCGGTAAATGAATCAGCAAGTGGATTCTTCAAAATGTGAGAATTACCCAAGTTTCTTTAAGTGAAAGCAGTAATATTCTGTGCCTTATGAATAATTTTTGTTACACACACACAGTTTCTTAAATTTAAGAATTCTCACTTCCGAGAAATGTGGGGTTGAGTCTTTATACTTTGAAGTTTGAACCCTTTAAAGTAGTGATTGAGCAAAAAGTAGTAGATAAACATGGTATAAGAGCAAAAGAGAAAATATGTTATAAGACCAAATTTTATCTCTAAAACCTATAACTCTCTCACATCCTTAATATATTAAGGTGTTTGATAACTAAATTATATAAGTTAAAAAAATTAGTTATGTTATTTCGAAAATGTGTGTGTTGTTTTTTCTTAAATACCTTCTTTAAATTATCCTTTAATAAAACTCCCTTATTATATCTACTAAATAGTGAAGGTTTGGCCAAAACATTAAGGTATAAATTTGGAAAAGCAAACTCTTACTAACTTATATATTTAGGACCGGAGAAGTATATATTTTTCTCTCTTTCTTTTTTAAGATCTTGAGGCTTGAAGAGAATATTTTGCAATTTAAGGAGGTTGATGTTTGATGGTTTGTAGCTTAGTCAAGGGGAGGTCCCATTATATTGAGCTTAGATTTCTCCACGCAATTGATTGGCCCACCAATTACAAATTTTGTGGAGGAAATGAGATCTTATCTTTCTGTTTCTCTCTTTGAAAGCCTCTCATAAAGAAGAAACAAAGTTTAGTGTAGGAACAAACCATGGATGGGACATGCAAACACGTGGAGCTTATTAATTCTTAGTATTATGTTTGATAATACTACCTCCGATCCTAATTATAAGAAATAATTACTTTTTTTTGTAGAGATTAAGGAAGGTAAATAAGTTATTTAATCATTCCATATGTTGTATTTTCTTAGATTATATATTAGTTTATTAAATAAAACTATTTAGTTTGAAGAAAAAAATAAGAATAAAAATACTCTAAATTTAATTTAATTAGTTTTAATCTCTCCAAAAAGTCAACTAAATTTTATAATTGTAGACCGGAGGAGTAATAGACAATAATAACCATTTCACAATTTCTTTGATGGAAAAATCACAAGCATGTCCCAAACAAAAGAAATAAATACAATTAGGTTCTTTGAAATCACCAAATTACATTGAAGTGGCATTGGTGATATTAATTTTAATTATGAAATGACCATTTTCCCCTCTTTCATTCTCAACATTGCCCACCTTCTATGAATCAGCTCACTTACCAAATCTCTGCAATCCAACTTGCCTGGAATTAATTGGAAGAACGATTAACGTAGGAATTAATTGGATACAATTTCTAAGCTTTCAGTATGGATGCAAAATCCTACCAATTCATTCACAACTTCTTCTTCGTATGCTCACCTTCCTTTTTCGCCGTACTTGTAGGCTTTCTCATGTAATTCGACCCTCCGTGTGCTGCCGTTGGTGCCAGAGATCAGCTTTGACACCTCCTGAGCCACTTTGCAGCTCCTCTTGCCCTGACTCACAAAAACCGTCACATCTTTCCTTCCATTCCCCTGGCTTCCGCTTCTAAGAATCAAATCCCTCAGCCTCCATCTCTTTCAACAATGACGATCCTGTCGATCTATTTTTCTTGCACTTCCTTCCCGCCGATGATGATTTTGGACTCCACACGCAATGTGTCTGCGAAGCGACAACGCGGCCTATGACGTCACCTTCGTCCGCATTGGAGGCGAAAGACGAACATGACAAAGTTTCTCGCTCCTCGAACATGAGCTTCTTCAGAAGAGGTTGACAGTAGCGTTGAAGGAGAGGCATCTAAAATATATATATATATATATATGTGATATATATCCATGGATATTGAATTGCGAATACAGAGATGATACGAGTCGGCACTGTTTCATTTGGCGTGGAAATTGAAGAAACAAAAGTATCTGCGACGACAACGACTTTGTTTGATGGAGCAAATTGAGGATAATTAAAGATCGGATACATTAGTTTGATCTGGCAATTGTAGAAAATATCATCAGCATGCACCGGCAATGAGTTGGGATTTGCACGAACCAAAGCAAACTCAAACTCCATATCTTGACAATCCTATCTCCAAATTTTGACAATCTCATCCCCATGTTTTAACAAGTCCATGTCCAGTTTTTGAATAGTTCATCTCCATATTTTGACAATTCCATATCCACGTTTTGACGCGTCAATGTCCAGTTTTTTACAAGTCCATCTCCACGTTTTGAATATTCCCTCTCCACATTTTGACAATTTCATCCCCACATTTTGACAAGTCTATGTTCAGTTTTTTGCAAGTCCATGTTCAATTTTTGACAAGCCCATCTCCACATTTTACCAATTCCCTCCAAGTTTTGAGAATTTCATCTTCACTACCACCACTCTCTTATGGCTAAAGGTGATGGTAGTTAAGGGAAGAAGAAGCTAGAGACACAGTGGCTTAGAAGTGGGTAGTAAGTTTCGCCAGAGGTGGTGCTTGAAACTGGGAATGTAATTCCGGCAAAGGTGAAGAACTGAGGAATGGCCAGTAGCAATTTTAAGTGACAAGAATAACGGTGGTGTAGAGCAGGAGGAAGATCGAAGGAGGAGTAGACTCCATCAACAATGGTATCATCTCCCTTGTTGTCAAGCTCTATTTCTAATGGCGTATCTACTATGAAAATTGGTCTGGCGCTGAAGCTCAAACTTCAAGTTGAGGGTCTGTTTATTGCCAAATCAGGTCGCCAACAAAGGAAGTGTGGTGGGGGGGAAGGTCCTTGATAGTAGTGGTGGCTCTCCGTCTCTTTCCCTTTCCTCTCAAGCTCTCATTCTCTCCGACGAAGCTCTCTAGTCTGTCCTTTTCTAAGCTCTCTGACAGCTGGTCAAGTTCGAGCTTTCTCCTCCTCATGTCACCGACGACGATGGAAATGAGAGCTAAGGTTGCTAGCGACAGAGGTTGACTAAGGTAGAGGGAGTGAATGATAAGGTCTAGAGGTGTGTCGATTGTGTCCGCGGCACTCAACCCTGTTTCCAGCTTTGTCTGCAATTGTCGCATGGGGTATGTGAGCTGATTCATAGAAGGTAGGCAATGCAAAGATTAAAAGAGGAAAAAATGGTCATTTCACAATAAGAATTAATATCACCAATGTCCCTTAGGACTTCAGTGTGATTTGGTAATTTCAAGGGACTTAATTATGTTCATTTCTTTTGCTTGGAACCTGCTTGTGATTTTCCCTTGTTTAATCAGCTCATGTCACATGACTAAGAAATGGTACTATTGACATGCACCCATTTGAACGCATGCCATGTGATTGATACTCATGAGGAAAAAATGCTTGGCTAGCCTTTACACAAATTTCGTAACTTAATTTCACAACTTGGAGAAATGAGAGAGATTGTTTTATTCAAGATTTTGAGAAATGATTTGAGGATCGCAAATATAAAAAGGCTTGTAACCGTTAAAATGAAGGATTAAGTATTAATAGGGGTAAATTAAGAGAAGATTGACAAATATGATAAATAAATATTACATTCAAGACAAAGGTCAACTACCCAGTTAGATCATACATTAAGAATGAGAGGAGTATATGTAAATTTTTCTGATTTTGTTATCTGACAAAGACATATTCGAACAACATAGAGCGCATTGAGAGTTACTTTTCTACATGCGTTTTTTGCATTCATATAAATTATAACTCAAGGCCATATTTTGTATGTTAGTATCTTTGTTTTGGGATTTATATTGGTAATTAATTGGGGTTAATATTAAAATTAGTTAATTGTCTTTGATATACATTGTATACTCCCTCCCCTCCCACTAGATATTTTGGCAAAGCATCGAAACCCATTCAATGAAGATCTTTATCCATCATTGTCCCATACTTTCATATCTATCTCCCCCTCTTAGATATTTAACAATCGCATAAGAAGATTCTCAAACGACTCCACCAAAACAGTGGCGGAACCAGAAATTATTTTAAATTTCTAAAAAATAAACATATTAAACTATTTACTAAATAAAATCGCATAATATTTAAAATACAAATAAATAATAACCGACAATTAAAAATCAAAAGATAACCTACTAAATAAAAATTCTATCACATTTAGAAGAAAACTCATTAAAAGTGCATCACTTTCGTAAATTATTTTCTTAGAAATACCACTTTCTCAAGTTATTTTCTTCTTAAAGAAGACATCTATGTTTTTCTTTATCCTTACTCATTTTTTTTCAACCTACAAAAATTTGGTGACTCAAAATATATATTGATGTCAAATGTTAATTAAGATCTTATGTCACTAAACATTAATTCTTATAGTACTACTCAATCCACAAAACTATCATTTAAATGTGCATCCCACTTACCTCAAAACAAAATAATTAGAGAAAATAAAAGAAATATAATATGAACCCAAAAATATTTTTTAAAATAACATACAAAAATCTGATTCAATTTCAAAAGAAAATAACCTATTATAATCTATTCTTTTAAAGAGAAATTCATTATGAAATCATAAGACAACCAAATAATAAATTCAAACCGATTAAAATTAGTCATTAATCATCCTCTATATATATATAAATATCTATCAAAACTCAAGACTTTCCCGAAATCATAATCCCAAACTTTTCACTAATCAACACAATATTACCCTCATTAGAAAGATAAAAATGCATAGAATAACTTTCATAAAAGGAGTGAGGTGAAAAGAAGTGATTTTGAGCACCTCTATTTGGTCCTTAAAATGAAGATGAACAACACTAAATATAAGATGATACTAATATTTTCAATTGGATCTCAAACAAAAATTTTACTTTCCTCTCACATCCCAAAAAAAGAAAGATAATTATAGAAAAGATAAGACCAATTTAAGTAAATTAATAAGCTAAAATAAAATATTATATAATACATACATATAAATATATAAGATAAGAGAAAACCAAGGTTGGGCAAGACCCCAGCTGGCCATAAGCTGGCCATAAGGTGGCTCCGCCACTGCACCAAAATATCCCCCTCAACCAAAGTGAATGTTCTTTATTAAATATCTCAAAAATTTAAACATAGATTGATTATACATGTTATCTACAAAGAAAATTAAAGTACACACATACTTCGAGTTTCATTGAAATTATACAACTATTACTTTTGTCTTTAGAGAATATTATGTACAATTAAAATATATGAGAATGTTATGAAATTTTATAATGAAGTTTAAGGGCAATTTATATGAAGCTTATCTTTTATTTTAGGATGATCGATTTGCATATGTGTTGAAAAAGTTCATTCAATCTTAATAAAATTTAAAATATAATATTAATTACAAAAATAAAAACACAAAATGCGTAATTAGACCCACTTTTTTAAGAAAATTGTGATCCAACAAAATCACCACCACCAAGATCAATATAAAAAATTGCAACTCAGGCGAAGCTGGATCATTCATATGATATTTGATTTGATTTACAGGCTCATATATAGATTTTCTTTAAAAAGAAAAAAAGGAATAAACGAGCCCATTGTGAACCAATATGATTTTTTTTCCTCGGAAAACAAATACTCCCTTTGGTCCTAATTATAAGACCAATTTAACTTTTTTTTTGAAGAAATTAAGAAAGCTAATTAAATTACTTTAGTGTATTTTTTTTTTTCTAGAAACTAATTAGTTTGACTAATAAACTAATATATAATCTAAGGAAACACAATATATAATATGATTAAACAACTTATTTAACTTTATTAATCTCTTCAAAAAAGTTTAATATAATCTTATAATTAGGACTGGAGGTAGTATGATATTAGGAGGACCTTGATTTCTCATCTCAATCATGTCGGTGAATGAATCAGCAAGTGGATTTTTTAAAATGTGAGAATTACCCAAGTTTCTTTAAGTGAAAGCCCTAATATCCAATGCCTTGTAAATAATTTTTGTTACACACACACAATCAGAAAGTTTCTTAAAGTTAAGAAATCTCAGTTCCGAAAAATATGGGGTTAAGCCTTCATACTTCGAACCCTTTAAAGTGATTGAGCAAAAAGTAGGAGATAAACATGGTATAAGAGCACAAGAGAAAATATGTTAAATTTATCCCAAAAGTTTTCGCTAAGGGACAATGTTACCCTGAAAGTTTTTATTGTCTCAGTTATCCTAGAAATTTCAAAAAGTAGCAATGTTTCTCATTTTTGTTAAAAAATTAACAGTCAACATCATTTTTTGTTTACGGTCAACATTAGTTTTTTTTATTAAATACTATAAATATCTTACGTTTTGAACTCCTGCGACAACATCAAAACAAGAAAAACTTTCAAGCGCGACATCGCTTCTTGAGTATCTATACTTTTACAGATTTCTTCTTAATTCTATATTATAAGACTAAATTATATCTCTAAAACTTATAACTCTCTCACATCCTTAATATAGGTGTTAAAGAACTAAATTATATCGGCTAAAAAATTAGTTAAGTTACTTATTAAATTTTGTGTGTTGGTTTTTCTAAAATACCTTTTTTAAATGATTATTTAATGAAACTCTCTTATTATATCTACTCAATAGCGGTGGTTTGAGGAAAACATTAAAGCAAACCCTCTTACTAACTTCTATATTTAGGACCGAAGGGGCATATATTTCTCTCTCTCTCTCTTTTTCAAGATCTTGAGACTTAAATTGTGCTAGTTTGGTATCATGTTTGAGACCCCCAAAAGTGTTAATTAACCTAAATTAAGATAAAATTCATCTCACATACTCACCTCGTATATCGTAAATCACGATTAAGAAACTATTTTTAAATACTCCAATCACTAAAGGGAATATTTTAATATTTTGCAATTTAAAGGGGTTGATGTTTGATGGGTTGTAGCTTAGTCAAGAGATCCCTTTATATTGAACCTGGATTTCTCCACGTAATTGATTGGCCCACCAATTATAAATTTTGTGGAGGAAATGAGATCTTATCTTTCTGTTTCTCTCTTTGAAAGCCTCTCAGAAAGAAGAAACAAAACTCAATTTTAGTGTAGCAACGAACCATGGAAGGGACATGCAAACACGTGGAACTTATTAATTCTAAGTATTCCCTCCGATCCTAATTATAAGAATCACTTCAGAATGTAGAAATCGCATTACAAAAAACGCTTTCTATAATTGCACCAAAGCGTAGTATTATGTTTGATAATAATATACTATCTTAGTTCTTAATTATAAAACTAGGTTGATTTTTTTTTAGAGAGAGAATAAGGAAGCTAAATAAGTTACTTAATAATATCATATGTCATACATCCTTAGATTATATATTAGTTTATTAGTCAAACTAATTAGTTTTGAAAAGAAAACTAAAAATACTGTAAAGTAATTTAATTAGCTTCCTTAATTTGTCCAAAAAAATTAACTTTGTTTTATAATTAGTACATGAGGGAGGGAGTACAATAATAACCATTTCACAATTTGTTTAACCAGCTTACGTCACATGATTAAGAAAGGGAATATTACATGCAGGTCCCAAGGAAAAGAAATAATTACAAAAAAGTCTTTTGAAATCACCAAATTATACAGAAGTTCCAAGAGACTTTTTGATATTATTTATATCAACAAATAAAAGATAGATTTACAACATACTTAAACGCTTATATTTACAACAAAATTTAAAATCCTGGTCATTTTCAAAAAAAAAACCATATTTACAACAACATTTAAACACCCGATTTTGAACGTAGAAGCCATTTACAAAAAAATGCTATATTTACAACAAAATTTAAAATACGGCCATTTACAAATTAAAAACCATATTTACAACAATATTTAAACACCCGAATTTTGAACGTAGAAAAGTCATTTACAACAAAAAACGTTATATTTACAACAAAATTTAAAATATACCATTTACAATGTAAAAAAGCCATATTTACAACCAAAGTGGTGGAGCCGGATTCTATATTTGTGGGTACACAATTAATGGGGGTTCGACTCTGGGGCGCCCAAATTATTATTATTATTTTTTAAGGAAGTTTTAAATACATTAAAAAAACAAAAGAATATACTGTAAGAGAAAAGAAAACTTCAATTTAATATAAAATAATAATAATCAAGAGTCAACTAAGTAATATCAAATGCAAGGATTTAACTATACTCAAGAAGATACATGCATATCTCATCAAGGAAAATTAGAAACATTTATGTGATGTGATTTTGCCAAACCCAAACCCGCTTCTCAAAACCAATTTCCTGTAAGAACACTCTTACCATTTGCAAAACCTAATTTTAGGTTAATATTCCATTTTCCAAAAGTTATTTTTGAGTTACTCAAATAAACATTACCAAAATCAGTTTTGCAAAAGTCGACCTTCAAAACTAGTAGCCTACACATATACTATGATATTTTACTAATTTATTTTTATTAGGTTTTCTTTGGTTCTTTCCTAGTTTATTAAAAATCCTAAGCATGCATATTTAAGATTTGTGTGAATATATGTTCATATTTATGGGTGCACTTGCACCCATGGAAAATAATGCATGTGGCTCCGCAATCAAGCATAAATGTAAAGTCATATTAACAACAACATTTAAAAACCTGATTTTTTTTTCCATACAAATAATTACAAAAATGTTCCTTGAAACTTTTGTGTAATTTGGTTATTTCAAGAGATTTTTTGTAATTATTTTTGTTCCTTGGGACCTACACGTAATTTTTCCATTAAGAAATTGTACTATTGACATGCACCCATTTAGACGCATGCCATGTGATTCATACTCGTGTGAAAAAAAAAAAAAATGCTTGGCTACACAAATTTTGTAACTTAATTTCACAAGGTGGAGAAATTGTTTTATTCAGGATTTTGAGAAATGGTTGGAGGGTCGCAAATTTTAAAAGCTTGTCGCCGTTAAAATGAACACCATACTTTTAGATCATTATATTTAAAAGTATTTTTGGTTAATAAAAGTCTAACTAAGTAAGAATTTGACCTACCACCTGCAAAATCATGATTTTAAATCTTCTTGTTGATATAAAAATTTTGTTAGTGCGTTGTAAAATATTTTCATAAGCGCTTTTCATGTTTAGATTCGGAGATATATATATGTGTCTCGATTTTGATGTGTCTTCATGATCCAGTTAACCAATTTTTTTTTTTTAAAAAAATAGTTAATACAATCTTTGATCCTTCAAGTTTACCTTAAATTTTGTTTTGGTTCATCAAGTTTGAAATTATGACTTTTTGGTCATTTAAGGGGCAAAATAGTCCAATAAACCAAAATCAAAATGAAGACAAATTTGAAGGACCAGATATTATATTAACCCAACAAATCTTTCAAAAATTCTGGATAACCTGATTTGTATTTATTAAGCTGAGATTACTTTTAGGTAAAAAAAAAAATGATTTTGACTGATTTGGACTTGTTTATATTCCCTTCAGTCCTTAATATAAGACATATTTATCTAATTTGATTAGATTAAAAAAGTTAGTTAAACTAGTTTATATAACTTTTTTTTTCTAAAACACCCCAAAATATTGTTTAATTCCCTCAATCTCTCTCTTAATTATTATTGAGGGAACATCAAGGGGGTAAATTAGAAAAATAGTAACAAATATGATGAATATATATTACATTAAAGACAAAGATCAACAATCCAATTAGGTTTTCCATTAAAAATCAGAGAAATATATATAAATTTTTATGATATAGCTTATATAACGAAGACATATTCGAACAATAAAAGCCCCATTAGGAGTAACTCTTCTAAAAACATTTTCTTCATTTATATAAACTCGAACTCAATGCCATATTTTGTATATTAGTATCTTTGTTTTGGCATTTATGTTGGTAATTAATCGGGGGTTAATATGAAAATTAGTTTTGTTATATTTGATACACATTGTATATACTCCCTCCCCTCCCACTAGATATTTTGGCAAAGCATCGAAATTCAAAACCCATTCCATGAAGATCTTTATCCATCATTGTCCCATACTTTCATATCTATCTCCCCCTCTTAGATATTTAACAATCACATAAGAAGATTCTCAAATGACTCCACCAAAATATTCCCCCTCAACCAAAGGGAATGTTCTTTACCATAAATCTTTATATTTCTGTAAATGTAAAGAGCATACTTTAATATCTCTTGAATTTTGTTCAACTCATATATCATTCTTTTCTTTATTAAATATCTCAACAATTTAAACCCAGATTTATTGTCCATGTTATCTACAAAGAAAATTAAATTAGAGTTTCATTGAAATTATACAATCATTCCTTTTGTATTTAGAGAATATTATGTACAGGGTTAAATACCAATTTTACCATGGAAATATTCGTAAGGGGGCACTCAAACCCAAAGTTTTTTTGGTATCATTTTTGCCCTCGGAAGTTTAAAAACTTGTAATCTTGCTGATCGGTTAATCTTTATCGTTAGATCGTTGCTTTCTCTTTGAAACTTCCGCGACAAATTTGCAAATTCTTTCTAAAAAAACTTCCGTAAAATTTGCTCTTAAAAAAATTTTTAAAAAATTTACTCCTAAAAAAAACTTTCGCAAATTTGCTTTCTTAAAAAAACTTCAGGGCATATTTGCTCTTTTTTTGTAAACTTTCGGGGTAAAAATGATACAAAAAAAAAAAAAAAAAAAACTTCTCGGTGTTGAGTGCTTTTACCAATATTTTCGTGACAAAAAATGGTATTTAACCCTACAATTAAAATATATATGAGAATTTTATGAAATTTTATAATGATAGTTTAAGGGCAATTTATGTGTTCCTTATCCTTTATTTTAGGAGAGATCGATTGGCGTATGTTCTAAAACACGAATTGAAATAGTTCATTCAATCTTAATAAAATTTAAGATACAATATTAATTCCAAAAATAAAAACACAAAATACGTAATTAGACCAACTTTTTTTAAAAAAAGAGATGAAGTACAAAAATATATATGTGGTTTTCTTAAAAGTGTGTACCCAACACCAAGTTCTTTTTTTCAGTGTAATAGTGACTATGTAGTTATAAAAGTGGAGTAAAAATACTCATTGGTCGTTAGTTTGACTTTTTTGTATTTTTAAAGCTAACGTGGACGATGACTCAGCTAAATTTCATTGAGCTGGCAATGGAGAACTGAAGTAAATTACAGAAATGGCCCGATAGTTTTGAAAATTACAAAAAGGTGGCAACAACGAGGGGGTGGAGATGGGCCGCCCGATGGGCAGGGACGGACCCAGCAATTGTAACTAGGAGGGAAAAACTTTATAGAAATGAACCCAAAGTTTCAGAAATGACATTTCAAATATCATAAAAATTTCAATATTTTTACTTTTGTCCCTCCAAAATCCAAATGGAGGGACTAAAGTGAAAATATTAAAATTTTTAATGAGGTTGAAATGTGATTTCATAAAAATTTGGATCCTTTTTAATTTAGGGGGCCACCCCTAACCCCCATACTTCCATCACTGCCGATGGGTAAGATTGGGATTAGAAGAGAGAAGGGCTGAATTGTAATTTTTAAAATATTTATGTCATTTTCTGTAATTTTCTCCAGTTCTTTATCACAATGGGATAAAATTTAATTAGTCATTATTCATGTCAGCCTTAAAAGTACAAAAAAGTCAAACTAACGATCAATAGGTATTTTTGTTCAACTTTTATAACTACATAGTCACTTTTACATCTAAAAAAAGTATTTAGTGTTTGGTACACTTATTAAAAAAACCACATATTTATTTTTGCAACGTTCACCCTCCAAAAAATTTGTGATCCTACGAAAATCACCACCACCAAGATCTATATATTAAAAAATTGCAACTGTGGTGAAGCTGGATCGTTCATATGATATTTGATGTGATATACAGGCCCATATATAGATTTTCTTAAAAAAAATTTTCTTAAAAAAAACAAAAGGAATAAATGAGCTCATTGTGAACAAATACTTAAAGGACTAGCCCAATAATGTACACAATTTAGGGCCTGGCTCAATTTTGAACAAACAGTTTAGGGCCTAGCCCAATTGTGAACAATCAGTTTAGGGCCCGGCCCAATTTTAACACAATCTGAACTCTTAGAGGCCGATGACCCGAAGCTGCTCCTAGTCGATCAAATCCCTGTGGTCGTTAACAAATCGTCTCCGGCGTCCCGATCTGCGTCGTCCACGAATCCAAGACTGCTGCGCTCCCAGCGATGAGATTAAAAAAATAAATAGATACACGATAGGAAAATAAAGAGCTCGCGAATTAGCACTCACGCGCTTTTTGGTTCATCCGAGAGTTTTCCAATTTAGCGGACGCGCCTTCGAAGAACGTAGTCGCAGTTATGGCGACGGTTTCGCCGGCCCCTAACAACAATAGCAGCAATGCAATCTCGACCACCGCTACAATCCCGTCAAAGCCAACAGCACCCCTGGCTGCCGCTGCTAGCTCGGGCAATCGTACGGACGCCGCTCCAAAATCCCAACGTGGACAGAATAAGCCCAAGTGTAGACAGTGCGGCAATGTTGCTCGTTCTAGGTAAATTTTCTTCTCAATTTTCATTCTTCATTTTCCGCGTTTCGAGGAATTACTTTGTATAATTGATCTATGTGTTGTACTTTTCTTGTTACCTTCTTGAAGAAAGAAGGTCTCTTTAGTTAGGTGGCTTGTTTCTGGGTTTGAAACCTTAGAGCTGGTGTTACGTCGATGAACAATAAAAGCTCATTAAATTATATGATTTATGCACACAAACTTGCCGGATGACTTGCAACGGTGTATAATAAAGAGCTTAAGGTTTTGTTGCATAATACGGTGAAAAGTAATTGGAAAAATACGGTGTTTTCTCACATTTATTTCATTCAAGAGACACAAAACTCTGCATTTGATTCTTATATCTGATTTTCATATTGGAATTTTATCTAGAGAAAACTTTTGACCATGATCGGAATATTGTCGTTTAATGTTTCATACTTAATGGGTCCAGACTCCAGAGTATAGTATCACTAATTTCTCAAAGTCTCCAGTGGGTCAATAGCTTGAATTTGATGCAGGGGAAATTTTCAATCATTAAGTCGGGAGGTATTTGATGTATGTAACCATATGTACTTATTACTGAAAATATAATGTAGGTAATGGGTGGAGGAAGCATTTCCAAATCCTCAAGTCCTCAGGGTCATATAAAAATGATGAATTTTATTTTTTTTGGGCCACAACATGAATTTCATGGCATGTTCCTAATATGGTTCCGTTTTCATTGAGTATATGCATGGTGTTGATTAAATATTTCTCTGTTGAACCATGCCATTGATAGCCCATCCTCATTTGTATCCTTGATAGGTGAAAAAATCAAGTTGGATACTAGTTATTTGTCATGAGGCACTACTAAGAATCAGTCTTTTTGAATTGTGCATAGCTATCTCGTAAATATATAATGAACTGATTCACTGAACTTCTGTAAAAAGGAGAGACAACTTTGGAAATCTGAATCATACTGTACATTGACACTAAATCTCATTCTTGATCTTTGTTTTTGTTTTGAGTTTAATTAACTCTGCAGGTATATAAAATCATCTTATTATCAAAAGTTACAATTCATTCTTTTTATGACATTTTTTGATGAGTTTTAATTAATTCTGTAGGTGTCCATACGAACAATGCAAGAGTTGCTGTTCAAGAAATCAAAATCCTTGTCACATTCACGGTGTGTTGAATTTTCTAATGATGTGCTTGTCAACAGTTTATCTCTTATTCGTGAAACTGATTTTGATTCATCCTGAGGTTTCACATCAGTGTTAAAATTATATCTGAATAGGTTATATCTAATGTTTACTTGGCTTATTAGTAAGATTGGGATAATAGAGATTTTATTATAAAGATGCTAAAAATTGCCTGCTTTTGATGAAGCCCTTGGGTCTCTGCTATTACCCATTTTAATAAGTGATAGTATCTCAAGCACATCTCATTTACAAAACATCCCCGCCCAATTATAGTTATAAAAGGAGGTATTTCATATTTGACGCCTAGTATCTTGAATTATGCAGATTAGAATATTCTTATTAAATTTGCAAGGTTGTACATAGCACCTGAATATATGCGGATAACCCGATCTGCCTTGTCAAGATAGATGTTTTTGTCAGCCATGATTACATTGAATTTGTATTGAAGGAATAACAAAGTAGAAGCCCTTCAGACTAGTGGCATCATGAATGCAATTTTTTTTCCTGCACTACAAGAACATGAAATAGGAAGCAAACTATAAGCGATTTTTCTGTTGGCCGGGTGGAGAATTTATGTTTACTTTCTGTAATTTGTTTATAAGTTTTTCCAATTATTCTTAACAAGATTTTATTTTATTTATTTTTCCATGTGGTGGCAAATGCAGTTTTGAAAACAAGTTCAAGTCATTCCGAGAAGACGTCAGCTTCCGCTGCTGCTCCCCTGGATCAGCCATCCTCAGAACCATCCCAATCTGGGTAAGTAAACCCCCCCCCCCCCCCAAAAAAAAAAAAAAAAAAAGTTTCTTTGTATCAGCATAATTTAATATTTATCAAAACTTTAACCCTCAGTAAGAAGATCAGAAGACATTGGTGAGAAGAGAAAAATATAAGCGCCCCCAACCACCCCCCCCCCCCCCCCAAAAAAAAAAAAAAGAAAAGAAAAAGAACAGCATTCATACTCAGTTGTAAACAAGGCTGGATTCTGCAGTCCTGGGATGTTGTTCACTTTTCATCTGACATGAAGTGTGCTATTCAGTAATTGTTCTAAATAAATGGTGCAAAGTTTTAAGCCTCTAAAATTGCCTGACTTTAGTTTACTGGAAGAGGCTCTAACTTCAGAGTTCCTCTTTTTTATGTACTCAATTTTGTAATTTCTATCTAGGTGAGTTTAACGTCAGGCTTTCTTAATGCCGTTTTTTTTCAACCCTTGAAATTCAAACATGTTTTTCTCACCTACTTTCTAGTGATTTCATTGATTCATTCACTGAATCATGGGTTGTACAACTTACATTAAGCATCTTTCAGGCACTTTTTATTCTTTTGAATTGGTTGTTATCTTTCTTCTCTTAATGTAATTCAGGAATGTAAGTAGAGCTGCATCACTTCGACAACTTTCCAACAGTTTTGCCCAGTTCAATAATTTGCATGTTTCACTTCGATCAAGGAAGCCACTGACTAGAAAGGTGCACAGATAAACTAATGCTTGTTTTAGATTAATTTGTTCTGTGTAGCTGTATAATTTTGGGAATTGTCACAGGATGCTGCAGTTATCAATGAGTGGAGACTTTCCAAGGTAAGGGAGTACAAGGAGAGAAATATTGAAGTGGAAAATGAAGCTTTTGACCACTATATGCAGAAGGTAGAATTACTGAAGGAAGTATTGCTTGTAGAGTCCATGGAGGACAACACATCCTCTGTTTCAGATTCTAATCAAATTTCAATGGAGAACGACAATGAAACCATGATTCAGAAGCTGAAGTTGCAGCTAAGGTCAACCTCAATCAGAAGTGACCGAATGAGAACGCGAATACAACAAATTGTGGATGAGGGATTAAAGAAGGCTCAAAAGTGGGCTTTAGATGATCACATCAATGAATCAATTGATGAAGAAGAACCTAATCAAGATTCAAAAAGGGTACGGAAAGAAAGACTATCAGTTATAAGTGATCTTGTAGATAAAATCAATAAAGCGCGAAATGAGGAGGATTTGAAATCGTGCCTAGAGATGAAGTCGCAGATTTTTAATTCAGACAAAGGCTCTTGTGCAATGGAACTTGAAGATAATAATGAAACGCCAAAGAATCAGACTGATGAAATTGATACTGCACCCGTAAAAGAAATAGACTATTCTCTACCTAAATTGGTTGGCTCTGCTGAAATTGATCAAGAAACTCTTAGCATCATAGACAAGCACTTTTCTTCTCTTGAGCATGTGGAGAAGTTATGACTTGTAAGGCAATACTAGTATTTCTTAATGGTTAGGCGTTAGATTCTAGTTCCAGAGGAGTAGACATCCGAATGTTGTTGTATTGTTTGCTTGCTGATCCATAATATGATTAGACAAAATCCTATTAAGTTATTTGTTTGTTTATCTTTAGCACAACCTGCCTAAAGAATTTAATGTTGTACACTAATGACCACAGCTGTGTCATGAGCTGTAAGACAATCACTTGTAAACTGATCTGGGGGTATTTCCCCCTAAGCAAATTGATGGCCCAGTCTTGAATTGAGAACTATGATCATTTAAAGTTTGTTGCAGACAGTTGTGTTTATGAAGTCAAATTCCCCGTAAGATTATTTGATTCCTTATAATTGATCTGAAAGCACAGGCAGCAAGTTTGAACATGTAGGTAAAATAGTTGTTGGTGGTGGTGGTCTCATTTGATGGTGAAGGTTGAAACCTGAAGAATGGGGTAATGTCAGAACTCATAATAGCTCTCTATCTCCATTTCAATGCTTATCTGAACTGAATTTGACTTTTGAAAGTAACAGATCAAAGGTGGTTGGCTTGGCTGGCCTGAGTCATGGAACGAAGATGGCGGTGGGTGGGACTATGCTCTGATAAAGAAAAAAGAAAAGGAAAAAAAAAAAAAAGCAGGCCGTACATATTCCTGCCCTCTCTGGATTACTGTGTTCCCCACTCTCTTTCAGCTGAAGAAAGAAAGAAACCCTCTTTGGAATATGTGCTCTTCGTTCCCTTGTATCCTTTTCTTTATTTCTTTTTCTCCCTTTTCTCCAGGCAATCAAAAATAATTACAAACATGAGTTCAAGTAAATTCTGGTCTCATTGGGGGTGTGTGTACCCTACCACATTGATTATGCATAGCTTATCTTTTAAATCAGGACTTGTATTATATTTATTGTTTTGATTCCAAAGGGACACCTACCTTCATGACAGATAAAATTCCATCTATCTCATCTGTTGTATATATCCATCCCCTTGAAGATTTGTGGGTTTCTTAATGGACAAGGGCTTTTCTTGGTTCTTTGCTTTATTCTCATGCATTACCACCACCAACCACTTTCTTGGTGGTGGGTTTGAAACTTTCAAGCACATTTTCCTGTCAAAAACAGAGAGTCTGTCCTTACTTCTATGTTTGTATGACTCTTTCAAGGCTCTTTATTTATATTTATTTAAAGTATAAAAACCCAATTATCACGCCTAGTGTTTGTGATTCTCAAACCCCTTTGATCATGATAATGATTCTCTCTAATGTGATTGATCAAATTAAACAATTAAAAGAAGAGCCTACCTAAGGTGGGAAAATGCTCACATCATATAATCAAATCTCAATCTGACTTTAATTGAGTGTGCATAGAGACACACGCACGCTAACACACTCATTTAACTCTTTTTTTTTATGACATAATAAATGAAATAAATTAAAAATCCTTCCCATATCAAATCACTTTCAACTTTATAGGACATTGTATCTTTCGTGCCATCCATCTGGAAGTAATGAAAATTCACCAAAGTTTTAATGTTTGGTTGAGGCCAAAAGGCTATGATTGTGTTGGTGATGTGATAAAGATAGGGGAAAAGACAAGAATGTCACATGGAAATGGTGATTTTTCAAGGGGATCAAATTGAAGGAAGAAGAAGGAGAAAAAGAAAAAGAAAGTAATAAAAATAAAATAAAATCCTTGATTATTGGCTTTGTTTAATGAGGAGATGGGGAGGTAGTAAACAACTAAACACCATTTTCTGGCACGGATTGGTTATTTAGAAACCCACTTTTTTGAAAAGTGGGCATATTCCAATTAAAGAATAAGGATATGTTTGGTCATTGGAATTATGGGTTTCTCTGTCATTGAGAAACTGATTGAGATGCCACTTCCAATGCATTCAATGGCAGGGAAGAAAAGGAAACTTAAACTACTCCCTCCTATCCTAAATACTCCATCCGTTTTATAATATAAGTCATTTCTTTAATAATGACTTGATTTATAATATAAGTCATTTGGAGAATAATTAATATTTTTTGTTAATTTTATCTCTGTAATTAATATTTAAATACAACTCATTGTATTTTTTTTGTTTCATTCAAAACTTCATTTAATATGGTAAAGTTGGAAGATTTTCAATTTAGTACAAATTTAATGAGTTAATTATTATTTATTGATTCTAAAAAATTAATTAAAGTGACTTATATTGTAAATTGAAGGGAGTAATAAAATTCATTAGTACTTAACATATTTGTGGGAATTAAAAAAAAAAAATAGTTAAGTTGGCTATTTGTCTTTATTATGTAAATTTTTTGCCTAACTTTCTCTAAAATACCTCTTTTAATAAAGGTCTTACATGCATGGGAGAAAACCAAAGTGAGATAAACTATGAAATTAATAAGGATAATATAAGCAAAATTATTAAATAAGGGTTACATTGGATCAAGGATTTATATTTTTAAAAAAAAAAAATCAAGTTATTATATGTAGGATCAAACCACATCCATCAATCAGCTCCTATATTTTCATGGCAAAAAAAAACAACAATTAGCTCTTATATTTAAAATTAGAGGATGAATAATAATTAATATTAATATGAATATGTGAAGATAAAATGTAAAATTTAAACATTGTACTCCCTCCATCATCTAATATAAACAACAAAATGGGGGAAACTTTTGTTACCAAATACTTTCTCCATTTCATAGTAAACGTCACACAAAAAACCAGTTTCTGTATTTTATATGTGTCACTTTTATATTTTAAGAAGGTATTAGAGGCTTTATTTCCTATTTTACTACTTGTTAATGCAAATAGTCTTTATTTAAAGAACACCAGAAGCATTTTAGAAAAATTCTAAATTAATTTTAAGAAAATTAGATTATTTTTACTATTTTCTTGGTTTTTGTGAAAAGTGTTTTTGTCATACTTTTCATGAAACCAAGGAAGCATAAATAATAGTATTACAAACTTTTTCATGCCAGAAAATAATATTACAAACTTCAAAGAATATACTAACTCATCATCTCCTTGTTATAAGGCACCTTCATTTAGGAGAGATCAATGATCCTTATTACAAATAACCTGATCGATGTTAATTAAGTTTTTTTTTTAAAAAAAATTATTAATTATAAAAGAGAACATAATATAAATTGAAAAAATTTCATGGAGGCATGATTAAAATCATAAATTTATTTTATTTTCAGACAATTTTAATAACTTGACTATGTTTTCTTAAAGTGGTTAAAGGATATATAACATATAATATGATTAAATAACTTATTTATTTTCCTTAATTTTTCAAAAAAAAAAAAAAAAAAAAAGTGAACCCAGTCTTATAATTAAGATCAAAGGGAGTATACTTTTTGAGAAATTTGGTAAGTTTAAGCATCTATATTTTTTTTCCTTTAAAAAAACACAGTTGAAGCACCTCTCCATGCATCTTGTTAAATTCTTAATTGCCTCTTTTATATTACTATATGCTCAATATTTAGACGTCATTTATTTATTTATTGGTTCCTTCACAACCATAGACTAAAGATTATATGCAGTATGAGATATGAATCCACCCTTGCTAATTAGAGTCAATTCGAAAGCAATCAAATATATTAAACGTGGTTTTTTTATCAAAAAAAATATATTATACGTGTTTTAAAATGTTAGGCAGGCTTTAATTCAAGAAAAATATATTATACGTGTTTTAAAATGTTAGGCAGGCTTTTTTTTAAATTATTTTTTTAAATGTTAGGCAGGCTTTAGTTCAATAAAAATTGGAGGCGTGCCAATTTAATTAATTAGTCTGACACTCTGACCTTAATTGGCTTCATATAATTAATAGGTATAGAATAGTCCAAAATTGCATTAGACATCCTAATTATGTATCGGTTTAAATAGATTTTTGACCACTATATTACAACAATAAAATAAATTTTCCAATTCAAAATTACTCCTATATCATTAAGATTTTACAAAAATTAAAGATTAATATTTTGTATTTTAATTAAAGAATTCGACAATAAATTAAATTCTTTTACAATTACTCCTCTCATTTTGTTCATAAGGTGCAGAAACAATATATTTTTGGAATTACTTCAAGATCTTAAAGAAGGGGCTTGATCCTCAAAAGTTCAAGAACAAATAAAGAAAATGATCACAGGTTATTCACTTGTTATTGTGACCTTTTAGTTATTAGATCCCTTCATTAATGGAACTTCATTGTAATTCTCCCATATTTTTTCCTTAATATGTGTCACCTCATTAAATTTATAATATGAATATACAAATTTATCCAGGAAAATTAACATTTTGTTCTTCATAGTTTTAACTCAGTTGTAACTCAGCTTTCTACACCTTAACTCAATAAAAAAAGGGTTTAAAGTTAAAAACAATTATTACTCCTTTTAATCGTTTTTATAATGAATAATTATCAAAATCACATGTTTCAAAATATTAGTAAAAAACAATAAATGCATAAGATATATATTTTAATTTCCAATAATACCTTTGTTTATAACTAATTAAAACTAGGTATTATAAACTTATCATGTCAAATAATTAAACTTTTATTATTAAATAGGTATTACTAGTGTATAATTAAACAATTTAAATATAAAAAAGACTACAATTTGATTTAAATATATTTTAAATCCAAATAATTAAAATTAAATCCATCAACATTTATCATATTTAACAACAAAATTTTTATAAAATTTATATATAAAGCCGCTAAGCATGATCAAATTATAAAAAATTAACAAAATTTTGTAAGCTTAGAAAACGTAAAAACGGTAAACTTCGATGTATAAACTTGTGAGTTTACAACTTTATACGGTTCTGTTGACTCGACTCGTTTTTGTAAGTTAAACGTAAAAACGATAAATTAGAAATAACTCGCTGAGTTTGTGAATAATCTTTAGTAAGAGTATATCGTAGATAACAAGTGACATAAATTTAATGTTATTAAAAATAAAAAGACTCATTTAAAATTTCAGACGAAGTGGTTTTTTTTTTTTTTTTTTAATATTAAGACCACCTCTATGAGAGAGATTGTGCTTTATAAAAAAGACTAGAGGGTTAACGGTGTACCTTTTAAGATATAATTAATGATTTTTTTAAAAAAATTATTCATTCTAGTAATATATGCTAAAAATACCTCATAAATATGTTGGAAGTGAAACTATATAATCTAAATTTTGTACAGGTTGTTGGCAAAAAAAAAAAAATGTACCAATTAAAATTTTTGAGGGAAGGGAAGGAACATGCAATCCAGATCAATTAAAAGGGGAAAAAATTCCAACACACATATTCAAAACAATTAAACACATCTCATGAGATTAGATGGTCCCTACGATCTAATAATAAATCCATGAATAGTTGCAAAATGTCCTTTCCAAATCAAACAACCATACATGTTTTATAAAGAGAGTGGCTGCCTTAATCATGCATCAAACATGGATCAATTACAAAATGCTTAATTAATCATTAACACGATGTGGGATTAATTAGTCAAAGGAGGCAGTTTCGTACTAATTATTAATTAAAATTTGAAATTCCATCATACACACCCACAAATTCGTCACAAAGTATGAGATGAGAATAGTTCCAACTCAATCATGGTTCAATCCAACCATTTTAAATCGCAGACACTAATCTTTATAATAATAGAGACGATAATAATGGCACGATTGAATCCAATTCCATGTGTCCTTTCTCACCCTTTTCTTTTGTGACATATTATCTTACCCTTTATTTGCTCTAATGGATTTAGTATATATAGTTTTGTGAATAATCTACAATAATCCATAATTCAAACAAGAAACCTCCTTATAAAAGCAACCTTGTGACCCAAACCTAAAGGCAAACAAAGACAAAAGACGTTTTAGAATTGAGATAACGATTTCGCAACCCCCAACCTAAAAAAGAATTTCCCAGTTGATTTGAACAACTTGATCATTTTTTTTAAAATTCATATATATCATAATCATAATACGTGCAATTGATTTTAGAAATGACATATATATTTTATCAAAAAAAAGAGAGAAATGACATATATATATTAGTACATTAATTATTTCAAGATTCTCCAGCATTATCGGCTGGCTGGTCAAGGATTTGAAGCTTCTTAATTATGATCTGGAATATAATTTGATCCTCGTGGGGGTACTACTTTTTCTTCTTGTAACATACAACTTATTGAAAAGGGCTCAATAATAATAAAGCCACAATGTGATCTTCGATCGCCAAGAAAGTAAAAGATTTTGATCTTCGATCGCCAACAAAGTAAAAGATTTTGTTAGATGAAACTATTCGTGTGTTTCGTAATATATATCTCAAAGATTATATTGTTGGCCAAAGACTTTGGTACCATGCTTTATTAAATTAATTATCGAATAGTTCCATTTTGTATATATATGACCTTTTGTGTCGTTTTATTCAGATTCCATTAATTTGTTTCCTTTAGTTAAGCTTAAGTTGTTTAGATTCCACCTAACTTGGGAAATAAGAGACGTGATTATATATTTGAGGTTTGATTGACACTAACATAAGAAATTTTAAGGGGAAATTTGTTTTGAAAAGGAGACCAGTCACTTGAACAACAACGCCAATTATATTATATATAGAGTCTACTTCTATATGTACACGCCAAAGAAATTAATTATGGTATAGCTTGTTTGTGATTTTATTGATATGTCGCACAGGTTTACATTTTCTGCTCATCATTTTGATGAACAAAAATGTGATTGTCGTCCATTTACATCGTTAGATTAATTTTGATCGGTCCATATTTAATTTAGAACTAGTTGATGAGTACTAAAAGCTATTCATCATCATTCAAATCTCATTTAGATGACTTAGGTTTTTTTAACTTTCAATTTTTTCAAAAGAAATTATTTTAACATGTAAAAAATCTTAAATAAAGATAATCTCTTAACTATTAGTTTTTTTTTTTTAAAAAATGAACTTTTGATTTAAAAATGGGTTAAGGTGCAGATTTTCCAACGAACTATTACTCAGGAGCGTCGTCGCGACAAAAAATTGAAGGACCAAATTGGCCAACGAACCATTAAAAAGTGAAAAAAAAAAACAAATAACTATTAAAAAAACAACTATCACTACTACGTTAAAATATGAGAAGACTAGCGTAGGACGATGGTGGAGACGCGGAAAAAAAAGCGTTAAGTGTTCTTGTTGGATAAGGCAAACACCAACGTGGATGGGACCCATGCGAGCGAGTCTTGTCGGTGGCGATTCTTGCTTGTGGCATCGGAGGGACGTAACCGAGGTGCAAGGCGCGTCTGCCGATCAAAAGCATGGACACGGATAAGTTCAAGAGGGTGAGTGGAACACCCAAAGAACAATGGAAGCTTTGGAGATCTTGACGTCGCCGACACCGCGACAATGATCAATGGAAGACGGAGACATCAAGATAGTGATGGGATAATAGTTCATTTGCAAATCTGCTCAAAATTGTTTTTTTTTTCACTTTTTAATAGTTCGTTGGCCAATTTGGTCCCTTCAATTGTTTTTTATGCCAAACGCTCCTTAGGTAATAGTTCGTTGGCAAATCTGCACCTTAACCCTTTAAAAATCATTCTTTGAAAATCTTAAATCTAAACCGTTGAAATTTTATTTGAACGGTATAGATCTCACTATAGTGAATAGTTTCCAGTGCTCATCATAGCAATAAGCGTTGAAATTAGTTCCATTTAATTTAATTTAGTTTTTATATTTTAAATAATTTTTATTTTAATATATATTTAAATAAAAATAAAGATAATTTTATAACTATCACTTCTCATAAGAATGAATTTATCATTTAATAAAATCATAAATTAAAATTTTAAAATTTAAACCGTTTAGATTCTATTTAAACGGTTGATATCTCATCACAACAATGAGAAACTAGATGTTCATCATTGTGAAGAGTATCAAATGTGTTGCACATTCCGGCTAGGTCTTCTTCTTCTTTTGTTTTTTTTTGCCAACACGTACATATTTATGTGTGTGTGTGTGTGTGTGTGTGTGTTTGTTTGTGTGTCTAAAGTCCAAAAGGATACAAAGACCGTACCATTTTTGTTCTGGTGTAGAACACAAATGTCTAGCCTGATGGGCTAGTGCTTTGATATTAGATCACTAAATTCTGCCTGAATATCTATGGGGCAAATATCCAAGAGAGCGTGGAATCACTATACACATACGAGGCT
Source organism: Acacia melanoxylon (assembly GCA_019022615.1). Lineage (NCBI taxonomy): Eukaryota > Viridiplantae > Streptophyta > Magnoliopsida > Fabales > Fabaceae > Acacia > Acacia melanoxylon. The sequence continues at coordinate 509,429 of JAFJYJ010000125.1, read as the reverse complement.
TTCGCCAAAAGGGGGTGCTGTGTGTGTATAGTGTGATAGTATGTAAATAATTCAAGGTTTAGAACGTATATACCTTAAGGTTTGACCTCTGTATGTATAGAGCATACCTTAGATTGAGTTCCTTGGGCCCTGCGATTTGAGGACCTAATATCATAACTGCCATATATAGATTTATATATTTCGGGATTATAGATAAGATAGGATTTCCCCTTATTGTAGGCAGATCCTGATATATGATATATTTCGTATTGGGCCATCTCAGTGTTGGGCCTAAGGTAGGTTCGTAACAGTTGCCCCACAACCCGATAGTTCAAGCTTTTGAGCTGCCGGGATGTATCTTGCCCTCAGACCGGGCTGTACTGCCGAGGACCCTACCCTGCTTAATGACCTGAGGTCATGTCTCAAAGATCCGAGCTCACGCTAGGGCACTCAAGGATCCGAGGTAGTGCCAGGTGGATCGCTGGACTTCAAGGCCATGATTCTCCCGTATTTGCCATAATGGCCCACTGACACCTGACTTCCCTGGATTGGCGAAGGATTGTAACCGTCACTCCTAGCCGCCTCCGGTTTTCGTGCGCATTTAATGCACCCATCACATGTCTTACGTCACCCCTGGTGGCAGGGTGAATTGTCGCCTTTACCCCTGACGCTCTAGTGTCGCAACGTTTATACTTCACATTTCCCTCCATTCTTCACACTTTACCTATTCCATACACTCTTGCAAAAGCTTTTGAAATACTACCGTTTCTGCTCTGTCAATCTCTCCACGGCTCACGGATTTTGCGGCTTCATACTCTCCCCAGCCTTATCTACTCAAGTATATTCCCCATTTCTTATCATTTCTCTGCTTCTAATTTCGAAGTTCGACAGTTTCAAAACTAATGCTTTTTGCCATTTTCTTTACCTTCCCCCGACAAGCTTGTTTTTTGGGTTTTCTGGTTGAGTTCCGGTAGGAGTCTTTGGATAACCTTTAATTTTTGGATCCATTCTTACAGCCACATGTCCCTATCTGTAGGAATATTAGCCGTCTAGTTTTGTTTCGCTTTGGTTTCTTCCCCTCCTTCTCAAACCTCTTATGCCCTTTAGGTCTCAACGTCTGGTGTTGATGGGTAGGGTTGACACTTCCGCCTCTTCAAGTCGGAACCTAAACCCTGAGGAGGAAGAAGCATTGCGTCTCCGTTATCCCAGAACCAGCTATTGGTTGCTTGGCTCCCCTCTTTCTGAAGAGCAAAGGCTAGCCACCTTGCTCCGGGGTGGTTCCAGTAGGATGAGTATCGGGACCCGGGGTGAGTCTGATGCTATTCTGGCACTACCTGTCAGTTTTTACGATATTTGCCTCAGTGCAAGGTCAGAAGGCCATCCCGACAGATACCTTGGCCCCTGCTGGGATTTCATCGCCTCAAGCTCCCATTACATTTCCATCGACCAAGACTCCATGGCCGACACCATCCTAGGTTCCTGCCGCCATAGGTCGTCCTCTGTTTCGGTCCCGGCTGTTAGAAGTCAGTATTTTTCGAGGCCACCCGTTTATCCTTCTTCACGTAGTAGCTCGCGTACGTCAGGTATACCCCTCCTTGCTGATCTGAGTTCTTTTTGGTTTTTGTTATAGGTAAATGGAGTCGTCATCCTCAACCCCTAGTGCCCGTTCCGATGCCGGAGAGTCGGATTCTTCCAATCCTTCCAAGGTCCTGCTCGAGCGATATCCTTGGTTGACGCATGAAGTAATAAAGACTCATTCACTAATGACTGCTGCCGATGTAGGCATATTGGATTTGGGCAAATTGGACGAATGTCTCGTGTGCCCTCCCGATGACGATAAACCTATTTGCTCTACCTGGGAGGTCGGACGTACCAACTTCTTCTTCTTCTATAGGGACTACATGTCTCGGCTCGGTATTCGCTTCCCGTTTACCGAGTTTCAAGTCGCTGCTTTGAATCACCTTCATCTAGCCCCTTCTGAACTTCACCCGAACGGGTGGGCATATCTAGTAGCCTTCGAATACTTATGCGGTTCCTTTCGGGAGCCCTTACCTTGTACCGCCACTTTATTTTTCTACTTTTTTAGCCCTTTTACTCCTCGCTCTGGCAAGGAGTCTGCTAAATTAAAAGGGTTGACCTCCCTTCAAGGTGACCCGGATAGAAAACTCATGACCGCCTTTCCGATTCTTTCAAACACTTCAAAAATAGCTTTTTTAAAGTAGTTGCCAAACCTGGAGAACAACCTTGGTTTCTTAAAGGAGCCGAGGCCAAAGACGTCAGCGTCTGAGTTGGACGGGGGAGATCAAGCTGGGGAAAGAGAGGAAGAAATCTTGCCAGATACCGCTCCGGAAGATGGTCAAGGATCCTCCCAGCCGGTAGCTCCCATCAATTAAGTAGCCGGGTTCTCCTTGTGTTGTTTCCTTCTTTTTGGGCGCTGATGCACTTTTAACTTTGTATTCTCACCGGTTTTAATCCCGGTTTATGTAATTATGTAACCGACATTTCGATTATTAAGAACTTTGTTCCTTTCTGATCAAATACTTTGTCGCCTTTAATGCCTCCGATGATTATTTGTTTATGAGTTCCAATCCATGTTGAAAATCTTATGACCGGGCCAGGGTCTAACACGCGCGGAATCCGCTTATATTCTTCCGGTATTTATGACCGGGTATTAGGGTAGGGGTTTTCAATTTAACCACGCTACTGAGTTCCGGTTCCGTTGTCTGAGATCATAACCAGGATAAGGGCAAATTGTCACATGTTCAGCTGTGGTGTAGAAACGCACACTTAAACATTTTGGTCTGATCAGGGCCTGGATGACAATTCACCTTCTTATCTAGGAGCAAGTTTTCTGATGCATCAAAATTTTGCAAGGGCTTGTAACAACGACCTTGCGTAATTAAAAACCCGGGCTCGTTGGCCCCGGTGTCATTCTTTTAACCAAGCTGGTGTATGACTGGGTTCAATGACCCGAGTCTTTGCGCATTCCTTTGCATGCATATGGAAAGACGTTTAAATAGTCTATAAATTGAATCTCCACAGAGGAATTCTTCATTAATTCACGAAATAATCTGCTCTAGAGAGCTAACAACTTTAAATAAGGAGATCGCATAAGTACGAAAAGAAAATTAAAATGGAAATACTGTAATCAAAATTAACCGACTCGAACATGGTATATCTGACACATTGTACGTGCAGCAGCTGGGTCTAGCTGTAGTAGACTTTTAGCTTGTAGGCATTCCACATCCTTTTGATTTGCTTCCTTGCCAGGGTTTCTAGAACGTAGGCCCCTTTTTCAAGCTTCTCCTTAACCTAGTAAGGGCCTTCCCAACTTGTGGCTAACTTGTCATCCCTAGCGTTTTTGTTTCCGACGTCGGCTTTTCTGAGTACGAGGTTGCCCCTGTCGAAGGACCGGGGCCTCACTTTTCGATTGTACTTGGCCGCGATGAGTTGCTTCGTGGCCATATCTCGGCAGTGCACCGTGACCCTGACCCCGTCCACGAAATCCAATTCCGTCATTAGTTCCTCGGTATTCATCGCCTCGCCATCACAGAGAGCCTTCAATCTCCTTCATGACGGCTGGCCTATCTCGACCGAGATCATCGCCTCACATCCATAAGTCAACTTGAAAGGGGTTTCCTGGGTTAAAGTTTGAACGCTGGTCCTGTAACCCCACAGTACGCTGTACAGTTGTTCGACCCCACTGGATTCCGCCTCTTGCATACGCTTCCTTAAACCTTTGACGATTATTTTGTTTGCAGCTTCAGCCTGTCCGTTGGACTGGGGATGTTCTACGGAAACGAAATACTACTCGATGCCGAGGTTTGAAATAATCTCCTGAAAGCCTTTGTCAACAAACTAGGTCCCGTTATCCGTGACTATCTCCGTAGGTACTCCGAATCGTGAAACAATGTTGTGTCGGAAGAACTGCTGTATGCGAACCGAAGTGATTGTTGTTAAGGGCTCGGCCTCTATCCACTTTGTAAAGTAATCGACAGCGACTACTAGCCACCGGATTTATCTGGGCGCTGTTTTGAATGGTCCCAAAAGATCCATCCCCCATTTGTAGAAAGGCCACGGGGCCAAGATATTCATCAATTCCACAAGAGGGAGCCAAATGATCTTGGCGTGCTTCTGGAAACTATCGCACCTCTTCACAAACTTCTTGGAATCTGCTACCATTCGGCTAGTAGTAGCCTGCTCGTAAAGCTTTCCTGGCTAGAGCTTTACCTCCCATATGCTGGCCATTGATTCCCTCGTGTATCTCTGCCAAAAAATATTTTATCTCGGCCGAGTTTAAGCATCTCATCATTGGAGAGTGAAGGCCTCGTCGGTATAATTGATCGTCCACTATAGTGTACATGGCGGCCTCTCAAACCAACTTTTTTGCTTCGGAAGGGTCGATGGGAATGATTCCTCTTTCTAAATAGTCTTCAATTGGTTTTCTCCAATCCGTAGCTGCCGATATGTCATAACGCAGCTCGGTTCCACTAGATTTTGTTGCACCACGGTTCTGTGATTTCCCGGCCCTTTCGTACTGGCTAGCTTTGACAAGATATCGGCTCTAGTGTTTTCCTCGTGTGGGATGTTGGCATCGTCATCTCTTCAAAGTCAAAGATCATTTCCCTTGCTCTGTTAAGATACTTGGCCAGCAAAGGCCCTTTTGCTTGATACGTTCCCTCGATCTGTGCTGCTACGAGCTGAGAGTCGGTTAGGACCTTAACTCTCCAGGCTCCATGCTCCTTTGCCTGTTGCAGCCCGGCCAACACTGCTTCATACTATGCCTGGTTATTCGAGGTTGGGAACTTGAGATGAAGTGAGTGCTCGATCGCGACCACTTTTGGGTTTTTGATTATGATCCCAGCTCCACTTCCCTTGGCGTTTGATGAACCATCGACATACACTTTCCACATCCCGAATCCGGCTGCGTCCTCTTCATGGGTCGGGGTGAGTTCCCTTACAAAATTCATCAGCGCTTGTGACTTGATTGCGTGCTGGGCTTCTTATGTGATGTCGAACTCAAATAACTCTATTTCCCAACTAATCATCCTTCCAGCCAAATCCGGTTTGTGCAACACATGTTGGATCGGTTGACTGGTTCAAACGATGATTTGGTATCCCAGGAAGTATTGGCGTAACCTTCTTGCCGCCATGAGCAGGGCTAAGGCCACTTTCTCTAGTTTCTGATACCTCAGTTCCAAGCAGCGCTTTGCTTACGAAATAGATCGGTTCTTGGCCGTTCTCTGTTTCCCAAACCAAGACCGCACTCACAGCTTCTTCCCCCACCGATAAGTAGAGGAAAAGTATCTCTCCGGTTTCAGGTTTTGACAAGACTGGCGGGGTCACCAGGCATTGCTTGATCTTGTCGAATGCGGACTCACATTCCGGGTTCCATCCCCCTTGCGCCTCCTTCTTCAGAAGTTTGAAGAAAGGAAGAGTCTTTTCTGCCAATCTTGGTAAGAATCTAGTTAGCGTCGCCAGTCTTCCTGTCAACTGTTGAACTTCTTTCTTGTTCTGAGGGGCTTTCATGTCTAAGATAGTCTTACATTTTTCCAGGTTGGCTTCAATTCCACAGCTTGTTAACAGAAACCCCAAGAATTTCCCGGCTGGGACTCCGAATGTGCATTTGGTCGGGTTCAGACAGATTTGATATGCCCGTAGTTTCTCAAAGGTTTGCTCCAAGTCCTGGATATGATCTTCGGGGTCCTTTGACTTGACAATCATGTCGTCAATGTAAACTTCTACGTTTCGTCCGAGATGGTCTTCAAAGACTCGGTTCATCATTCTCTGGTATGTACCCCCGGCATTCTTCAACCCGAAGGGCATCATGTTATAGCAATAGTTAGCTCTTTCGGTTATGAAAGTCCTCTTCTCTTGATCCTCTGGATGCATCACAATTTGGTTTTATCCGGAGTAGGCATCCATGAAGGATAATAACTGGAACCCGGCCGAGTTGTCGACCAATTGGTCAATGTTGGGCATCGCATACGAATCTTTGGGGCAAGCTTTGTTCAAGTCTTTGTAATCCGTGCACACCCTCCCTTTACCATTTGGTTTCATGATCATAACCACGTTTGATAACCATGTGGTGTATTGTATTTCTCTGATGAATCCGGCCTCTAATAGCTTGTCGATGTGCTTTTCCAATGCAACCTGCCTGTCTGATCCTTGCTTCCTCTTCTTTTGCGCCACGGGTGTTGATCCCGGATGGATAGCCAGCCTGTGACAACAAAATCTGGGGTTGATCCCGGGTATTTCTGCCGACGTCCAGGCGAATATATCTCGGTTCTCCTTTAAGAAGTCCTTCAATCAGTCTTTTAACTCCGGACTCATTGCTCCGCCAATTTTAGTGATCTGGGAGGGCTCGTTTCGCAGTATGAAGTCTTCTAGTTCCCCTTCTGGCTCTGGGCGTGGGACCTCGGCCTTTGCTCTGAGATCGAGTTCTACCATGCCTACTGGACGTCCTGCCTGTCTTCTTCCCCCCGCGCTTGTACTTCTTTCGCCTTTTTGAATCCGAGGTGGAGATGACGGACTGCTTTCACCTTCTCGGATTGTCTCGAAATAGCACTGTCAAGATTCCTTCTAGTCTCCGGCGATCGTGACAATCTTATTTTTGTTGTTTACCATCTTCAACTTCTGATGCTTCGTAGAAACCAACATATCCCACTTATGGATAGTCGGCCTTCCTAATATGATGTTATACGGAGAAGGGAAGTCGGCAACGATGAATCTTACCCGTTTTGATTTGAAAGCTTCCTTAGTTCCCAGCGTTAATTTGAGATCGATATAACCCCTGGGGGGAATGCTCGTCGTTAAACCCTATAAGGGTCGTTTTGCATGGTTTCAAATCCTCTGTATCCAGCTTCATCCTTTTGAAAGCATCCCAACTAATGATGTCTGCCGAGCTCCCTGCGTCCAAGAAAATCCTTTTTACCCGGCAGTTTACCAGGGTTCCCGTGATCACTAAACCATCCTAGTGGCCTGGGACTACGTCCTTCATGTCCTCGTTAGTAAAAGCTAATGGTGGAGGTGCCGATTTGCTATGGTCTTCTTTAAATTTTGGGATGTCCCTTACGGAGAGGATTTCCCTCAAGTATTTCTTACGTTGGCTTGCCATGTCTCCTCCGCCGCCTAAGGCTCCACTGATAACGCTTCAATTGAACTCTGCTTCTGGAAATTCCTCGTCATCACCGGGTGGCTTTCGCCGCTTATCTTCTTTCTTCTGGTCGTGGGCCGGGCTAGAACTTCAGCCCCCACGGTTGCGTTTATTGTTTCTCCGCCCCTGAGTTTTGATCACATATTGACGCAATCTGCCATCTCGTAAAAATTTCTCGATAGCATCACGAAGTTCATAACATTGATCCGTGGTGTGTCCCGGTCCGTCGTGAACGCACAAAATTTAGACTGGTCCGTGGTGGCTCGATATCGGAGGGGTCGAGGTCTCTCAACTTTTTTCATCTCAGTCAGTGCCACCTCCTTCCAAATCTAGGAACGTGCAACATTCAAAGGGGTGTATCTAGCATACTTAGCTTTTCCTTCAAATTTGTCCCCCCGGGATCTGTTGTCTCGGTTTCGTCTGTTGGAATCTTTTCTTCCACTTTCGGATGGTCCTTTTCCTCGTGGGGGTGTATCCTTCCTCCTATCATTCCCAACCGCGTTGGCTATTTCAATTTACTCCACCTCTAAGTATTGTTTTAACCACGTGTTGAACTAGGTGAGGGTATAAACTTTATTTTTGAAAATTGAATTCGCCAGCCGGTAAGATGGATCCAGCCCATCGATGAGGCAATGTACGTGTACGCTCTCCGGGAGTGACCGTACCTACAACGCAACCTCCTTGAATCTATCCAGGTATTTCTGGAGCGTTTCTCTATGATGCTGCTTAATCTTGCTAAGAGCGAATTGGGACTTCGGCTGTTTCTTACTGGTTGCAAAGTTTAATTCAAACTTGGTTCCGAGGTCTTTAAAGTTTTGAATTGAATTGGTCGGAAGTGTGATGAGCCACTTCTGGGCCAGCCCGGTCAGTGTGGCGACAAAGAGTCGAGAAATAACCGGCTCGCCAATTCGGCGTACGAACATGAGTAACTCAAATGTATCAAGATGAGACCTCGGATCTTGGGTTCCGTCGTACTTGGGAAGGTCTACCAGGTCGAAGTCTTCGGGTATATCTCGTCCGAGAAGGCACTGTTGTTGTGCCCTACGGCGTATTTCATCTTATACTTCTTTGGGGAGCTTGCCTGCCGAGGTGGTCTTTCAATATCTCAGTCTTCATCATCCGGGGTCCTCTCGACGCGCTCTCTCTTGTGGGACGAAACAGGATTCTGAACTCGTGGTCGCCCCGAATCCGTCTGTTGAGCCGTTGTACCAGTTTCATGTTGCGTGGACCTCAACTGCTCACTACCCGTCTTTTCTTTCCTTCCACGCCCGTCATCCTGGTTGTTCTTTTGAATCATCGTCCCCAGCTACTTGAAGCGGTCCTCCATCATCTGCTGAATCACTCTGAAATCCTCCTGTCGTTGGAGGTTATTGCGCTTCTCCATATTCTCTATTCGCCTCAGCATTGAGTCCTGTGCTTTTTGTAGAAGAATAAAGTCCGGAATCGAGGCTAGTGTTTCTTGTGTCGTCGCGCCCTGAGGTTTGGCAGTCACTGCAGGGAAGGAAGCCGTGTCAGAGACGTCATTCCCCTGATTCGCGGCATTGTCTTCTGGAACATCCTCGGGCAACGGCGGGTCTTATGTTTGTTGCTGTTGACTCGCCTCGGCCTGTGGTGGATTTCCCGGCTGAGGGTTCCAGCTGCTGATTCTGGTATTAGCCATCGTCGGTCACGGGAATCAAAATTTAACATCCCCACGGTCGACGCAATGTTCTGGTGTAGAACACAGATGTCTAGCCTGATGGTCTAGTGCTTTGATATTGGATCAATAAACTCTGCCTGAATATCTATGGGGCAAATATCCAAGAGAACGTGGGATCACTGTACACAGACGAGGTTTTCGCCAAAAGGGGGGTGTTATGTGTGTACAGTGTGACAGTATGTAAATAGTTCAAGGTTTAGAACGTATGTACCTTAAGGTTTGACCTCTGTATTTATAGAGCATACCGTAGATTGAGTTCCTTGGGCCCTACGATTCAAGGCTCTAATATCATAACTGCCAGATATAGATTTATATATTCTGGGATTATAGATAATATAGGATTTCCCTTATTGTAGGCAGATCCTGATATATGATATATTTCTTATCTGGTCATCTCGATGTTGGGCCTAATGTAGGTCCGTAGCAATTTTAAATTTCAAGCGGATGGATATCAATAAAGCTTTGTGTTTTAATTTCACCAGGCTAAGAAATAATCTTTAATTAATTTCGAGATTTCCATTTTCCATGTTATTTTTTTTTTCTTTAGGTAGCCTTGATTCTTTACTACTTTTGTTAAACGGTTTATTCTTTTTCTTTAAGTTACACGTAAAGAACAGAACACATGGAAAAATACAAAAATCCATTGTGTTTGGAATCATGTCTTTAGTTTTTTATTATTAATTAGGCTAATTAATCAAAAGCAATATGCATATTGAGTGCCTATTTAATATTTATAATGGTGTTTAACAAACATTAAGTCAACGTGATTTTCATATTTGATTTTGATTATGAAAATCACTTTTGAATGTGCAATTATTAAAAAGTGAATATGTGAATTTTATCAATGTATCCAATTTATTATAATTATTAGTTTAATTCTATTAATTATCAAACCTACTTTAATTTATGCCTTTGAACGCCCATCCAAACAAAACTGAGTTCATAGCCTACCATTATAAGCCAACAGTCTAGTTATTATAAATAATTGCATTTCAATGAGCATATATATATATATATATATTCACAGTATTTCAAATAAATTTAATAAAATATTGAAACTTAATAATTGCATTTTAAATAAATCCCTCTTCCTCTGTCTCTCTCCTTAATCAAACAATAATGACAATGAAGGTTGTCATCAGCCCGCCTATAGGTATAATAGTGGAAGCATAACCATCACCTAACCCAATATTAGTTTCACAAACACAAGTCATTTCAAAATAATATAACTTCTTTTTATAAAAAGATCAATATATTACTGGAAGTTAAACATAAATGGATAAGTTCAACATATTGCATGATCGAAAGAAAAGAACTTCATTAAGAAGGCGTTCGAAGTCTCTGGATATTGCCAGTGGTGAATCTTGGAGGTTGATAATCGATCACTTTGTTCCTTGAAAATTGAGATTTACGAGGGATTGTCCTTAAAAACAAATCCATATATTGTTCTACAAAGGAATGGCCTTTGAAGCCTGTGAAAAGTGAGCAAGACTTTAGGGGAAGTAGGTATTATTTCTTTAGTTACTTTCGGAGCCATTGAAGATTCTGCTTCAAAAGCTATTTGACATAAATTAAACAAATATTTAATATATATCTTTTAATTAACATGTATCATTAATTTATTCATTTCGAGAAGTAATTACTCAAATAATAATATTCCGTTTTGGGGTAGGTTAAATGATGGAGGAGTGATCAAAGGCCCTTTTGAACTACCCTATTAACTAATTCATACTTTTTTAAAAAGACTATATAAAAAGTATAATAGGATATTGTTGTCAAACTCACGGGTTAACTTCCCAAATTTACCATTTTTACGTTGCTAGTTTACAAAATCATGTCAAATCTTAGATAAACTCGTCTAAATTATAAACTCGGTTAAATTTACGATTTTACCAATCGAGTTTACCGTTTTTACTTTACCAATATATATATATATATATATTAACTTATTCTTAAACTTGTATTAACTTTTTTGCAGATTTAATCATGTTCAGTAACTTTATATAGAAATTTATTAGTTAAATATGATAATTTATAAGTGTTGATGGATTTAAAATCTATTTAAATCGTTGTTGTCATTTTTTTTTTATATTTTAACTATTTAATTATACACTATTAATACATATTTAATGATAAAAGTAAATTCTAATGAGTTTAAGATTAAAGTTCACTATACAAGTTTACGTCATTTTCACGAGTTTACTTAATCTTGTGAATTTGATAAAATTGGAAGGGTTAAGGTGCAATTTTACCAATGAACTATTAGTCTGTGAAGGCGTCCAACACAATTAACTATTAAGTAGGCCAAAATACCAAAAAAAGTTTTACTCGGAAAGCGTCCAAGACAACGCCATTAGACAAAAGTTAACATCCGTTATCTAAGGTGCAGATTAGTAAACGAACTTTTACTCCATGAGCGCCTTCTAAGACAAAATTCTAAATTTTACTAAATTAAATAATTTTTTTTCTCAACCGTCATTATTCAAAACTACTTGTATTATCTATGGACAAAAATTACTTATTCTTCAATTTCTTCAAAATTATAATTTTCTAAAATAAACAAAAAATTTAATTAAAAATTTAATTATATGATTTAAATAAAACTTAAAGTGTTTTATAGTTTATTATATATGTTAAAAAAATGATTTATTTTTATTTTAGAAGAAATTTATGTGATTTTAAAAATTCATTTAATGTTAATAAAATTTTCGTAGGCCAAAGTTCTTTTTTAACTCATTAAAATCGCTTCTTTAACTTATTATTAAATTGTCCTTCATCGCCTTAAGTTATCTTCTTCTTTTTTTTTGTCAACAAGTCACAAATAATCAATAGATCATTTAATCAATAAATATATCATCAAGTTGTCAGATTTATATTATTAAGTATGAATATTGATATCAATTAAATATATATATATATATATATATATATATATATATATATATATATATATATATATTGTTTAACATATAAATTAAACTATAAAACACTTTGAGTTTTATTTAACTCATATAATTAAATTTTTTAATTAAAAATTTTGTTTATTTTAACAAATTATAATTTTGACAAAATTGAAAAATGAATAATTTTTGTCCATATATATCTATACAAGTAGTTTTCAATAATGACAATTGAGGAAAAAAAATTATTTAATTTAGTAAGATTTAGAATTTTGTGATGGGGCGCTCCTAAGAAAACTTTTTTGTGTCGGCGGAAGTAAAAGTTATTTTGGCTAATCTGCACCTTAGATAACGGATGTTAACTTTTGTCTAACTGGCGTTGTCTTTGGACGCTCCCGAGTAAAACTTTTTTTGGTATTTTTGGTTCACTTAATAGTTAATTGTGTTGACGCTTCCCGAACCAATAGTTCATTTGGTAAAATTGCACCTTAACCCAAATTGGAATATAGAACATAATTAAAAAAAATTAACCCCTGATAAAAAAAATTAAGAATTCAATATGATTATTAACTCATGCATGTGTGTGGGGGGGGAAAATATAACAAAGGATAGAATTTCTTCTTTCTTTCTTTTCTTTTCTTTTTTTTTTTAAAAAAAAAAACAAGGATAAAATTTCTAATGATACAGTGCTTGGGTATAGAGAATTTTTAATTTTTTTTTATATGAATATGAAACAAAGTCAGAAAGGTGTTTTTTCTAATCCCACGGACTTAAACTAAAAACCTCATGTTTAAGATCAAAACCTTTTAAACCAAGACAAATACATGTTTGGTGAGGATAATATTTTTACTCTTTTTTTTTTTTTTTTTTGCACGGGCCTGGGACATACACGTGCAAGGCACATGATATGATTTGAATTGTGGCCTATAATATATAATTATATAAAGAGGGTGAAAAAGATATTAAAAACACGCATCAAGCATGAAGGCAAAAAGTTGGGCCCCGATAGCGACGGAAAATAAAATGAAGTAACAGCTATAATATCCCAAAAAAAAAAAAAAGTGACAAATAATTACTAGATTCAACAATATAATTAATTAATTAATAAGAGTCTATCAAATGATCCATCATCATTGGGTTTTCAATTAAAATTTCACTTAGCGTGAACGTAATTGGATCCCTTTTTTCTAGTTATGCATATTTACTAAAGAAATTTGTCAGCATATATATGTCAATTAGCATAAACACATCAGCCACTACCTATTTATTTTATTCTTATTCTTCCTGACTTTTAGCATATAAAATAATTATAATTAATTAAGTTATTCGAATAAAAAATTCAAACAAGTGGCATGCGTATGGTGCTTGTAATGAATGAAAGTTAGGGAAAAACTGAAAGTAAAGGCCTAAGGGATTAATATAAGTTAAACCTTAGTTTTTTTTTTCAGAAACATTTAGTTAAAAGAAACTTTATCGTGTCTTAATAAATGATTAAAAATTTACTTTGTTTTATTTTACGATTTTCAATAGAGTTAAAATTGTTTTTCTAAGTATTAAGTTTAATTATTTCAAAAGCATTTTAATATCTACTCCTCTGTATATTAACGTAAGATCTATTTATCTAATTTAAAGATATTAAGAAAGTTAAATAAATTATATACTTAATTATAATATATAACATTATCTCTCTAAAATATTTATACCTAACATTAGATTATATATCTGTTTGAAAGTTAAGCAAATTAGTTTGAAAAAAATTAGTAAATATAAGATATAAAATATGAAAATGTGTTACATTTATTATGAAAATTCACTACATTTATTATTAATTTGGTTGACAAAATCCAAATTTAATGAAGTTTTTTTTTTTGGTTGCCCACCCGGTTCACCGGGGCTTCGCCCTGACTAGTCCGGATCCGACCTGCGTCACGAACCTGGCTATGGTGGGAGAGTCTCCGTGAAGTTTTTTGCATTCACAAGCGCCGAACCTCGGTAGACTTAAGACACAAGACATTTCTTACAACTTGTTTCAACCCCCGTTGGTAAATTTAATGAAGTTAGATAACCATATAAACATATACCACTCAACTTATTGAGAAGGGGTAATTAATTAAATTGATGTGCAAGTTCTTATAGTTTCCATTAATTTTTAATCATGTCCCTATTGTTGTTTTTCTTTTTATTAGATCCTTATTGCAGTTTTTTTTTCCTTTTTATCATGTCCTCATAGTTTTACTTGATTTTTAATCAAATACCAAAAATTTCAAGTGGATAATAAAAAGGGAAAAAATTATAGGGATCTAACTAAAAATAAGTGAAACTATAAAAACTTAATTAAAAATTACAGGGAGCCCATTAAAAACATGTGAAATAATAAATACATGATAAAAAGAAGAAAAACTAACTACCGAAATTTAATTAAAGTTAAGATGAAACTATGTAGCAACTAAAAGATTAATGATCTCTTCAGAGAAAATACATGTTTGTGGGAGATGGGAAAATTAAAAGTGGGAGAAATTAAACAAGGGGGTAGGCCAAGAATTATGGCAAAGAAAAAGAAAAGGGTACAACAAAGCAACGTGGATGCCAAGCAAAGCAAACATTTTCAAATATATAATACTATTACTGGTCTTAAATATAAGATAAAGTTTCGAAAGCATGTGGTTGTACTAAGGATCCACATAATTTTCACTGTCAATATAAGATACTCGCATATAATTCTAGAGGTGTGACATATACACATTGGAAATTAATATTCCTTTTCGTACGTATATGGAATATGGACCCCCATCACTCAATAAAGCAAGGCAAACAAATAAAGAGAAGAAAAAATAAAAGCAAGCACACATTATTGTGAGTTGTGTGTGTGTGTGTGTGTGTGGGGATGTGCGCATTTATTCATTGGCTAGTATCAGTTAGAGATTTCAAATATTGGGAATGAAGCATGTTAGGTTTAAAGAATGGGTGTGTTTCAAAAATTTCAATGGCTTTGATGATAATAATAATGTGAGCCACATCATCACTGCCATTAATTGAAGTACATGATCCAATGTGCTCCCATATTTCTCTTGTTTCATTCTTTTAATAAACACAGGTTTAGGTCAATTCCCTTTTCCCTTTTCTTCCTTTGCCTTGATGGATGAGTCTAAGGGCCTGTTTGGAAGACCCCAAAACCTAGGTTTTGGAAACAAAACCTAGGTTTTGTTAAAGTTTTACCAAACACCTCAAATTTTGTCAAAATCATTTTCCACCCAAAACCTGGTTTGCTTTCGGCCAAAACCTTTTTCTTTTGCCAAATCCAACTTTTTTTCACTTTTCACTTTTTGAAACTCATTTTCAGAATTGTGGGGCCCACACCATGATTGGACAATACCAAAATACCCTCTATTCTCCTCTCTCCCTACACATTTACATTCGTTTGTGCTCCAAATCTTTTTTTTTTTTTTTTGCCCAGATCAATCTTTTTTTTTTCAGAGATCCTTCTTTGTTTTTTTTTTTGGAACACTTATAGTGAAATAACTATATTGGAAATACAGCTATTACAATTTATTAATACATATACGTTTGATCTGATTGTTATCATGTTACATAATTTACTAATGGTAGAAATTCATTTTCCTAACAATTTTATGTAATTTTTGGTATTTATTATTGAATAAATTGTTTATAATATTTAAAATACCACTTTATCCTTTAAATGCAATTATACAAAAAGTTAATGTCCTTTTTGGTAAATTTGAACCCCCAAAAGCTATTCTGATAAAAACATCCAAACACTATCATTTTTTTCCAAAATCATTCTTTAAAAATCATTCTCCAAAATCATTTATCCAAAACCTAGGTTTTACCTCGTAAATGGTGAAAATCATTTTCCAAAAGTAACTCCCAAACGGGCCCTAAGTATGGAGAGTACCACGTATTACCCTAAAGGAATCACAAGTTTTTAATTAATTAAAACCCCTCCCTTTTCTTTCTTGTGCGTATTATATTGTCTTATTTATAAGTCCATTTTAATTAAAAAATTTGATCTTATTTATAAAATCTTCTTTCAGGTAATAAATGAAATTGTAACAATTTTTCTCATATTAATTATACCAATGAAAATATAGAGAAAAGAAAAAGTTGAAAGATACTTATTCATAAATAAAGGACAAAGTTAAAAATTTACCCCATAATCATTGAGCTAACTGCCTCTTCTTCGTATGTGTGTTTTAGTTAGTTAAAAGAGACTTATAAATAGGACCAGAGTGATAGGTTTAATTATGTAGTTAACTCGAAGTGTTATATTTGTAAGTCACTTTTAACATGTATGTTCCACTAAAATTAAGAAAAACCTTAAATCTTGTCCATTTTGTCTTAAAATTTAATAATTTTTCAACTTATATTCCTATTTAACAGACATTTTATTAATTAAGAGTAAAATTGCATATTCATGTAAAAATTCTAATGCCATGACTATAAATTAAATGAGAAAAACCTCTCCCTCTCTCCCCCACTTAAAAAACTTCTCTCTCTACCATAAAAATACCACAAAGATCCTATTTACAAGTCCAAATTACATAATTCTCGTATACTAAAGAAAGTTAATTAACTCAATAAATATAGACAAAATTGATAAAAAAAAATAAATTTTACCATCATTTATGAATTAAAATTTTTCACATGTTTCTTATCTCTTTACCTTTAATAAAGGCAAAATTATAACACTATCATTTATATCACTCTAAAAGTGGACTTACAATAAAGATAAAAAAAATTAAAACTAAACTTATAAATATGACCATAATGATAGGTTCAGAGTAGTGCCTATATATGTGTGCGCTTACATATGAAGTACTCCCTCCATATTATTTATAAGAGTTCGATAACTAAATTACATGTACATATGAAAATTAATTTAAAATAATAAGTATATTTAAAATAATTTTTTTTAACCATTATGCTTATTTTATGTTGAGCTAAATTAACTAATATAATTAATGGGGATAAAAATGAAAAAAAAAAACTGAAATATTCAAACAACTCTTATCATATTCCATAATTCAAATTTTAATATATAAAAAAGACTGAAAATAGCATATTCCAACTTGGGGAATATAGTATGTTTCCAAGAGATTGAGTGGAACCAAACATGTGAGGCCAATAGTACAAAGGGCTTTGGTGTGTGTGTGTGTGTGTATAATGAAGCTAAAATACAGAAGCAAGAGAAGATCATTAACAAAAACTATAAAAAAATAAATCTTATTGGGTTGATGTGCACAATTCACCAGGGTGTCTCGTAAGGGCTAGGCACGAGAGAAGTATACGTAGATGGGTCCATAGTATTGAAAAAGAAGGGAAGAAAAAGGTGGTAGTAGTAGTAGTACAAGATTTGCATGTTGTGTGTTGGAAGAGATTTTGGAGTGAGAAATAATGTTGAGAATAATTGATGAGGGAGAAACATGAGTAGTGCCATTTCCTTCGTTGGTTTGTATAATGTGTGCCTAATAAGTGACGAATGAACCAGCTGCCTTATTTAATGCCTCTCGTTTTCCTAGGTACAAAAAATATACTCCTTCGGTCTCTATATCTATATATGGGTTTTTTATTTATTTTAGAAAATCTCCCTCAAATCTAAGTAACCAAAAAATTATAAAAAAAATACCCAAAAAAGTCACATCTCAGGGACTTTTTTGGTATTATTTTATAAAAGTTAACAACTACATCCGTATACGTTAACAACAATATCCTAACAACTAAATCAATACACGTTAACAACTAAATCAGTACATGTTAACAACTATATTAGTACAACGTTTTCTAAAATAATACCAAAAAGATATTTGACTTTTCTTTGGACCATTTTTTGACAATATTTTAATAACTTGGGTCCTGAAGGGGATTTTTCCCTTTTTTAAATGGGTTTGTCTCTAATTAAATGTAAGATCTTTTTTGAGTTTATTTCAATAATAAATATATTTTTTCCTATTTTATTCTTAATTAATTATTATACTACATATATTCTCTTTAATCATTTTCTCATTATAATTATCTCTCACCCCTTCACAAATGGCTATTTTGTAAAAAAAAAATTTTTTTTATATAATTATTACATTTAATTACTTTTAAGAATCTTTCAGCTGAAAGACTCTTGTATACAAGAACAAAGGGAGTATATGGCACGTTACGGATGCTTCAACAGCAAGTGATGTCGAAATCTCACAACAGAAAGAGAATATGAAAATCTGGGAAAATTTCAGTGTTTGCAGGAATCTTCTCAGATTTAGTATTGGAAAATTTAATTTACTATCCTATATATTACTCTCTGCTGTTGTATTTATAAATAACTTTTTTTCGGGCATATTTGGAAATGAACTACCAATTAAATACATATCTTGATATTAATAAACTACTAATTTTCTTTCATTTATAAACAACTCATTTAAATAACTACTTAAATACATTCTCTACTAATTTTCTTTCATTTAATCATTTATTACTCATTCTCTTATTTTTTTTATCATTCTCTCTTTTCAGGGAATATTTGGAAATGACATTATATTTTTGACGTATTTATTGTTCTACTTAATTCTAACCGCAAGTTCTTTTTACATAATTAGGATATATAATTGTTGTTTATAATAAGGATTGGGAAAAGTATTTGATAATTTATTTTTGTTTAGGGGCTTGAATGAAAGGGGAGGGTGATTTCACTTCACATTCATAATATTCTTGGACCTTGCTACATCCCCACATATATATGCTTAAACTTTCCGACTTCCTAAAAACAAAAGTAGGAATCGATTTCTTTTCTTTCGAAAAAAAATATAATGAATTTAATTTAATGAAGTTATTTAGTTGAAGTTTCAACGTCTTTCTTTTGTCATAATTCGCGTACTGATTATATTCATGGAGCAAGGAGTTAGTTTGGTGTTATTGAACTAAAGTAACTCATAGGCCTGAAAAAGTTTATCAACGTTTTTTGTTTTAATTACAAAACGTGGATTTTCGATAAGGTCGTAGTAAAATGAAAACGTGTTATGCATGGCATTTAATTACCTCGTAACTAAGGCAAAAATAATCAACAAGAACTCTTGACTAATTAATTTGATATAATTATAGTGGCATCCAATCCTTGACGAGCCTAAATTCATTTAACTTGGTTTTTTTTTTCCCCCTACGAAAACATAATTTTCATACGTAAGTACGTACGCATTCGATTTGTCAAGTGTTGGGTGCCCCCTTTATTTTTAATGTACGAATAATAGATTAATGATACTTTTTTATTTTGCCGTTAATGGTTTTAATTGTGTCCATTATTTCAATGTAGAAATAGATTATTAATTAACTAGCCCACCAAAAACTCGTGGGATGTGCGACATTTATTCCACTTCAAATGTTGTTAATTAATTAACTCAAGTTAATTAAAGTTAAGGTAAGGTTATTTCACGAATTTGAAGTTAAGGTTTTTGTTACCAAGTTCATGCAAGTATGCAACAACCCTGTTGATTCACGTTATATATAAGTGTAACATTTTTTAAGAGCTTTAATTCATTCGTTCTCATTTTAATTTGTTTGAATTAATAAAATATTGTGTTGAATTTCGGGATGGCCCTTAATAGGTTGAGATATTTAATGACGTTATTTGACTAAGTTAATTACGTACTGTTTTATTTGATGACAATTAAATTAATTTTAGCTAAATAAAAAATCAAATATATCTGATCTTACCCAAATTGAAGACTAAGTTCCACAGAGTGAAACTCTCATTAATCGTTGAATTTTTGTGAGTGCACCTGAAACTCTGAAAGATCATTTTAATTATACCCCATATGTCTGTCTCCCTCCATTTATTTTTCTGACATATTACTTTAAATTACCCTAATACAATTTTATATCGATGATAATGAATTTTCCCCTTATTTTTATACTCCTTACATCAATCAATCACTGGACGTTGTCAAAAAGAAAGTTCCTTAGTTATTAAGTTTATGAAAAATAACATTATTTATTTTTTGGTTCCAACTTACCTGATCATACTCTGATGCAATTGCGAAAAAAAAAGAGGTATAATCATAGGTGTGGTAATTAATTATCGTGTGCTATATCTTTTTTTTTTTATTTTGGAATAAATATGTTTAATATTTTCATTTTGACTTTAGCATACATGCTCATCAGTCAATAATTATGCTATGAAATTCAAAACTGAAAAAGTAATGGGTTTGGCACACCTCTTCTTTTTAAATTCTTTGTTATATCTTTACTTCAATAAACATAAACAGAAAAAAGTTTATTTGTACGTGTAAAAGGGACTATTCTCCTTCTCTCCGGCCACATGGCTATAATAGCACCTCCACAACAAATCACCCAAAACTTCCTATATATATATATATATATGTATAGTGTATAAGATGCAAGGTCTCGGATATAGTTACGTACGTGAATGTATTGTATTATTTAATTTTCACAAATTATGAATTTCTGGAGATATACATATGGATGATTCAATTTGCAAAAAAAAAAAAAAAAAAAGGGTAAAGATATATATGTGTGCGCGCGTAATAATTAAAAGAATATTTGAGATGGAATGGGCATCTAACTTTTGAAAGGTAATATAGTAGCTTGCCTAATAATTCAAAATAATGAATGCCTCTTTGTGTTAATTTTGATTCCTCTCATATGCATTATCGGTCCCCATGTACCCAAAAAAAAAAAAAAAAAAACCCTTTCCACAAATATATATAAAATGGAGAAACAAATCAATAAAAAAAGAATAACCATCTAACTAGCTATAATCTTGTGATTAATTAATCAATTGGGTCTTTTTAATTCTTTAGCCAAAAAAATTAGGTCTTTTTCTTTTAAATTTTTTATTCCTTCCTTTTTATTTTTTTATTTTATTATATATATATATATATATATATATATATATATATATATATAATGCAAATTAATGTATAGTAGGGATATTATGGCTCCTCCTCTCACTTGGGGTTACCTTAAAATGAGGCAATAATAGCTTACCATTTGCTTTTTAATTAGATAGCCACCTGATTAGCTGCACCACTATCCCATATTCAAGATAAAATTGTTGAAAGATCTCTTATATATTATAAAATTTATTTTCTAAAAACATCTAAGAACAGCAAGTACAACTACTTCCTTAACTTTGTGCAACATATCTTTAGCTATCTGCAAATGTCTTTCATTTTGTACATAATTGAAGATAAGTTACGGTTTAAAAAATATGTTATATGGGTCTTTAAACAATTTTTTGATACTTTTAGAGAAATAAATTTTGTGATGGAGATTTTTGAGTAATTTTCCCCATATATTCAACCATATATATATATATAAATAATATATGGTAGGGCTTGTATCATAATCATGTGTAGGTTTTTGTATCACTTGGTGTCGTTTTCTGGGGTACGTGTCTGCTCCCATATTCATAAAAGAGTGATCTATATTTGATAAAACAAATTCGATTGCCCAATCTTGTACCTCATCTATATATAGTTTATGTCTCTCTTCATATTCTAAACAAGACGGTGCGTATAAATTGGTTCTATCCATATCTTCAAAGGACCAATAATTATGCTAACATGAGTGGTCTAGCTATATATATAATTACTTTATGACTATATGTAATCCACAAAGGAGAATTTTGAGTAGCTAGCCAGCAAGGAAAACAATAAATAACTAAATAAAAATTGGAACTTGTATAATATATATATATAATGGATCAGATGAGATTGTGATTAGGGTTATGTATTGTATGATTTTATTATTTGACTTTGATATTTAATTACTTAAATTATTGTTGAACTTGCCGTCCCATATACAAATACCACTAGTGTAGTGTTTAATTTCTTGGTATTGTTGTTGTTGAGGAATATTAATAATGTGAGGCACCACTTTTCTTGGTTCTGGTTAATTACTTGTTCACCACTGCAAACATTATAAATCGACAAATTCTCAAATCGATCCTTTTCACGCTGTCTCTATACATATGTCAGTGTTGATATATGTGTAGCTAATTTGATTTTACTGATTCATTTAAATGAACGAAGGACGAAGCCAAGAATGGCATTTTCAAACGATATCTTGATTCTTACGTACGTATGGGAGTATTAATTTCTTGAAGCCACTGGTAAGGGTTGAACAAAACAAGATTGTGATATATTGGGGTGGGAAAATAATTAAAAAGAGTCATTTTCAAAGGATATGGAGGCATGGAGAGAGCAGTAAATTAATTAATTAATTAATTAATGCAAAATTACACCCTAAATCAACCTTTAATTAATTAATTAAACGAGATCAAACTCATGACAACCTTCAAGGGTGTTCACAGGACAGGAAAAAGACACCCCGTCCTGTTTCCCATTTCACAAAATATTAATGCCCATTTGGTAGACGGAATTGTTGGGAAGGGAAAAGAAAATTAGTAAGTTCTTTCGTTTTGGTACGAATTTTGGACAAATATTCTTGAGACCCATCTTCCTGGGCCCACCAATCTTTCCTTTTATGTGGGAAGATTAAATCCCACCAAAATTGGTGGGATCTCAAGTTTCCACGTTATTGTTCATATTTTTTTGACAAATTTACCCCTCAAATTTGAACTTGGCGGGAAATTTTTTTACAAAAATTCAAACTTGATAAGAGCATATTTTTTTTTTAAAAAAAATATTTTTTTTTATTTTGAATTAATTACTTTTGAAGATAAAATAGAAATTTTTTTATTTTTTACTAACTACGTACTACCCATTCATTTTCTTCTTACTAAACAACTCATCTTCCCTCAAACCATCTTCTCCCACATCTTTCAAAATCTTCCCTTCCCTTCCTTCCTCCAAGTTCCTTTTCCTCCTCAAATTTTCCCCGTACCAAACAGGGAAAACATGTTTATCCCGCGTCCCATTTTTATCCCTCCTCCAATAGTAATTTTATCCCGTCGCGTCCCGAAATGACTAGGATCGAAATGAGACAGTTATGACTGGACAAAAACGAACACCCCTAATTCAATCTCTCACTTACGGACACCATTAGGGTACAAGGCCATTAATAACAAGTGTAGGTAAAAACTGATTAGCAACAATCCTTTGAATTAATTATCTAATTAAAGGGACCACTCTCTCCTTGCTTTTCTTCACTTTCCCACTTCATTTTCTTCTTAGTTAACCTATCCTCTCTCTCTGTTTTTTTTTTTAAAAAAAAATTATTAAATTATTATTACACTCAACACACATACAAAAAGAGTAAGAGTTATTATTCTGGAAGAGGATTCAACTTTTCTTGTGGTCCAATCGGCATTTTTATTCACACACACACACAAGAGAGAAATTTAATGTTGTGCGAAAAATTGATGATGTTCAATTATAGCAATCGGTGACGTAGAATATATATATTGAATTCAACCTCAAACCAAACGTTTATTTGAATTCGAATCATTCAAATATATATATATATATATATATCATCATCAGAAGTTGCTCAACCAACCCAGAGATTACATAATTAATTTGAAATATAAAAATCTGTAGAATATGAGGCTCATGCATATGTATGCATGGGACCTATACGCAAAGTAAACTCGTGGCCACCATGAATATTGTCTTGCAGAGAGAAAAGAAATTGAAGAATATATATATATATATAGAGAGAGAGAGAGAGAGCTAGTTAAGTCTGTCTGATTCTTTTGATGGAAACCAATACACACAAATATATATATATATATATATATAGATCAGACAGAGACCCACCAGTAAGAATGGCCACAGTTTGGTGTGTTTTGTTTTTGTTTTCTCTCTCTTCTCTGTGTCTCTTGTGACAGCCATTATCATCATCAAGCTAGCTCAGAAGCAAGCAGAGGCCAAATGTGTTATATGTACCTACTTACACAAAGACGACACAGAGACACAGCCTCATAAATTATAGCACCACCCACGCCACCTTCCCCATCTAACACTGACAAATACCATTAATATATATATATATATATATATATCATTATATTTTCTCAGCCTATATATATTTATATGTATATTCATCTTCTACAAATTTTTACTAATTTCCCATTGGATCAATCACTTTTTTAAAAGAAAAACTATGTGTATATATTATGAATTCATTCAACCGTTTGATGCCTTTCGATTGGGACGAATCATGTTGTGAGGTTTTTTTTTTTTTTTTTGGAACACAGAGAAAGGAACGTTTTAGTGGAATTGATTATTAATTGTACGACAAGACTACATGCATTGCCCAAAAAAAAAAAGTGGGCATGATGGGATTTTACTTTAGCCGAAACAAGTTATTTTCAAGTGGGTAGGTATGTTACCTCTAATCTCTCGCATATGTAGCTTTGGTCAATAATTAAATATGGATTGATTAGACTTGGGAGCGTAGGAATAATTATCTTATATTCCTCATATGTGTGTGTGTATTGTGGTTAATTAATTCTATATAAATAATTTCTAAATATATTTAAATACCATATAAAGTAGGAAAAATTAATCGGCAAATCTTTATAATTTAGAACAATTTTTAATCAGGCATCCCCTTTTTTTTTAACAAGTCCGTATAGTGTAGTTTTTTTTAAGCAAATAATAAAAAGGAAAAAACTATATATGAACCTAATTAAAAATGAGATGAAACTGACTATAAGGATTTGATAAAAATAAAATAAAATAAAGGACTTGATTCACCTGCCAGTATATTTGCAAGTTCTCATCCTGATCTTAAGAAGATATGTATAGTTAATAAAGTGAAAGTGAAGATAATATATTAATATAGTACCTCCGGTCCTAATTATAAGAATTTTGTAGTGTAACTACAAAAGGGTTCCTATAATTAGAACCGGAGGGAGTAATAATAAAGGGAAACCTATATATATATATATATATATAAGGTAAATGATTTATCTAGTCACTCGATATAAGTCATTTCCAGTAACCTCCAAACTACGTCGTTTTGAATTAATGAATGGTGTTTTCGTAATTTTGCACCATTTATTAATTCATCTAAAATTACAAACACACCCTTCATTAATTTAAAATGACGTAGTTTTAGGGGTTACTGGAGAAATACTTTTCCCACTATATTAATTGGGAGTGTAGCTTTGTTAATTCGGTTTAGGTGATAAATCATTATGTCCGAATCGGACACAGACAAATTAATATGAGTCACCTCTCTTTTAAAAAGATAAAGATAGAGTGTGTGTGTGTGTTATCTTCGATCTAAAATCACATAAAAGAAATATAAAATGATATATGGATTAAATAAATCGTTGAGGTTTTGATGCTTTCATAGCTAATTAGGAAAAAATAATAAAATAAAAACTAGTGAAGAGAATGGCTGATTGTGAAACCCTATGGTTAGTACCTCCATGATGTTGCTTGAAGGTACGTGAAGACTAAACATATTTGTGTATATATACGTGTAAACACACACATACATGAAAAGATTAATTGTAGTTTTCGCAATTTCTTTTAGATATATTACATGGCCCTCTAGAAAAGTTTAAATACTTTGATTAAAAAAAATAGAAGTAAATAAATAATATAAATAAAAATAAGTAGAATATACGAAACACTTGGCCGGGTATGAAGAAATCAAACGAATGATGATGATAATAACAATAATAATTATTTATATATGTATGTATTGTTAAAAAATAATTGATAAATTTCTGTTTTAATTTTAACATTTTGGAACATTATATTTAGGAAATGAATACTACTCATGAGGTTGTAGACGATGACTTTTTAATCTCTCAAACTCCAAAATCAATTTCAGCAGTTTCAGGATGCTAATTAAAACCAAAAGAGCATTTTGCATGGCATGTGTACATAGTAATATAATGATCGATTAATACGTTAATAATGTATAAATTAATAAATCATTTTCATCTATACATAATCAACAATTATATTAATTAATTAACATCAATATGTGTGTGTGTGTGTATTTATGTAAATAAAGTGAAGATGTAACATTGGAATATGGGAAACAAATATTAGGTTAACTTTACGTAGCCTAGCAATTCATTTTAAGGTGTGCGTCTCCAACACACAAAGCTTGTTTTGTCGTATGTGGTCCACCTACACAATTAGTTTCCATAATTCATGGCAATTATTGTCAACCCCATATAATAAAATATATAATTTATTATATTCCTGTGAATTTATTTTTATCACAACCATCCAATTAATATCGGCATGAATAAGGCAATCCCAATTCACAAGGGAAAGGCAAGATTGTTGCTCTATTCATTGGACAAGCACCAGCTACTGAAAAAAATAAATTAAACATGCAAAAACACGATAGATATCTTGTCTTGATTAACTTAATATAATTTTGAGCAAAAAAATTAAGTTAATATAATTAAGAAATAATTAATCAAGCATGATTAAGAATTAAGATATATCATATTCATTCATTGAGGAACCGGCCGGCTTCTCTCCCTTTCCCTCATTCTCCGCTCCCCTCCTTTTCTTTGAAGTGGCACCGTTTTGGCGTAAAAAAACAAGACCGCTGGTCCTATTTTTTTTCTTTAAACATATTTTTTTGCAGATCGATTTCGATACTAAAAAGATACTTCAAAATACTAAATCATACTGAAAAATACTTAATGTTTTGAAAAATTATTTTATGATCTTAAAAAATATTTCAGGATACTAACCTGACAAAAAAAAAATACTTCAAGATATTAACCGGTACTAAAAAATACTTTAAGATTCTTACTAGTGCAGAAAAATATTTTATGATCTTGAAAAATTATTTTAGGGTCTTGAAAAAATATTTCAAGGTACTGAATTGGTACTAAAGGATACTAACTGGTACTAAAAAATACTTCAGATAATTTTTTAAAGATTCTAAAATAATTTTTCAAGATCATAAAGTATTTTTTCAGTATCGGTCATTAATCTAAAGTATCTTTTTAGCACTAATCACTAATCACTACTTTAAAAAAAATTGTTAAAAAAAAAGGACCAACTTCTTGTTTTTGCGCCAAAACGGTGCCACTTCAAAGAAAACTAGGGAGCGGAGAATAAGGGAAATGGAGAGAAGCCGTTCCATTCATTTAACTGATATATACCCAACTAATAGGAATCAATAATTAATGGGTGAATAAGGAGGGGAAATTAAAAGAGGATTAGCCGATCAACTCTCTTATTAGTGGGACCAAACCTGAGACAAATTAAACTGCTCGATGCCATTCCAAGAACTTTCTTTTTCTCCTTTATTATTAATTTTGTCAAAAAAAAAAATCTTTCTCTTTTGAAATGCTTCTTGTTTTATTGGGGAATTCCCCTTTCAATCTCTTTTTTCTATTCTTTATCCTTTACTTATACTACAACTGATTTTCACACTCACCAACCATAAAGTTAGATACATATACCAAATATTCCACACATCTCTCAAATTATTAATCCCCCAACATATAATCAAACCACTTGAAATCATATATACTACTAAATATATTATGTATACTTCAGATATGTTTAGAATGTATAATTTTTTTATGAGCAATAATGAGTTTAAAAAATCCAAGGAAAAAATATTGCTTAATTATCTTTATTTAATTAAGGAAACGGATCGTTCAAATTTGTATGATTTAGGACCCAAAAATATTTATTTTTTGGTTAATTTGATCAATGCTTATTCTAATTCATATATATATATGGAAGTTACTTAATTAGATCTTCTATTAAATAGGATTAAAGGATTAGCATTAATACTAATACAATATATTTATATTAGTTACTGGAGGGGGAAAAAAAGAGGGTTTATTATAAAATTTCAAATATAAAAGAGGTTAAATGGACATGCATGATATAATAACTAATAAGGTTTAGGGGCGTTGGGTATATAAATATAATTTAGCGTTATATTTGTACGAAACATCAGCTTCAGTAATTAAGTCATAATATTTAATTTAATATATTTGTTAAGTGATTTTGGTTAATTGTTTGCTTGATTCATTAAAAAAAATATATCAAAATCAAAATGGCGTTTTCCTACTTTCCAGTTTGTGATATCACTGGTTTGTTCATCGAATTCCTGAACTTCGCATTATATTTCAAATATTGTTTTGAAATATACTAATAAATCTGCGTAGAATATATCTGTCTAAACGGGGGAAAAAAAGTGAAAGAAAGAGATAATCACGAATTAAGTTTATATAATATCCACCGCCAATAAATAAAATTAATTTTTTTTTTACTTTGGAATAAAAATTAAATCAGTGATAGTAGCAAAATTAACAAACCTACCGTAACTTTCCAAATGCTATGACCGTTCGATCCACATTATTAGAAGCAATACGATTCAGGGAAGCAAGCTTTTTTTTTTCCCTTTTTTTGAAGATTGATCTCCCAAATAATATTATCACAAAGTAAAATTAATATCTATTTAGAAAATATTATATATTAAAAGACCTATAAGGTTGAAGAATATAATCATGGAATGACTATTAATCATGCAAACTTCATGTAAATCACATGGTTTGTGAATTGGAACCGATATTATTTGTAATTATGTTATACTGTATTTAATGGATTTTAATAATTTCATCACAATTTATACTTTGAGCCAAAAAAAAAAAGGGTGCAAATATATAAATATAAAGATAATGAGAATAGAGAGATAGATATTCAAATAAAGCTAGTATATTGTATTTCTGTTACAAATTCTGGCATGCCATGATCCGTACGTTCACATTTTGTGAGTAGATTGAAGAAGAAAACGTCAATTTTTAATATTAGTATTAATTAGTAGAGTACATATTCATATTCAAATATATGTATTTTTTATTTTATATGAAAAAAAAAGAAAGAAGAATACGTTTGAGATGAGGAGAAAAGGGATTAAATTAACGTAATTGTAAATATTTGTGGGGGGATGAATTATCCAAAAATAGGAAAGAAAATAATAATAAAAAGGTCGTGGAGGGGCCATGCCCCCAACAAATGAAACAAGCGCACTGCAACATCAACAACAACCCTCTCTCTCTCTTCCTTGAGCAGTAATTAATTAATTTTAAAAAAATAGATATTTACATATAAATAGGGGGGTTTACAAATTAAATAAATGAGATAGAAACTGAGAAACACGCTGCTCTCTCTGCCTCTCCGTTTGCTGCTCATTATCATCACATCATCCTTCTCTTCATCTGTGACTGTGAGAGATGGCCGTTCAGGCTCAATATCCTTCTCATATTCTCCTCCTTCACCACAACACCAGGTAAGTTTTTTCTCTCTCTTCCTCTTTACTACTATATATATATTCTTCATCTTCCTTCCACATCAATCCCCTTCATTAATTACTTTCTTCTGTTTCCATTCCCAGCAACCTTCAAGCAGATTATGAACCAGCTCTTCATCAATCTCACACGCCATTCACCACTCCAGGTATTCAATATTACTCTTTCTCTCTTCTCAGATTTTTACTGCACACCCGCAATCTAACACGATCGCCTTCATGTTATTGAAACTGCAGATATTACTAAACCTCCACCACCTGTTGTGAATTCTGTTTCTCTGCAATCTCCTCAATTGCTCAACCACCACCCTCACAATACCGTCTCCACCGGCCTCCGCTTATTCTCCTCCGCCCACCACCAACGACCACCTCACTTACCTCACCACACCCAACAACAACAACAAACATCTCAACATGTCTCTCCGTCTCATCACTCTAATTTATCAGTTTTTTCTTGTCAAGATTATATTGTCTCCCAAATCCAGAGACAACGTGACGAAATTAACCAATTCCTTCAAGCACAGGTATCGTTCTTCATCATGCAAATTATAATTTATTTTCCTGAAATTCATGGCCTGAGAAGGTTACTCTCTAAAATTGTTTTCAAGTTATTGTTAATCTTTTTTTTCCGCCCCAGTTTATTCAGAGGATCCAGATTCATTGATGGTGCTTGAAAATAACAGGAAGCGGAATTGCATCGAACATTAGCGGAGAAAAGGCAGAGACATTACCGAGAGCTTCTCACCGTGGCGGAAGAAGCCGTGGCTCGGCGGCTGAGGGAGAAAGACCTGGAGGTGGAGGCAGTCACGCGCATGAACGCCGAGTTAGAGGCACGCGCCGCTCAACTCAGCTCCGAAGCACGGCTTTGGCAGGCAAAGGCAAAAGCACACGAAGCAACCGCAGCTTCCTTGCAAGCCCAACTGCAACAGGCCATGATGAACGGTACGGCCCAAGAAAGGAGATACGACTATGCGCTATCGTGTGCCGCCGGAGCCGACGACGCCGAGTCGGCTTACGTTGACCCGGACAGAGTCGAACCGACCGGACCGAAATGCAGAGGGTGTGGCCAGCGGGTAGCTTCGGTGGTGGTATTGCCGTGTCGGCATCTGTGCTTGTGCCCCAAATGTGACGTCCATTTCCGAGCATGTCCGGTTTGCCTTTCCTTCAAAGATTCAACCGTTGAGGTTTTTTTAACTTAGGGCCTCACAATTGGCCCAATCCAATCACCGGCCTTTAAGAGGCCCAACTGAAAATAATAAAAAAATAAGTTAAATATTTCAAAATAAAAGGGGGGAAAATTCATCTTACTAATTTTTTATTTAATTTAGGTGGGATGGAGCCTGATGAAGAGGTTGGCGTAAGGCCTTCGGCCTTACATGTGATGCCCACATTGCATGTGGCATTGTCTTTTTCTTTTCTTTTTTTTAACCTTTGTTCTGACTCTTTTTTCTTGGAAATTCAATTTATATTATACATGCATATTTATAAATATAAATATTCTTTTATTTGGTAAATACATAGGTGTGATGGTTGATAAAAATAAATTGAATGCCATGCAATATACATGTATATTTAAATTTAATGGTTTTGGTGTTACATGTGGTTGAAAAGCTTCATAGGATTAGCATTTTTCAAGTATAGAGTATTTAAAAATTTGCTAATGTGAAGGAAGCATCAATGTTTTTTACGTGTTTGATGTTCATTAGTTTCATGAAGTGCATTGCTCAAATAAATGACTTCTTTTAAATTGTTTCATTATTCTGAAAAACTATTCCTAAGGTATTTGTAGTTTTTTTTTTCAATTTTATGCTAGTGCATTTTTAAAAAAATTATTAAATGATTTAATATATGGGGAAACAATTCTAAGAGAACAAAGTTACATGGGCTAATTGTGATAAATGAGTGAAATAAAATAAAAACTACTAAATTAAAAATTAAAGGAAACTACAGTTCAAAAAATCATTTTGCCTTCCTTTTAAAAAGGAACTTACCAAATGTATCAGTGATCATATAATAATATATAAATTAGAATCACTTTCTTTTATATCCCTCGTTTTTCTTTCGGTGGGGTTATGTCACTACTCTATTTGTTTACATGAATGTATAATGCAAGGAATTGCATTGAGGAGGCTAACCTTAATCTTACTTTTGAATAGAGAATTGGGTGAGTTTATGATGTTTAGTGCATTTCTTCAACATTGTCTGAACATTTTAATTTTAAAGTTCAATTATTCTCTCTTCTCTTTTTTTTTTGTTGCCCACCAGTTTGGATTTCGGGATTTCGCCCGACTAAATCGGATCGATCCGTCAAGACCCGATGGTAGGAGAGTCTCCCAGTGGGGGTTTTTCTCTCTCTTCTCTTTATTATAAGACCCTTCTCCTTCCCCACAATTTTTTTTTTTAAAAAAAAAAAAAAAAAAAAACCCCCCTCTTTTCTATTAGGGTTAAATGCCTAATTTGCCCTTTGTAAGTTTTTTAAGGCGCTCATCACCCTGAAGTTTTTTTGGTACCACATTTACCCCTAAGTATTAAAAAGGTATCAAATTTACCCAAAAATGACGGAAGTCCACGTAGATCGTTAAAATGTGAGGTGGCATGCCACCTCATCAATCAAAAGATCATTTTTGCCCCCTAAGTTTTCATTGAGGAGCAATTTTGCCCCTAAGTTTACAAAAGTAGCAGTTTTGCCTTCTTTCTCCAAATATTAAATTTGACTATTAAATTAAAAGCAAAGCACCACACGCACGTCTTGAAAAGGTCGAACTTGGAGTCGAGAATGAGATCCTTGAGATGTTGAGCTCAAGACGGAATTTAATAAGAAGCCGAACTCACAGGGACTAGAGCGAATTAGGGCCGGCCCTATAGGGCTTTGAGTAAGGAAAACATATGTTTTTCAAAGTTCTACTGATAAAGACTGGGGCAGGGCCTCGAATAATTATACTTATTTTATACCAAATATATTTATAATTTATTACTTATATAATATTGTAATACCAAAGTATGTGTTTATTTAATATGAAAACATCCCTTCTTTAAAAACTAATTATGTGTTTTAATACAGAATAATAATAAACATAAAAAAAGGGTTCTAGTTTAAACTAAAAAAATCTAAGTAATTACAAATAAACACATTCATTAAGTGGAAGTCTAAGTAATTAATTTTTTATTTTTTATTTAAAAAAAAAAACGCTAAAACGGGCGCGGGCGCTAATTTCAAATTTTTGTCATATTTTTCAAGCCCTGAAGCCTTGCGCAGGCGTGGGCTTAAACGGGTCGGCTCGACGGCTCAAATTTCGATTTCCGCTCTAACAGGGACCGAAAGGTCTGTCATAAAAACCTGAGAAGATCACTTATAATCTAAGAAATGAAACGCAAAACGAAAATGAATTGTTCCAAAAATTGGTTCAATAAAACAAATCAATAGTGATAATATTTACGTTTGATAGACGATCATTTCTTAGATCATAAGTGATGCTTCCTGTGACTCAGCCGGCTTCACAAATTCTCGCGCTTTTGAGCTCAACATCTCAAAGATCTCCTTCTAACTCTAAGTTCGACCTTTTCAAGCGCATTTACACGCGTGTGGTTTTGATCGATTTAATAGTCAAATTTAATATTGGGAGAAAGAAGGGCAAAATTGCTACTTTTGTAAACTTCCGGGGCAAAATTGCTCTTCAATGAAAACTTCCAGGGCAAAAATGATACTTAACTCTTATTGGGTTGATGAGGTGGCATGCCACGTGTACACTCAGTTAAACATAATGGTGAAAATTAACGGAGGGGCAAATTTACTACCTTTTTCATACTTCCGGGGTAAATTTGGAACCTTTTTCATACTTCCGAGGCAAATTTGGTACCAAAAAAACTTCCGGGTCTTCAAGTCACTTCTCAAGAAAACTTCCGGGGCAAATTAGACATTTAACCCTTTCTATTATTCTTATTAAAAGAGGGAATTTGAGGGGGGAAAAGCCTTATAAAAAATTTTATTGATTGAGAATAGCCAAAATCACACATACTTTCTATATATAAAAATTTATCATGTCATTCTCATCAATTTAAATGTCAAGATTCACAAAAAAAAAAAAAAAAAAAAAAAAAAAAAAAAAAAAAAAAAAAACAACAACAACAACAACAGGGATTTTCCCCTTATAAGGTCATTTATCTAAATTATTAGTTTTTTTTATATAAGTACCCTTTACTTACTCATATAAGTACCCTTTACTTACTCATATATATATATATAGGACCCTTTGTTCTCTTCTAATTAAACTGCTTATTAATATAGTAATTGTGAGTGGTTGTACGTTGTAACTCGTAATTAAGCAGTGATAAGTACATTATTAGTGTCATCTCAACCAGTTGAACGCTTGTCACTTCTACTCCTTATTAATTTATTCACATTAATTATTACGTTATTTGTTTGGCCTTTTCTTTTTGTTTTTTCTATTCAATTTTTGATTTGTGGGTAAAAAGTTGATAGATCAAACAAGTTTCAAGGTGTCATAGAGAGGGAGAACTCTATACATTGTCATTGATCATTTAATTTTTTGGGATCCATTTGCATCTACTTTTATTTTCCTTCTATTCTTAATTTGATATTGTATACATGTTTTTTCTCTTAATTAAATACTTTAATTTTGTTTCGTTGTTAACTTTAACTCCTGTATATAGACTAACAATAGTAATAGAGTAAAGTTACCGGAGCTAATAGTATCAACATAGCATAATTAATGATTTAATTAAAATATATATATATATACAAATACCAAATTAAAAATTGGATGAAAATATAGATACCTGTAAATGGATTTTCCCTAATTTTTCAAATTAGAAAATAGATTAAGGTAAGGGTATCATACATATATATTATTATTGTCAAATATGGTAATTTTAAAAAAAAAATGGGTATAAATATGAAAAGAGAATGAATATTGTAGTAAGGTTTTTCCATTGTGAACATACAGTGCTACAAGTCATATTAGTCAGATGCTAGCAGTGCAGAATACTTGTGAAGAAAATATACAAGAGGATGAATACGAGAACCTTGAGTTTTAATTTTTAAACAAGCAATATAAAAAAAATTATAATAATCAATCAAAATATTATGGCAAAAAATTAATAATATTTAAAAAATGGGTTAAGTATCATTTTTTACCCTAAAGTATCTTGACCGGAGCAATTTTCGCTTTAGAAGTTTTTTTGGAAAGAATGTTGCGGAAGTCTAAAAAAAAAGCGAATGTTGCCCCTCCGTTAACAACCCTAACGGTCAACGAACGTTGACAGAGGGGCAACATTGTTCCGTTTTTAGACTTCCGGAGCAAAATTGCTCCAAAAAACGAAACAATGTTGCCTCTCAGTTAACAACTCTAACGTTGATCGTTAGTTGATTGTTAGGGTTGTTAACGAAGTGGCAACATTCTTTCCCGTTTTAAACTTTTGAGGCAACATTGCTCCCAAAAAAAAAACTATAAAGCGCAAAATTGCTCCCGATCAGATACTTCCGAGATAAGAATGATACTTAACCCAAAAAAATTAACATTTTGAAGTCGCATAAAAAAAAAAGTGATACAAATGATTGAACATACACTAAGTTAAGAGTATGTTTATAAGAGGCTAGTACATTATATACGTATCATCAATACGATTCGTAATATATTGGAGAAAACAAGTAGTACGTACGTACAATATTGCCCCTACTAATTACATTAAATTTTAATATCATATTAATTATTACTCTCACCCACTACCTTTATTAATTATGGGCAAACATGAAAAAAAAAATTAATGTCCATTAGGAATAAGCAAGTGCCTTATAAAAAGAACCAAATAAACTTGTTAGTTAGTGCCTTATAATAAGAACTAGAAAGAGTATTACCTCACAGTGTGAGGAACCAATGATTAAATCTTCTTTGAAAGAATTGCTTACATTTAATGCCCTACAATAGTTCAAATGTAATTACTTTAATAGGATAATAGCTGTTCAAAAAATAACTTTTACAAATGTTTTTTATATTATTATCCAATATTCGGTTAAGGGTTCGTGACTACCCCTTTTAACACATGTCTCCTTTAGGATTTGAATTTGAGATTAAAGATATATAGTGGGGTCTTGCACCGCTACACCAAATCTATGTTGGTATAACTTTTACCGATGTTAATATAAAGAGACCCTCTAACCACCTTCCAACAAAATGGCGCATATTGTGCTCTCTAAAAGAAAATGATGATGTAAGGTGAAGTGAAGAGGGAGAGATACAAGAACAAGTAAGATTCATTTTTTATGTGCAAGCCTCACAACAAAATTTCGTTCTTGGATTTAACTGGCAAAGGGGTCGGACTTCCTCACCAAAAGGGAAGGGTTCGATCCTAGAGTTGGCATCAAACATGCTACGAGAGATCCTCAGGTCTACGAAGAAGAAGATAATGTTGTGGACGCCCAAACGCCTGCTTTTGACGCGGATAAAATTTCAACCCTTTTCCTAAAATTTTGATATAATAAAAAAATTGAGCCCACTTCTAATATTTTTCTATCTTTATTCTCACTTCACCAGATATCACTCATGAAATCCAAACTATGATGGCTACTTATCAAAGGCTTTTTTTTTGTTGGCTTCTGGGTTAATGTAGATTTTTGTTGTTGTGACTTGTGAGTGTATTTTAATTATATGGAATTGGATTGGTGCACAAGTCACAGTTTTGGGCTTCATATGTGGATCAACATGTCACCTTCTTACTTAACTCACAAAACCCACTGACTACGTTTATTTACGAGTATTGTATGTGTTTTTTAAATTTTATAGATATTTAAATAAATATTGCCCATGATTTCAAATTAATTTTATTAAGATTTTTATTGTATATTTAAGTTTTTTTTTCCTATAATATCATCACACTCTGACTATTAAACGCCAGAAAAATCCTCATAGCTCCCTACCACACCCCCCCCCCAAAAAAAAAAATGTATTTTGGGGGGAAAAAGCATATTAGTAAAATTTGACATCTCACATTTGAATCTTTTTCGTTTATGTGTGTATATTAATATTTTTATTCAATCCAATTCTATTTTTATGAAACTTCTTACTCCCAACACACACTTCGTTTATAATAACCTAATTTTCAATGCCAACATTACTGTTTAATTACTGCCTCTGCTCCTCAATATATAATAAAGTTTGACTACAAACTTTTGTTATATATTTAACCTGGAAAATAATACAATAAGCAACATGGCACAATCACAAACAACAAATCAAATTAGTTAATAAATTTTTTTAGTAAAATAAAATAAAAAAAATCTGGAATTTTATTCTTGGTGAAAAAAAAATATATTAATAGAGGCCACAATAAACTCTTTACCACTAATGGATGCCATATTTTTCCAATTCCAGGGGCACCTAAATTTAAAAAGTATATATCATTTTAAGAATGAAATATACTTTTTTATTATTATTATAATTGAAACCAATAATGAACTTTGCATATATCCTTACTTTTATAGGTGGTTGAAGAAACACAATGATGCAATTGACAAGTTGCTAATTAACTTTCTCTCAACACTTTTGAGCTTTTCGAAATAAAAATTTTAAAAAATAATGTTGAAACATATCTTCGGAGTACTTGCACTACTGTTTAATGTTTGAGATTTTTATCACATGCCTAAAACATTAGAAACCAAATTGTGTGTGACAAAGACGGGAATTTTTTTTTAAAAAAAAAGCAATTTTTATTTGTTTTTGTCAATAGACTTTTTTAATTAAATAATAAACATATTCTAAGGGTACTAAAGTAATTGAGATACTAATATTTTACGAATAAATATATACTCTTTAAAGCTCCTATGAATGTGATTATGTGAGTGCTTAGTGGAGACAAGTAAACACTATCGCATGTGGCCACAACACGACACATGCAAACTGCCAAATATATCTGTTTTTTTTTATTAAAAAAAATAAAAAATCTCCTCATTCTCAATATTGACGAAATGCCACCTTTGTGGCCAACTTTATTATATTTATAAGTAGTTTTTTTTTCTAATAAAAAATAATTGTGTATTTTCATAATGCATTTATGAATATTTTAAGACTTTAATTATGCGGTATTGAATTATTTATATTCAAAAATTGTAATGACAAGAGACAATACTACAAATAATTTAACATTTTTTTATTGCAGTATTTTTTTCCCTTCAAAATTTTATATTATTTAAGATTTTTAGCATATGAAAAGAGGCAAGTACGAAGAGACTGGAGGCAAAGATTCTCGAACGAGAAAGCCCATAGTTATTTTCTTAAATTAATAATAATCGCTCACAATTCATAAGTCATTTTTTCAAACATTCACCATCCAACAATGAATCATTTGTCTTATACTTTACGTAATGCAATGAATTCAAAATTCAGTAAAAATAAACCTTAAAAATAAGATAAAACTACCAATTGAATTTCAAAATTTCAAATCATGTTTCTTATTAAAATGAATAGTTAATTGCTATAGTTTTGTATTTAATACCAATACTTTTATAAACAATAAAACTGATTTGAGATTTTAAAGTTTAAAGGGTGTTTTCTTTATTTTTTATTTGTAGTCATTTTATTCATTATAAGAGGGAAAGTCCCATTAAATATTGTGAGGATGAAACTTGAGATTTACTGGGGGGAAAAAAAATCAAACTCAGAAAACTGTCAGGATTAGCTAATAATCATAAGGTTGTGAGTTCGAATTCTACTGATATAAGTATATTATTGGTGAATACCTCTGTAACCGTTTTTTAAATTGGAGGCACACTGACATAAGTCACCTAAACTTTTTGTTATGAAAAACAAAACAAAGAAAACCGCAGGGTGGGGGAGGTATCAAACCAACTTCAATATGTACAGCTTCTCTCCCATTCTCTTTAGTAATTGTTTTTTTAAAAAAAAAAAAAAAAAAAACCAACAAAAAAAAAAAAAAAAAAAAAAAAAAAAAACTCTTTTAAGCATTTTTTTTATAGGTATAGACAAAAACATTTCACATTCCTACCCCATAAAAACACTTATAAATAGTGAGGGAAAAAAAATCACTTTTTTTTAAAACAACCTTTAACATCTTGAGGTATTTTTTCAATAACACCCAACCGTTCTAAAATATTTTTTTATATACTCAATACCTAAAATATTTTTTTTAGTAGCGTCCAATATTTAATAAGCTGCACTTGGAAACATTTTTCCAGTAGTACCTAATTTTTAGAGCATTCATCACTCTAAATTATTATTTTCACAATAAGCAATATCATAAAGTAATTTTTTGTGCATCTAATATCATATGATATTTTTCTCTAGCACTCTAGATCCTAAGTTTAGGGTGCTTGTTGCCATGGAGTATAATGTACGACCTGCGATTCTAAATGTATGATATAGTTTTTAGTGCAGATTGCATTACAAATTAGGTACATTTAGGACTAGAGAAGTATATTAAATAAGGATTAAGTTCAAAAGTTGTTAAATTTTAAAACAAAGTTAATAAAATTTAAGGTATTTATTGATTCAAATGAAACATATTAAAAGTAACTTATAAATAAGATCATGTGACTATATTTCAAATATAAGTAGAATTGAAATATTTTGTTAAATTTTAAGTTCAAGTTAATGAGATTTTAAGTTTTTGTTAATTCGTAATAGAATGTGGCCGTGCTACTAAACACATCTTAAATATTTATGGGTTAAGGTGCAATCCTGATCTAAAAGTAATTATTTAAGAGCGTTAGATATCTAAAAGTTTTTTGAGGAACAATTTCACCCTGAAAGTGTTAAAACATTAGTGATTTACCATTAACATTTTTTAATTGATTTTCGGATAAAATTATTATATATTTTTATTTATTGGATAACATTATTCCTTAATAAACTTAAGGATACCCAACACATCCGAATGGTTACTTTTAAAACAAAATTACACCTCAAACTACTCTTCCTAGGCCTTAATTATAAGAAATAAATTGATTTTTTAGAAAGATTAAGGAAAAATAAATAAATTAGGCAGAGTATTTTTATTTTTTTCTTCAAAATAAATAGTTTGGCCACTAATAAAATAATATATAATTTAATAAAACATAACATATTAAATGATTAAATAACTTATTTAGTTTTCTTAATCTCTAAAAAAATCAACTAATTTTTATAATTAAGTTCCGAGTACGAGTAATATATATCAAAGTTGAGGTTTTGGGTGGAACGAAAAGGACAAGTGTAGGTAGGAAAAAGGCGCCCCCATAACCAGAAGGTGTACTCAATCATTTAGTTGCCAAAACCACTAACTCATAAACACACAAGTGGGAAGGCATGGGCCCCACTTAACCCCACTCATCAACCAATTATTATGACTCCACCTCTTAATTTGTCCCATACATGCAAGTTGAAGCTAAATCCTTTAATCAAGTAAACATAAAAAAGTGAAGATGCAAGCAAGATATACTGAATATTACTACTAACTCCCTCCATTTCATGTGTGTGTAGAAATCTTCTTTTTCTCATGCAACATAATAAGTTTAAACCCCATATATATATACATTTTTCAAGAAAATAATACTCCCTCTGATTTTTATTGTAAATTTCAATATTTTTTAATGAGTTTGATCCTTTTTATTATATATATATGAATCATTCAGCATATTAGCAATGAAACAGCCAATAGGCCTTGGCTCACATGGCGGATTGATCATATGCAGTGTGTGTCTGTGTGTGATAATATGTGTGCTTCATTTGATTACTATCAAAAAAAAAAAAAAAAGCAATGAAACTTGGGTCTTGTGCAAGGGGATTCATATATCCCCCCCCCCCTTTTTTGTAAAAAGGGATTCTTATTTAAAAAAAAAAAAAAAAATCTAAATTCATCGTTGGATTTATACCAGATGATTTTTTATATATATATATATTTACTAAAATTTTAAAGAATTTATAATTATAATATTTTATAAACAATCCGGACAAAATTCGTATGGTTTACATCTCTACAGAACTTAGATTAAAAAAACGTAAAAGACATGTAAGTTTTCTTCTTGTCATTATCAATTTGGTAACATTATTTTTTGATACAAACTATGTGGGGAAAAAACAAACTATATATGTTAAACTAGACTCAAAAAGATCTCTATGTGCTAAAAGTGGTGTGCCAATATCTTTTTAATTAATAATTTTTAAATTAAATTCTTAAAAAAATATTATCTTTATTTTATATTTATATACATTAAAATAATTTTCTTAAAAAATGGAAAATTGAAAAAAAAAAAACAATTTCAACCCTTCAAATTAAATATGAACAACTATATCCAAATGGTGCTCATCAGTTTGCTTCACACATATACTCAACAAACATTTTTTTCCCCTCCATTTTTTCAATTGGAAACAATTATTTGCCTTCTTGGTAAAAAGTAATTTCATCCCCTATTTTTTTTTTCTCTTTTCACTTTGCTTAATTCACTTTAAATGATTTTGTTTGCTCGTTCTATTCCTTTAATCATTGACCATAATTAATCACATCTCTGATTATAAAAAATGAATATAATTAATTAATCTGAATAATAATGTTTTCTTAACGAGGAAAAGTAGGCCTTCATTATAAGCTTTCATTTAAATTCCACTATGTAATTGTTTTTACCGTAAGCTCAGCATATCGATTCGCATTGTTTTTATCGATCGATCTCAACAAACACAATAGTACAAAATTCCACTATGTAATTGTTACTTTTAAAAAATAATATTCACAAATTACCTGATAAAGTCAATTTCATTGTGTAAAAGAGTTTATTTTAATCATATTTATAAATCATATTATTAAAATTTTCATATAAGTATATAATTATACCTTCCATTTATTATTATAGTAGCTTTGTCTTCACGAGGTATTATATTATATATTAATTAGGGATAAAATCGAGAGGTTGTTAAATTTTAAAATAAGGTTAATGGGACTTAAGATTTTTTTTTAAAAAAAAATGTTGAAAATAACTTATAAATAGAATAATAGGAGTATAAATTAAAATTAAAGACAGGAAACCACAGACACTACCTATAAAATATGGACATATATAAAAAATATATTTAAAACTCTTTAAAATTATTAAATAACTAAAAATTCGGGTGGTATTTTTGAAACCATCGTTAAGAGTTTATATTAGAATTGTTTATTTTATAGAGAAAATTAAAATAATAAACTGTATAGATTTTAAAGTTAGAAAGGCAATCAGGCACAAATTTGCCAATATTTCAAAGCTACTATTAATCAATTGAAATCTTTTCATTAAAAGATGGGAACAACAGCAAAAGAAAAGGCACAGTTCTCCCAAAATTAGGACAACTTTTTAACTTTAATCTTTAGGTCCACTTTATGAGCATGCAACGAACTATGTATAATAATTAAGAAAATTAAAGAGAAAATCACGTGCAGATCCCAAAGCACTTTAAATAAATACAATGTTCAAAATCACTAAATTACACGAAAGTCGCCTTCCTGACTTTTTTTAATATTATTTGTATTAACAATAGGAAGTGTCGTATATTTACAACAAAAAATACAATATTTACAACAAAATTTAAAAGCATGACCATTTACAAAAAAAAAAAACTATATTTATAATAGAAAGTGTCATATTTACAACAACATTTAAACACCTGGATTTTGTTTCAAACTCAAGTCCCTAAACGTACGAAGGTCATTTACAACAAAAAAAGACTATATTTACAACCTGGAAGTCTTATATTTATAACAAAATTTAAAATCTGGCAATTTACAATAGAAAATGTCATATTTACAATAAAATTTAAAAACCTAAATTTTGTTTCCATACAAATAATATCAAAATTGAGATTTTTTTGCTATTTTTATGGTCCTTGGGACCTGGATATAATTTTCCCAAAATTAAAATTCCCACTAAAAAAAGAAAAAAAAATACAAAAGCCCACAACACATCATAACATAGGAGATTGTCTTTTCATGGCACGTACTACTATTGATTTGATGTTCCCTAAATCGAATCTCCATTTCGTTGCTTGTCGTTTTGTTCTCTTTTGCCCATGTTCGTACAAATTTTCTTATTTTTTTATTTATAAAGTTTATATACATGGTACTCATAATGTGGATTCTATTCTATTTCACTAATCCCGAAAAATCATGAAATATATCTTCATTATAACTACTTTGGTCTAACATTTATAAACATTAAATTTATTTTAAAATTTAAGTAATTTTCACTATTGTCCTTATTAATTACATTAAATTTTAATATCATTTTAATTATTATTTTCTCTCACTACCCTTATAAAATATTAACAAATATTTAATACTCTTTAAAAATAAATAAATAAGCTTCTTATAAAAAATTTGATAATACTTGTCGATTAGTACCTTAAGGAGTTTACACCAAACCGGCAAGAACACATGTTTTTGCTAAAACCATTAGATTATTTCTACTGATTTTTTATTGAGTGTTAAGTAACAAGGTGAGATGAATCTTAGCTTAGGGTTATAAAAAAAAATCAATAAGTATATTTTATTTTATTTTATTTTGACCCTTTTTTAAAGTTAGGTTGCCTTAGACGGATTACAATGCTCCATTATTATTTTTTAAATTTTCCAAACGGCTTGAGATTCTTCAATTACATATCAAGAAACATCTATTGTTCATTGTTCCCAAGGGAATAAAATTCCAGAATTTTCTATACATCAAATTTGACAAAACAATTTTAAATGATATTTGAAATTGATGCATTCGAATGTGTGGAGAAAAGGTTTTTTTTTTTTTAAAAAAAAAGTAAAGAGTCCAGTCTAATTTCTCAGTTCATTGAATTAAGTGAATTTTACATTTAAAATTGAGAGGAATATTACTTCAACACAAACAATTTATATATTTTTGTCGACTGTTTTTATGTCTATTTTAAATATGCATTTTTTAATCAAATTTGACAACACAATTTTAAATGATATTTGAAAGCAAAACAATATTGAATGTTTGTAGAAATGTTTAAAAAGACAGAAAGAGTCAAATCCTATTCAGAAAAACAAAAACATATAATTTTTTTTTTCAAAAGCTATTTGTATTATTACTTAAACCTAAGGTAATACATGAAAACAAACTCAAGATCTGTCTACAAACAAAGCTAAATCAAATACAACAAAATAAGCTAAATACAAGAACAATCAATCACCGTACCCTAAAGATTTAAGAGTAGAAGCAGAAGTATGGACAAAACCGGCATTCTCGATATCCAAGGTTAGAAGCAACGTGAAAGAAAATGTTGGTTGTAAAACTCACCCTAACAGGCACATTTCCTTATAAGCATTAGCTGCAATTAAAGCAGCTGCACAAATACCCCGACTTGGGGTAAAGATCAAAGAAAATCCAACTTCAGAAGGAAGAAAACTCATGATATCCTAAAGAACACTTCTGCTCTTCCGTTCAAGCAAATATGGTGGCCTCGACCACACACCAAACAACACCTCTTGAAATCTTCCCCCAAGAACGCAGATCCGAGCCACCAGGTGATAGTCGAATCTAATAACGTTCAAACAACCATCCAACCAAGAGAATTTACAGTCAGACCTCATAGATATGTTTATTTCATGAGAAAGTAAGAACACCATCACAAAACCCAGCACTACAAAAAAAGAAACAAAAGATAGATAGCTCTCACCGCTACGTAACGTATCCGAAGAATGAGAGGAAAAAACTCGCCACAAGGACAAGAGAAGTCCACAACCGCCAAAAATCAGAGGGAGAAGGCCACAGATCAAAGGTTTGAGAACCGATCTACCACTCTGACACAGTTGTGACATAGAATGATACTCGCCGGTGGCTTGTGATGGTGTCGCAAGCTGCCGGCGAGAAAGAGATGAAGGAGGGTCGTGAGGTAGAGAAGAGAGAATTCAAATTTTAGGGTTTTTTGAATTTCTTTAAAAAAACATATAATGAATGTATGCTTTTTGGCCTATATCACCAATCAAATA
Organism: Acacia melanoxylon; assembly: GCA_019022615.1. NCBI lineage: Eukaryota > Viridiplantae > Streptophyta > Magnoliopsida > Fabales > Fabaceae > Acacia > Acacia melanoxylon. The sequence continues at coordinate 465,481 of JAFJYJ010000125.1, read as the reverse complement.
AGTCTTTTTATTTATTTTTTTAAATGGAATGACAAACTAAGGGATTAAAATTACAAGTATAATTGAATTCACAGCCCTCACTTACACTGAAACGTTCATGCTATGTTATTAGGCTATAAAGCCATTAACCAATAAATAAATTTCAAACGAGGAAATGAATACAAAATCTGATCTAAATGATTCTTAATCATGTGAGTCACTACAAAGAAATTGGAGGGAGCACTCCTTTGCTCCTATTTTCGAGATAATTAGAGAATATTTTTTTATTCTATTTAAGAGTTACATCATTAAATTTTTATATAAATATATAATTTTGTATTTTATTTATTAGGAAAAATTTCATTAAAATACCTTTTAAATTTGTAAAATCTCCAGAAGTCTTCGAATTTGTAAAAAGACTGAGAGATACAAAGGACCTATGAGGGATATACAAATTCAGGTGAAATTACTTTTTTGCCTTTATTTTTAAATAAATAAAATAATAATAAAAGACCCGCAACCCCCCGGGGGCCGGCCGCCCCGCACATTGATCACTAGCACTTTGAAGTTTCAACATAAACCTGGACAGAAAAGCCTAACGCATGCTTTTTCATGTGGTGCTGTATTAATTGAGATGTATTATTAAAGGAATATTTCAAGAAAAAATTGAAAAAATTAGAATATTATCCTATAATTAAGATAAACATCAATTCCTAAATATTATTCTATAATTAGAACGAATAGGATAGGGAGTAATAAGAACAATTATATGGCGAATCTTGTAGTAATGTGTGTGATTGTGTCAGCAGGACTGGGAAAACTAAAATGAGTCAGTTGGGAAACAGGGGACGTGGCGGCTAATATGTAATGGAGTGTGTGCCCTTCGGACACGTACGTGCACACGTGTACACCTTTGGAACAGTGGACGGGCAGCTGCCCTACAACTACGGGCAGCTCACCCAAGGCTCTGCACTGTGGAAACATCACGCATGATTATAACCTGTTAAAAGCATTACAATGAATAAATTTAACATAAAAAAACACGAGAGAAATTAAAGGAGCTAAGATATGATTTGATATCCATATGAAGAACTTTAGCTGACTGAACAATAAATCTAAACCTAGGCAGCAACGGTTTGTTGACGTAGAATACCCTGAGAGCATGGCAATTGGTTGTTTGAAGGTTCGTATAAACATTTGTTGTGTTTTTCCAACTTTAACTCTTGTTAACTTTATTTATTGCTTATCCATTTTACGAATATATTATAGTTGAAAAAACATTTATTAGTTAAACTATTTTTTTTTTTTTGTTCTTGATCACCTTAAGTAGGTTATTTAAAGCTTATAATAAAGGAAAGAGTAATATTACCCTCTGATTCTAAATATAAGATTCGGTTGATGTTTTTAGAAGTGATTAATGAAAGTAAATAAATTATTTTAAAATATTTATATCTACCATTTTTTTTCCTTTAAACTAATTACTTTAACTTATAAATTGATATAGTATAATCTCATGATATACTCCATCTCATCCTATTTACAAGAGTATAATAATCAAATTATGATGTTTAAGAAAACGGTTAAAATTATATAAATATAATAAATATGTGTAAACTAAACTTTGTTTTCTAAGTATGCTCTTAATTACAAGGGGCAAGTAAGCAAGGTAAATTTAGGTATCACTAACCTTTTAATTAATGCAATACTCCATCTGATCCTTATTATAAAATATTTTTCCTAATTATAGAAACATTTTTGTAGAAATAGAAATCGCACTACGAAAGTGTTCCTATAATTATGACCTATGAAAGATTAACTAACAAGTATATTTGGTATTTTATATAAGAACTTGCTTGTTCCTAAGGAGCATTGATTATTATTTTTCTATATATACCCTTAATTAATAAGGGTAATGGGTAAGAGTAATAATTAATATAATATTAGAGTTTAGTGCAATTAATGGAGGTAATATTGAAAATTATTTAAATTTTAGGACAACTTTATTGACTTTAATTGTTTTTATTGGTTTGTGAAAATTGTTAGTTAGTGTCTTATAATAAGGACCAAAGGAGATGCATATAATTAATGAGGGAGAAAAATGAAAAAAAAAATCATTAAATCTTCAAACAACTTATGTCGAGCTCTTATGGCAAAAGATTAAGGTAATTTAGATTTTTAGCTCTTATAAAAAGGACAAAATAAAATACTAAGATTAAGTAATATATTTAGATTCCTTAACCTCTTAAAAAAAAACTACTTGTAAGTCTTACTCTGTTTGGCTTTTATTATAAAATATTAACTAACAATTCTCACAAACTAATACAAATAGTTAAAGTCAATAAAATTGTCCTACAAATTAAGTAACTTCCATTATTACCCATACTAATTGCACTAAACCTTAATATCGTATTAATTATTACTCTCACCAACTATCCTTATTAATTATAGGTATACACAGAAAAATATAATTAATGTTAATTAGGAATAAATAAGTGCCTTATAAAAATAATCAAATATACTTACTAATTAATGTCTTATATATAATAAAGACTAGAGATTAAACATGAGAGACTAATTAAAAGAGGGAAAAAAATGAAGAGGAGGGAAAAAGGGCGCATGAGGAGCGAACGTCATCATGATAGGCTAGTGAAAGGCATAGGGCGAGTGTGGACCCCAATGGTTGGATGTTCTTGCGGAGGGGCCCACATTGAGGAAGAAAACGACGAAAATAATCTTGGGTTTTGTTGAGGGGGCAGTGATGACGTCAGCGATTTAATGTGAGGAAGGGCAGGGCTTTTGGGAAATGGCAAAACCGTGGGTTTCGGGCGGCAAACTTGTATTACGTCACCTCTTTCTTTCTTTCTTCCTTTTTTTTTTTTTAAAAAAAAAAAAAAATTATTTTATATGTCTCGCGCTTTTCCACTGGAATAATAAGGTGTCTTGCAGATTCCAAATCCCACTCAATGCGCGTGTATTACACTTCTGATCATGTTCCTTCACACTGAAAAAAGCTCATATACTTACATAAAAATATCTATAAATTTACCTTAACTGTAAAATTACTCATAAATTTTAAAAATCGGAATAAGAATAACACAGCCAATAAAAACAACAAACATCGGTTATTTTTTGAGGTGAGAGTGAGACCCACTTTCTTCTTACACAAAAAGTGTTGAACGGTGGTGGTTTTAACCGTTATATAATTTTGCCCGATTTTAGAGTATATGACTATATTTACATCCATAAAAGTGTAAGGCTATTTTTATTTTTTTAATATCGGGGATGTATGTAAGTTTATGTGTATTTTTACACGTTAATTATATTATTTTTGCTCCATTTTTAAAATTTATGGGTATTTTTTACATATAAAATATAAGTTTGATTATTTTTGCATATTAACCCTTAATTTAATTGCATGTACTCCCAAGTTATATGTAATCCCTAGAACCAGCAATGTAGGCTTAACCTGCCAGCCCACAGGTTAGTTGTCGGTTAGAGTTGGTGTTTTTGTAGCCCCAAAAGTTAATGTGGGTTACCTTGTGAGTTCGCTGGTTGGCTCACACTAATTTTTTGAACAAAAAATTATGGTAATGTCACAAACTCTAAAGTCCCACACTCTCACCTTGTACCTTCAAATCCCAAAGAAAAAAAATTGCAGCCTCTTTTCTTCTTGTTTAAACCAAATTATTATATCTTGATTTCTTGATAATGATTTGATTTTTATTGCTTGTAAACTTTGACAAATTTAATGACTTTATGTTTTGAATTGTGGATTATGTTTTTGACTTTTATTGAGTGAAATGATTGACGTTAGAAAGACAAATTTGATTACTTGTATAAATGGGTTTCAAACTTTCAGCAATATTAAGAAAATAGGAGGAAGAAAAGAAGAAGGAAAAAAAAAAAAAGCGGATTGGTGGGTCACCATTGTGGGTTAGGGTTGCCTATTAAAGTGCAGGCCGCATAAATTGATGTAGGCCAACCCGCAATCCTATATTTTATGCTATCAATATATTTAAAATCAAAATGAACCTTTTTCTAACTTTAATATTTAGAAACGGAGGTAGGTAGTATATTACGGGACTAAAGGTGTATTTTTTTCCAGGTGTTTGGTAGGAAAATAGTAGCAGTAAGATGCTCACTTACCACTGGCAAAGGGGTTAGTTTGGGTTGACAGTTACGTGGTGGGTCAAAATTTGAACCCACCCAAATACCCACCGCTACAAGTTGCACCAGGCGAAGCAAAATCACATTGGGTGGGTGTGAGACTTTCAGACTCACGCGCGTTTTGAAGAGCGTGGACGCAGGCTTTCTTCTCCTGCCACACAATAATGACGTGGAACATAAAGAAGGCCAAGCACATGGGCGGTTTAGTTGGCAGAATGGGGCTGACCACTTCACTGTGTTTCTCCCTCTCATAAAAACCCTTCATACTTCACTCTAATTACCAATTTGCCACTTCCCCAGCCTACCTTCCACTACCTTCCCGATACAGCAGACACTTCATTTCGATTCTAAATATTATACAATAGGAGTATACAATATTTATTATAAGCCACCAACTAACAATTTTTACAAGTCAATAAAAATAGTTAAAGTTAATAAATTTTTCTATAATTTAATTAACTTTCAATATACCCCCTATTAGTTGCACTAAACTCTAATATTATATTAATTATTATTCTCACCTACTACATTTATTAATTATATGTATACATGAAAAAAATAATTAATGCACTTTGAAAATAAGTAAGTGCTTTATAAAAAAGATTAAATACAATTGGTAATTGGTGTCTAATAATAAAGACCAGAGGGAATACTATATTTTTAATATTTATCATGTTTTTCTAAATTTATTTCTGTTCATGTTCACTCATTAATAATTAAAGAAGATAATAAATTTAAAAGGGTTAAGGAAGCGTCCAAAGACAACAAACTATTAAATTTCGAAGCGTCCGTAATTAACTATTAAGTGGACCACCCAAAGACAACAAACTTTTAAAAAGGAAATATCTAACGCCGTTAGAAAAAGTTAACGCTTGATTAGAAAAAGTTAACGTCCTGCATATCTAAGAGTCAAAAGACAACAAACTATTATTCCAAGAAATGCTTCAAGACAAAATTCTAAATTTTACTAAATTAAATAATTTTTTCTCAATTGTCATTATTCAAAACTACTTGTATAAATATCTATGACAAAAATTACTCATTCTTCAATTTTGTCAAAATTATAATTTGCTAAAATAAACAAAAAATTTGATTAAAAATATAATTATATGATTTAAATAAAACTCAAGGTGTTTTATAGTTTATTATATATGTTAAAAAAATATATATGATTTATTTTTATTTTAGAAGAAATTTATGTGAGTTAAAAAATTCATTTAATGTTAATAAAATTTAAAAAATCTAAAAAAACTGTTGACTAAATTGAAGAATGAGTAATTTTTATCCATAGATATTTATACAAATATTTTTGAATAATGACAATTGAGAAAAAAATTATTTAATTTAGTAAAAACCCAATGTGTTTTATAGTTTATTATATATGTTAAACAAAAAAAAATATATGATTTATTTTTATATTAGAAGAAATTTATGTGAGTTAAAAAATTCATATAATGTTAATAAAATTTAAAAAATCTAAAAAAATTGTTGACAAAATTGAAAAATGAGTAATTTTTGTCCATAGATATTTATACAAGTAGTTTTGAATAATGACAATTAAGAAAAAATTATTTAATTTAGTAAAATTTAGAATTTTGTGTTGAAGCATTTCTTGGAATAATAGTTTGTTGTGTTGGGCTTCCTCGTAGATAATGACGTTAACTTTTTTAACTAACGTTAACTTTGTTTTAACGGTGTTGTCTTTAGCGCTCTTTTTAAAAGTTTGTTGTGTTTACGGCCCACTTAATATTTAATTGTCTTTGACGCCCCGAAATTTAATAGTTTGTTGTGTTGGACGCTTTTTAACCCAATTTAAAAATATGGTTAGAATATTTTAGAAAATATATATTATATTAACTAATTTAACTAATTTTTTTAATTAAATTAAATTAGGTAAATATGTTTTACATTAAGAGAATCAAATAAATAAAATATATAAGTTAACAATTTTAATGTAAAGAACAATAATAGATATAATAAAATAGGAAAATTTTAGGAAAAATCTCCCATTCACCAATAAAATTTTCGAGATTTTTTTTCCCAATTATCGCTGTAAAATATTGATCTTGCATGCAATTCCATTTTCTCTAATTTTCGAAACAAAATGCATGAATATTAAAAATAAATTTACACAAGATGACGATGGTCAAAAGTAAATTTATATAAAACAAGACTTTAAAGTCTAAAAAAATGAAAATAGTACCATAGGTAGGAGGAGGATTACTTTTTAGACCTTGCTATCCAAACTACCCTGAAGCAGTTTGCATACAGGCCAATCAGTATATTTGTTAGGTTCTATTGTTGCAGGGAAAAAATTATTTCAAAATATAAGTCACTTTTTAGTTTTAAGGTGATTAATGACATTTTCTTAAATTTATCTTTATTTAGTTTCTATTGGAAAGAGAAAAATATTTGGAAAGAGAAAAAGAAGAGAGAGGAGTATGAAAATCATTAGTAAAATATAGAGAGATAAAATTTAATAAGGGTAAATGTAGAAAATTTTATTAATTTAATGTATTTTTTGACATGTGAGAATGGAGTATAATTAAGTTACATATATGTAATAGAGTGGTATGTTCAAAAATCATGACCTAATCCTGTGTCATGAGGATTCGGCTTCTCTCCGTTGCCCTCCTATTTCTTTATACTGCGCCGTTTTGGCGTAAATCAGGTGCCTCTTTTTCTTTTTAAATATTTTAGGATACTGTAGGGTACTAAAAAGATACTTCATGATACTGACTGGTAATGAAAAAATACTTCATAATTTTAAAAAATTATTTTAGAATCTTGGAAAAATATTTCAGGGTACTGACTGCAACTAAAAAGATACTTTAGGATACTAATTGAGGATGCTGATTGGTATTGAAAAACTACCTCAATATTTTTAAAATTATTTTAGGATCTTGAAAAAATATCTACAAGATTTTTCAAGATCCTAAAATAATTTTTTAAGATCATGAAGTAGTTTTTCAAAGATCACCAAGATCCTCGCCGGATCCTAAAGTATCTTTTTAGTAGTAGTCAGTACCCTAAAATATTTTTCCAAGATTCTAAAATAATTTTTCAAGATTATGAAGTATTTTTTCACTACTAGTCGGTATCATGAAGTATCTTTTTAATACCCCACAGTATCCTAAAATATATATTTTTTTAAAAAAAAAAGAGGCACCTGATTTGCGTCAAAACGGCGCAGTATAAAGGAAAAGGAGGGCAGCGGATGGCAGCAGTAGCGGAGAGAAGCTGAGTCCGTCATGAGATCCCTAATTTTTCTGAGGAAAATCCCAACAATACTTCTTTTCTTTACTTCATTTCAACTGCACCTACCTAATTATATTGAAACAGGTTTGAATAAGATAATATATTCCTAATTTCTTTCTGGCTTTCTATTCTTTTTTTTTTCTTTTTTGAGAATTCAGGGGAACAAAATTCCTTTTTTTTTTTTTTAAAGTAGTCTAATGAGTAACACTACTTGTACCTTAATATAGTGGTAAAATTAAAAAAATATCATTAACTATTCTATAAGTTACTTATATTTTAATCAAATCTTTTTTCTTGTAAGTACGGTAATTTATATTTAAGCACTGATAAAACAGTAAGACTATTCCGAGCAAAAAAGATAAAACAGTAAGACTAAGAGTCTAAGACCCCAACTTTCCCACCTTCCCCAACACAGTGGCATAAATGTAATTTTGAGTTTATGCCATGGTAACTTGGTCCCCCCACACCTTCCAATTCTGAATGGTATTCTAGAAAATAGCAAAAAAAATATCCCAGCAGCAGGAGGAGGATATTAAATTAATGTTTAATAAAGGAATTAAATAATGCAAACTGGAAGATGCAGGATTTTGGAGCCAATGGATTTCGCAGCACGGATTCATACAAACCTGCCGCTGTTTATATCTCAGTCACGCATTCAACAAACGAAAAAGCCTTCACCTTCACCTTCCCCCAATCAATCATATTCCCCTTTATATATATAAACCTTCACTCCTTCCTCTCCCATTAATCACTCCACTTTCTTCCCTTTCTTCCCAAATAACACTTCCTCTCCACAACTTGAAGAGATTGATTCAATCATTCATTCATGGACTCTAGTGCTTCTTCCACTCATAAAAGACCTTGTTTCTTGGAAGAGAGCTGTGGTTTGGCTCTCTTAGCAGACATGGAAGCTGGCTATTCTGGGCAGAATAACAATCATTATCAACAGGGTTTTGTGTCCAAGTCTATGGGTGGTTATGCTATAAGTAATAGGTCTAGTTTCAGAAGCCTTCCTGGTTCATCTCCTAGATCTGGGAGATTCTATGATGCTAGATATGAAGATCACTACCCCCACTTCCTTGAAGCTTGTAATCTCTGCAAAAAGCCCCTTCAGAATAGGGACATCTTCATGTACAGGTTAGAGTTATGGTGATTTTTTTTTGGTTGGCATTGAGAACTAAGTAGTTTGCTGAGAATTTGATTATGTTTTGAGGCTGATTCTGATGGTGGTTTCGATTTTGTTAATTGCAGAGGGGACACTCCTTTTTGTAGCGAAGAGTGCAGGCAAGAGCAAATAGACATGGATGAAGCTAAAGAGAAGAATAGGAACCTGTCTTCATCAATGAAGGCTATGAGGAATAAAGAGCAGAGAGAATCTACCTCACCGAACGCGACTCAGGATTACTCATGTGTTAGAGGAACTGTTGCTGCTGCTTCTTAGTTAAACAGAAACATGCTAAGATTGCAGAACAGAGGAACTGCTGCTATATTTCCCTGAAAGGGAAAAGAGAAAGCCCGAATGTAAAAGGGAAAAATAAAGACAGAAAACAGAAAGAAGAAAAAGAAAGGAAAAGATAAAGAAGGAAGAAAAGAAAGGCTTTGAAAGTCTTCAACTTCCGATGAACAAGGGTTATGTTGATGGAGAGGAGAGATTATCCATTTAGATTGTAGAAAAGTTTTGTGAATGTTACTGTCCATGGTGTACACAGGTTGAGAAGTGTGGTGTGTTGTTTCTGGGAGATGGTCTCTCCAAAATGGCTCCTTTTTTTTCACCAGTTTTGTCTGTTCATTTTCCTAAGGTTCTGTTTATAGGTTCTTGGTTATGGTTGTGCTGAATATGGTCTCGGAGTCTTGGAAAAGATACCCAGAACAAAGCAAAGTTCATTTCCCTAATTCCCTGGTCTAAATTTCCTTTTTTGTGTGTTTTAATTTGAAAGAATCAACACTCCTCGTGTGAAATGAACCCTGACACAAATCTTGAATTGGGATACTATTGGTCGGAGATATTTATGCTGGCGGCCTGCAGCATTGGCAAAACCTAGGAAAATTGGATCTTATGAGTCGGAGATTTTTTTTTTTGCCAGCAATGAGTCTGAGAATTGAAGCAAAGATATTAACGAAGTCGCATAGTAGGAATCATAATGTACAGAACACTAATTTCGAAATCAACTATTGTATCATCATTGCATCTTATTCATTGACAGATAATATGGTATACCAAATATATTGCAGAAGCTTTTAGTAAAGTCGACAACCTAAAGTTCCAGCCAAGAGTGCTTCCCCCCCTCCTACCTTTATTAGTCTTGTGAAGGAATAAGGAAAGAACATGGCTTTGGCTGATCCAGACATTAGGAGGAAGTACCTGGGCGGTGGCGCGTGGGAAGAGGACACCGTCATCTCCGCCGATCTCAACATATTCGCGGTCGCTTTCAGAGAGAAGAACAATAAGAGAACGATGGTCAAGAATTAAAAACATGAGATGAAAAGCCCAGATGATGAATACGTACCAAAGGCAGTTCAATGGAGCAAGCTGATGAACAATGTCTTGCTTTCTTACTTAGCTTCATTACCTACAAGTTAAGAAAGTACCTACCATTTAAAACATATAATTTGGTTCCATACAAATTTTCCTTCAATCTTCCTCGCGATTAATCTTGAAAGTAATTAAACCCTCCCGTGGTGCATAGTTACTGTACCGTGTCATTTGTTCCCATAATTTAAGATAAACGATAGACATAAACAAACGATCTCAAAATAGCTTTTAACTGAGATAGGAGGAAAAGGGAGGATACAATTCTTATAAGCTTTGAGATTAGATGGATGTATCCAATCTGTGATGACAATCTTGTAATGTTCATAGGATTCACATGGCAGGAAATGCAGGAAAAGCTAATTCTAGATACTCTATTGTATGTAATTATCATCCCTAAGCTACCATAGTAATATCCTAAATTACCGGAGAAGGGAATTAGCCAGAGAGAGCAGAATTAAGGGCACTGTGAACATCAATGCCAATCTGTGCTTTAGCTTTCTCCAAATCAGTGGTAGCAGAAGTGAGCTGGGTGAACTCAATGAGCCCCTTCTGGACTAGGCTTTGGTCAATGTGATCAATGGGAAAGACCTCAACAACAATCACATCTGCAACTGAATTTGCATGGATGAAGGCAAAGCCAATGTTCACAAGTATCTTGTAACTTCATTTCCCTCGTACACAGACAAGATCCTGGTTTAAGTTCTGCAATCGTGGGTACATAGCCAGCTAAAACACCCATTTGTCCTGTTGTTGCAGGTATAATCACCATGTCAACCTGTACATAATAGCATAAGAAACAATTAATTAAACACTAGCTAGTGGAACCATGAATCAAGTAACATCTCTTTACTGATACCAGTCCTTTTAACTTCCAATTTCTTCCAATGACTTAGAAATAATAGATACAGGGTTGGGTGTGATTGTGTTTGTGTCTATCTATTCACGGATCAACCAAATCTTTCCTGAGATCCAGTGGTTTACATGTTAGTAATAGGTTAAAGTCATATAACAATCTAGAAGACACTTGAACAAGCCCACAAAGAATGCTCCTTGTTCTACCGACAGTTGCCACCTTAAAGATAAACTTGTCCAAATTACATTTGTATGAACAGATGCCTAAATTGAATGGCCCAAATGGAATTAGCCTATCAATAAGTTTAGAAGTAATACAACTATCATCACAAAATCCTTAAAATAAATCCCCTACTTACTGTTCATGATAATTCCTTGCAACATCAGAATCTACCTGAACTCTAAGATAAGGCATTGACTACAATCCCCATCAAAGTAGTCCGCACTTTGTAGGAAAACGCGTATTAACATAAAACTTTAAAACTATGTTACATGGAAAAGAAAATTAATGAATTAAAATTTAAAATCATGTCTTCGGAATAAGCACGCAACGTCATTGCAGAAAAACCACCAATTATATTGTGAAGCATCAGTGTAAATACAGGTAAACAAAACAATTTGCTTAAAATAGTTCCTTCATTTCTGCGCAAATCAGGCACATGCCTCCAAATTACGAGGCAAACAGAATAACCAGTCGGTATGAGTAATTCAGTAACTTTCCTCCAAATTAATAATTCAACGGAGTCGCATTCCGTCAAAGAAGTCCGCATTTTATTGGAAAAACTCAAGATTACTTCAAACAGTAAAAATGGTATGAAATCAAAACTCAATCAACATAATTCTTGGAATAATCAGGCAACACCGATGTCAGAATCTAGGAAAAGCAAGAGCGTGAAAAGATGAAAGGGAAACAAACCTGCTGAGAAAGAGAGCTGAGAAGCGTAGGGAAGAACGAAATTGAGAGTGATTTTGGAGGGAATAGAGGAAGGAGCGGGAGGACGAAAGTGCGTGAAATGGGATTATGGGAGGGAGTCTTGGAAGCGTCAATATTGGAAATGACTTTTGTAAATCAGTTTAAATATATTATAATTAATTAGTATAGCATATAATAAAGGATTCTAGAAATTATGAGTGATTAGGGAATCAATCATTATAATAAGTCATTACTTTCTTGTGTATAAATACTGTATTAAGCATATAAATAAATAGACACATTTGAGAATATATTTTCTCTATCTTTCTCTCCCTGATTTCTACATGGTATCGAAGCTTAGGTATTGTTGTTAGCCAATTTGAGTTTTTCCGATGGCCACTGTTACTGTAGCGTGAACAGTAATAGTGGCCAGTCTCCAAGCACGTGTGAGCTCGTGTCATCTCAATTTCCAGCAGTGGCTCCTTTGCCGGTTGTTATTGCTTCTTTTCTGGCATTGGATCTTCTTTTCCAGGGGGAGAGTGTGTTTGTCGATTCCTCTGTTTTTTGGTGCTGCTTCTTTGGGTGTTTCTGTGACTGCATTGTCCTTTGGTGGTACTGCTGTCTCTGGTTCTAAGACAGCAACCTCGATGGCTGCCGGAAGTTGTTTGGTGGTTGTCCGGCGTGATTCTTTAATTTCCGATTCCGATGAGTGCACTGCATTTTCTGGAGAATCTTTGTATTTTCCGGCGAAGTTGTGAATTTCCATATTCCGGCGAAACTCAAAATTTTCTGGTGGAGTTGTGAATTTCCAGGCGACCTTCAGCGTCGTTTGCTTCTGTTTTTGGTGCTGTTTGGTTACCCCTTCTTACTTTGTGCTTCGGCTTTGCTGTCTCTGACTAGCTTTGTTGACTCGTGGTTCTCGTTTGCCCCCGGTGAGAGACTTGGTATTTTTTGGTATGGCTTCTTCTGAGTTGTTTAGTCCAATACGAGGTATTGGGTTGGCTGCTGTTCTCTTTTTTTTCAAGATGTTGTTTGGTTGCTGCCCTTATATTCTGGTCATGCTTCGTTCTCCGATGTCAAGCCTTAATTCCTGGTGTGTGTAGGCCGGTTCTTTGCTTCGAAGGTTGCGTTGTGAGACTGAGTTCAGTTGTTTCTACTATTTCAGCACAGTCGGCGTTTCGTTTCGTGCACATTCACTTGTTTCTAGTGGTTGGGTTCTTTGTTTGTTACGTTTTCCAGCACGTTCGTGAAGTGTTCTTTTGTTTTGAATGCCGTGCTTGTGGTTGGGTAATTTCGTTGGCATCTGCCATGCTTTGCGTCTTCTGGTGAGGAGTTTGGTGGTCCATGTGTGACCCATTCGTTGCTTTGCCTCCGGTGAGGTGTTTGACAATTATTTGCAAGCTTAAGGGGGAGTGTTGAGAATGTTAATGGATAATGTTAAGAAAATTAGTTTGTCTGGATTTATTTATATTATGTTTTTCTTTGTACAAGTTGAGCATGATTAACATCTATGCTTCAACTTGAGGGGGAGTGTAAATCAGTTTAAATATATTATAATTAATTAGTATCGCATATAATAAGGGATTATAGGAATTATGAGTAATTAGGGAATCAATCATTATAATAAGTCATTACTCTCTTGTCTTCTCTCTTGTGTATAAATACTGTATTGAGCATATAAATAAATAGACCAATTTGAGAGTATATTTTCTCTATCTTTCTCTCCCTGATTTCTACATGGTATCAAAGCTTAGGTATTGTTGTTAGCCAATTTGAGTTTTTCTGGTGGCCACTGTTACTGTAGCGTGAACAGTAACAGTGGCCAGTCTCCAAGCACGTGTGAGCTCGTGTCATCTCAGTTTTTAGCAGTGGCTCCTTTGCCGATTGCTTCTTTTTCGGCATTGGATCTTCTTTTCCAGGGAGAGAGTGTGTTTGTCGATTCCTCTGTTTTTTGGTGCTGCTTCTTTAGGTGTTTCTGTGACTGCATTGTCCTTTGGTGGTACTGTTAATGTCACTATCATTTTTTATGTGTGACCCATTCGTACGGTCCATGTCTCTTGAACCAAAGCTTAGAATCTCTAAGTTCTAAATCATACTCGTACGGTCGTACCTATTAATGAGAGGGGAATGGATGTGTAAATTAGGTTGTCTTAGATATTCAGGTTACAATGATGTATCTTTTAATTTTTAACTGTTTTTTTTTTTAATGGTTATACACTTGAACTATTGCGACCAATCAGTTTAGCTTAAAGTAACTTATAAGATCGATGAATAAACATGGCTCCACTTATAAGTCGCATTTTACATGGTTGAGTTGTTAAGTGAAAATCTTATTGTGGGTAATGTGATCCATTTTTTTTTTAAAAAAAAATCTAGATGAGTTTTTTGTTTTTTGCTAGGCACAATAATACTTTTATTGAGGCAATCATGTTTGAGGTACTGTCGGTCATTAAATATAGATACTACTCGCAATGAGGATTTGAATCTTGGTTTACCACATTGTGAGGGACTAAATGTAAATTAGTTTTTAAATTGTGTAATCAATTAATGACAAACAATTAACATCACTAGGATGAAAGGCATACTTTTCATCAAGTTTAGCTTAATAGGTTGAGCCCAAAAAGGGAAAAACAACAAAATCAAATTATTATACTTTTAAAATATTAAATAAGACAGCTTTGTTATCTTGCAAATAATAGTTAAATCCACTGTTTCTGTGTATGCTATTCACTTAGTTTTATTTTACTTTTTTATAACTACACAATACAGCAGGAAAATAGATAAACATATGGGACCCACTCTCCTCATGCATTTATCTCTCTCTTTACAACATCATGCTACTACAGTAAAAAAAAAATCTTAGTCATCAACCATCTAAATCACACCTTAGATTAGAGCTGGGAAATCGAGCTAAACCTGTCGGCCCGGCTAGTTTAAGTCCTGGCCTTCAAGGACTAGGCTTAAAAATTAGATGAGCTAAATGAAATTGGCGCATTTGAAGGCGCCAGTTTAAAAGGGCCCCATTGGCTCTTTTTATTTTTTTAAAAAATTAGGCTCTTTTTATTTTTTTAAAATTAATCTCCGTCTTTCTTTTCTTTTTCTTTTTCGTTTTTTCCTCGAAAATCTCACTCAATATTACTGAGAAGTGATAAATGGCGAAAAAAAAGATAACAATGATAGTTATTGTACTAATGTTGCTTAAGGATATGCTTCTTATGTTTTAAATTAGTTATTTGTACAAAATAGTTTGCTTTTGATGATTCAAGATAAAGCACAATCAAATATGTTTATTTGTTAGATAATTCGTGTTGTTTGGATATTAATGTTGACAACATTTATTTGATAAATTAGAACTTTAATTGTTGTAATTTACTAATTATATTTCTTTAAAAAAATGGATGAAAAATAGTTCAAATATAGAATAGTAACTTCCGGGCCCTGTAGGGCTGGCCCTAGCTCTCTGGCCGGGCTTTGAAAAACCGATATTTTTCTTACCCCGGGCCCTGTAGGGCAGGCCTTATTAGGTCTTGATTTTTCAAGGGCCGACTCTGATTCTCAACTCTACCTTAGATGTTAAACTTACTCGAGGTAGGGTTTTACTCTATTGTACCTAAAATAGTTGTCAATTGAAAAGTCATGGATGTTCAAGAATGCCATAATGATCTAACAGGAGTATTTAGTTTGTGAATTTGTTATATTAAAGTTATCAATTTATATTGGGTACATGTTAGTTGAGTTGTTTGTAGTTAACTACTACCTCATCAGAGTTAGTTTTGATTGGGAAGTTGTCAGTAGAGTTGTTCATCTTTATTTACAAATGATTAACAAACTTCTAAAGAGTTATCAATTTACTATATTGAAATTATTAATCCTTGCTTGGAAATTGTCAATTGAACAACTTCACAAACAATTACCTAGCAAGAATTGATAACTTTTAATATAGAAAATTGACAACCACCTCTTAGAAATATACTAGTCACTTGTAAATGAAGATGAAAACCTTTGCTAACTTTCCTATCAAAAACTTTAACTTTATAGTTAATTGGCAACAAATTCTAACAAGGTAGTTGTCAACCAAACAACTCCACTGACAACTACCCAACAAGAATTGACAACTTAAATTTAGTAAATTGACATTTACTCCTCCTATTCATAATTATAGAAAGAATTTACCGTAATTTAGAGGATTAAGGAGGGAAGTTAAATTAATTAATTATATATATTTTCCTAAAATACCCTTACCTAAAAAAATTGATATATCATGATATAAACCTAAATTTCACACGAAACAGTTTGAGAAGAAAAAAATAGTCGTAAGAGGCCTATTTCATTGATTGCCCAAATGGACCTCACACACACACCCTCTCTGCTACAAGAGGAGAAGATCAAAATAAGTATATACAAGAACGATGTTTGATTATATTAAAGAAAAAATAATAATTGGATATAAAGTCATGAATAATTATTATAATATGGTCAAGTCATTAATAACTGTGTATTAATGTATTGGAAATAAAGACTAAATTATAAAAGGAAAGAAACATGAGATGTTATGAAAAATATAAATAAGCTAGGTTATTCTATTATTCAAAACTTATTGAGAAAATATAAATAGGGGTATTATAGGAAACAATCGACAAAAGTTAAAACTCGCTTTTATAATTGTGACCAAAACCAACTCCAAAATTTGCTCTATAATTAGGACCAGAGGGAGTACTTTTCTATCAAAATCAATAACTTTATAATTAACCGGCAACTAATTCTAAAAGGGTAGTTGTCAACTGAACAGCTCCATTAGCAACTACCCAATAAGAATTGGCAACTTAAATGTAGCAAATTGACAACTACTTTTCATAAGATAACCACTAAAGACGCGCACGTGCACACATACACGCACAATAATGTGCATTATATTACTAAGTGAACTTCATGACTCAATGGTCATAAGTTTATTGAGGTCTAATGACCAGTGACCATGGGGAAGAGAGGAATATTTGGTAAGTTAAGGGCATTTTAATAAATTTACACTAAACTTATTTATAATTAAAAGACTTAAGATTTAGGGCATTTTGGTTATCCTAAGAAACTTTTTTATAGTTTGAGTTGTGCGGGATTTAGGAGTGATTATTCCAGGAAAGAAAGGAAGGAAGGTTCTTTCAAAACTTCGAAATCCAATAGAAACAAGTCTGATCAGTACAGTATTCTTCTTACTCCTGTCCACACAGCCTAATAGAATAATAGAGACGAGGTACAAAGCAATAGGTAAGGCCTAATCATATGCCCACATCCCATGAACCCATAAAAGCAAGGTTATTAGAATCAAACCGGTCACTGAACCGGTCAGAGTAATAGGTCAAATGTAAGTGGATTAGACCAAAGTCAAACCGAAACTAATTCAGGACTAAACTGATGAGAAAAAGAAGGTTTTAGGATTATAAATATGAAATTATAAGGAAAATAAAAAAAATTGATTTTTATATATAAATAAATAAAACGGTTTGGACCGGTTAACCGACCAGTTTGCGGTCCCAACCGGATTCTATAACACTGGTTAAGAGTGAAGGCCGAAGCAGAACTAAACACATCCCAAGGAAAACGCCCCCGGCAAAACAGAACAAGAATTCACTCAGCCATAAAAATGGATGTGAAATAGGGGACTTCTGGCTCATTGAATTC
Source organism: Acacia melanoxylon (assembly GCA_019022615.1). NCBI lineage: Eukaryota > Viridiplantae > Streptophyta > Magnoliopsida > Fabales > Fabaceae > Acacia > Acacia melanoxylon. Next base: position 448,103 of record JAFJYJ010000125.1, on the reverse strand, counting down.
CAGATATCCAGTAGTAGGGAACGACTAAATGTTAAAATTGAGAATTGTACAATGATTAATGCAATAATTATAATAAATATTCAATTTCAAACCCTTTATAGTAGAGGAGCAAATAGCAGACTTCGCAAAGGCTTTTCATTCTGTCAAGAGTACTTAGTGGCAATTGGCAAAGATTCATGGGGCAAAAGGAAATATAATTTTAAATAAAAATAAATAAAGAAAATGGTTAAACTTGATGGTACTAACTACTAAGCAAGCTACAAGAACGCATCTCTCTACTCACTAGTTCCTTCCTTGTATTGTTCCATAAACCAACCTCTAAGATTTTTACAACGAAACAAAAAACTGCAGACCTGTACTTTTGATTCACCTATACATCTCTGCATATATTTACATGGCAGGGCAGCTACAATGCTTACAATCAGGACAATAATAAAGCCTCCTTTTAAGGGTGTATTTGGTTTCATGTTAATAACCGCCAAAACCATGATTTTTGTAAAATCAAGTAGTTATATGCCTCCACCAAAACCATGGTTCTGGAGGTTTCCAACATAAAACTAAACACGCAAAATATAGTTGAATCACCAAAACTTAATAATGTACACATGCATGTCTGATGTTCCTGTCCGTTTCCTGTTAAAAGCTTGATTCATGGGCCCAAAAAGCATCGGGATCAGGGCAATATAGAGAAAAATCTTCGATTTCAAGATTAGCTATATGCCAATTCACAAAACGAGCTTGTACCAACTTGAAGAGAAGCAGTATGGTCGGCAAAAGCCAGCACTCATCATCTTCCCTGCAAGAGAATGTATTAAATTACGTGGAAAATATAAAATATAACTGAAGTTCTAGAAGAAACAAAAGAAAATATCCTAGAGCCTTAATAACAAGATAAGTGTCATTCATGAATGCGATTAACAAGACATTTCTTTATATTTATTACTGCTAAAATGAATTTGAGAGTAGCATCATAAGAACATCCAAATAATCATCACTCCTGTATATCTCTAAAACCTGCAATAGCCTGTGGCTGAAAGAGGGAAAAAAACTTACAAAAGCCAAATTGCATATCAGTATGCACTATGCCTTCTTCGCGAAGAAGGCCCCAGTTAAGTAATTAGGCACTACCTTTGGAGTATTTCCATTTATATAACTCACTTCAACTGTTAATCTCTACTTTCACCAGCATTTGCATGAACATTAGGAAATACAAAAGCATTTACCAAGCAGATAATAAGACAGACTACAAACTGCAATCTCTACCAACAAATGAGTATATTATATTATAAGATACCTCTATCACACTCTTTCGCAGGGACTTCCGCTCATCTCAAAGGGGGGGATTTAGAAACTAAACATTTTCCCAACCAATTCATAGATTCAATACTCATGCCATTTTACAATTTCGTCTAACATCAATTTTTTCTTCTTAAAACATTGCTGCTTCTATGACTTTATGGTATCCACTACTCCACATTTTAGTCAGATAAATCTTGTTTAAAAGATTACCTAAGAAAATTGCTTGCCTATTAACAGTTACAGCCACATCCATAAATCATAGGGAACTACACCAACTCAAATAAGAAAAAAAAAAAAAAAAACTGCGTGGAGTGTAGGGACATGAATATCTTTCTCCTCATTTGAGCATATAGCCCTTACAAATTCATTCGTTATTCTTCTTCTTTTACAGAAAAGGAGGGTAAAGAAAATCTAAATTGAAACAACACTAGGTAACACTCCTAAAGTATTCTCTACCACAGGATTGAACCAACCAAATGATGGGTGGGAGATATTTTTCAACACAACTTCAACATATGTGACAGTCCAGCCAGATAGTGGAAAACTTCACTAGAACCTTCAGAATAAGCACTATTACAACTCTATTTCCTAAAAATTGAGCTAGCACACTGATGAGCACTATAAAATGATTAAAATCATCCATGATGTAAACCTTTTAGGAAGATGTTAAAGACATTTTTCCTCCAGAAAAACATCACCATAAAAAAGAAAGAAATAAAAAAGAAAAAACCCTTCATGCAGAGTCGTTCAATGAGAAAACAGAATCTAACTGACTATCATGTTCAAGTATCATGGTAAAATATAACAGTCAACTTCTTGAAACTATGTCTGCACAGACGGGGATCAAAACAAGAATCTTAGTTGTTTGTCAAAGTGTCATTGTTGTTTGGGATAAAATGGCACAATAACGATACCTCTTAATATTCCAAGTATCAGGCTGATGGAAATGGGATAATGCATAGTGAAGGAGGCAACAAACAAAAGCCACTCCCTGCAAAAAAGTCAAACGGTCAGAAAAAGGCATGGGATGCAGAGTATATAAGGAGTTAAACACCTTAAGATGTCAAACATTTAATACGTCTAGAATGGCAAGTGTGATCCCTTAAACCTATAGCCTAATGCTTATAAGGCCTTTCAGCTCTGTGAGATGGAATAATCTGGGCATTTCTATTGGGCTCTGCTAATGGGTTTTGTGCAAGGGCTATTTAGAAAGATTGAAGGTATTCACTTCTTGATGTAGAAATAACTCTCTTTTGGGTCATGTCGTGTAACAATATGATTACTTCAGCATTTGTTCTTTCTTTCTATGCCTGAAGCTTTTATGCAATTTTCTATTTTCTGAGAACAAAATTTTGGGCATTTAAATTATCATAGACAAAAGAATGCTGATACTGGCATTTAAAAAAATCAAGAAAATGCTGATGCCGGAGAGAACAGCTTTGAGCACACATCACTTTATTTGGGTCATGTGATTAATATCTATATATTAAACATTTTTCAAAATATAAAGTCAAGGCAGCTTTGGTAAACCTTTTCGTAGGACAATAATCTCCAGTAAATATCTTCATGCATTTTGCCAAAATATTTGGAGTATATTGAAAGAGAAAGTATATAATATATTTGTACAATTTTTTTTCATATTCTGATCATAATTTGACAAAAGACAATATTGATGACAGTCAATATACTCAAGTCGCAAGCTCACAATTAATTTATTTGTAGCATTCTACTTTATCAAAGGTCCAGTGAACTCAGAGTATAGCAGAATTGTAACTGATGCTTGCTTGCTGCTTCTCATCCGCACAACACATGCAATATATTGTAGCAAACTATAAGCACAACTTACAATATTAGATAAAGAAGTAGCATTCCACAGTGCATATACTCGAGAAAGTAAAGCTCTTCTCGGTTCTTTACTGAATAAAGCATTCAAACCGGCAGGAAACGGTGAAAGTAGGGAAAGAGGAAGTATTAGCAGAACACAGAGAAAAGCTGCAAGAGATATCCAGTAGAACTGAAGTAACATGAGAAGAGTGACTGAAAGATCAGCTAAAAGCATCAAAGTGATCAGCAACTGCACTGTGTCCTGGCATGGATATGACATTTATTAGATAATGCTCAATGTTCAATTTTTAGTTGTGGAGCAGTAAAAGGCCAAAAATCATTGAACTACCTGGCGACCAACAGGTCTAGTGTTGCATAGCAGAAAAGAAAGCGGGAACAGAAAGTCTCTTTTAAACTCCAAAGATTTCAGGGTAGCATCATTTATGAGTCCTCCATTAATTCCTCCAGTTATCCTCTTAAGAGATAAGGAATTACTAATGCATGGCCAATTATGCTGAAATTGCTTAAGACTCTTGCTTCCACAAGCAGCATTTTGCCTGTCATATGGTTAGCGAAATGATTATCCCTTCAAGCCAATTCGCAGGATTTTAAGACCCCAAACTAATGTCATCTTAGAAGCACTAAAAAGAACAATGCCAAGATTAAAAAAACATGGGATAACCAGCTAGGTTGATATTATAGACATAGTGCAAGCTTGTCACCACCTTAGGGTGGAATTCCAAATCAACTTCATCTAGTGGGTGAGAAAGAATCAAAGTAAGTAAATTTTGATTATAAAAAACCCTAAGACTTGAAACCGCTCATAATTTGTGATAGATATCGCCTCACGTATCAAAGGCGTAAGAAGCAGTCCACGCATTAATCAGTCACGTTTTCCACGTCTTTGCTGTTGAATTATTCAATTGCTGATTTATTTTATTATTTATTTAATGTTTGAGGGTTGTTGTTAGCAAAATAATAGGATCACTAGTTAGTGGTGAGTCCTTTGAGTCATTTTCTATTGTTATGCATTTAATTTCCCGAGAATGTAGGGAGAGTCAGTTATTTTAGTTGTAATTTGTTTTCTATAAATATCTTAGTTATTTACAGAACTAAGATATCAGTTAATAAACATTATCTCAGAAATTGGAGATTCTCTTGGGCTTTTTTATTCTTTTAATTGTGAGATTCTTACGGTTAGAAGAGTAGAAGAGAGTTACATTGTTATTTATTTTACCTCTAAATATATTCTAATTCTAATTCTCGTACCGAGTTCCCATCAATTTGCTTTCTCTAAATCCATAATCAGGTCAAAGTTCAAGAAGCATACATCATGAGTCCAATCAGCACTATTATTGTTCAAAAATGTATAGCAACAGTTAGCCACAATATGGGTTCTAACTGTTACAGTCATGTTTAACATTTTTCCTTCAAGAAGACTGAGTTCTACATTCCAACAGTCTTTGCTAGGTGAAGTTTGTTCAACATTCATATTTCAATATTTAATAGCAATTAACATTATTAAATCACATGAGACAATAAGAAATGATTAATCTCCCCTCCCATAATGGGCTTATTTGGAATAAATCAGTTTTATAGCCTATATGCGGCATAAAATTTGCAAGGTCCTAAATTACCTTGTTGGTCCATCACTATTGTCCCAAGTATCAGACTCGTGCAAAGAATAATCACCAACTGCCACCACAATACCCAGCTGATAATAACCAGAAGCTGTTGCTTGGAACCATCCCAACTCAATTTTAACACCATGGAACTCAAGTTGAGGATTTGCATGGCTATTTATCCAAGCAACAACAGGATCTAGTGAAGTACGAATTGATCCATGCCTCACAGTCCTTAACTGAGCATTCAGTCCAGCCACCAAGCGATTCCAAACAGTTGCTGGGACATGCTGTGGACATTGATTATGAGATTTGCTTGTCAGTAATGAACATAGAAAGAAAAAGGGACTGACTAAAATTGAAGAGTAACAACAATTGAGATACCTGGCCTAGAAGGTTGGTCAATAGCGTATCATTGTGAATATTATAAGGGGCCATGTAGCTTCCATTCCCACCAAATATTATGCACATAGGAAATCTCTTTTTAATTATTGAGACAATGTCTAATCGCTTCTCATCACCACCAAGGAAAAAATCAATGTATGCTACCATCAAGTCTGGTGTTCCCCCAACCTGCATGATGGTTTCACAAATCGAAAAGGATGAGATTGACATCAGGGTACACTAGGGAAACCTCTAATGAAGACCTTACATTTTAATTAGGTTTTTCTGAAAAAAAACTTAGTAGATTTATATGCACAAATAAAATTAATGCCAACGTTTAATAATCGCATGTTTTTTTTTTTTTTTTTTTATGACAAGATAAAGGAACCCGATTTGTTGAACAGGACAACATCCCATTATTTAAATTATTTATAACTTACAAGCTGCAAAGGGAAGCACATATTGCTTTAGCAGGTTCTCTCTGAATAACCATTGAGAATTGTTATGAAAAACAACTACAACAATCAAATATAATTCGTTTGACTGGGGAGGATTAGATTTTTAACAGAGAAGTGGAAACATAGTTTACCGAGAGAGAGAGAGAGAGAGAGAGTTCAGTGGAAACATAAATCATTACTGTTAGAATTAATAGTTTAGTCAATGAATTGATGCTTAAGTAAATTAATGCGCTGTGATATGGACATCTACTCAGCATGTAAACCATTTTCTCATATCTTTCCAAAATAAAACTTGAAGTGAAATATTTATCATGAAGACGTTAGCATTATTGCACTGAATAGCAGCACCGTGGACCTTGTGTCTTCCAAATTCATTCTCAAATTATATTAACAAGAGTAATGACAGGACCCTATTCACTGGCAAGACTTACACTAGGAGGCTTAGGAAGACAAAGTGAGCACCAACAAAGGAGTAGGAGCCTTTTTAAGGTTGCAGGGTTGACCTTCTTTTTTGAAGTAAGACTAGGTTATGACTAGGTTATCTAGCTGTTTTTTATGGTGGCTTTTTGCGTACTGTGAAAGGTACTTTTTGCCCTATAATAACCATTGTAAGCCTTGAGAAAGGCATGTGAGTTTTGTAGTAAGTTTTTTGGTGGGAGAGGGGGACAGACTTCGACGAGAGGTTCTGTGTCTTTCTTGGCTGAGAGGGTTTCATACTCTTAACAGAATTATTGTAATCTGTACTTTCATAGCTGGTGTGTTAAATTAACCCAGCGATTCAGTTATATTTTGGTGTGATCCCAAACAAGAAACAATCTAGAAAATTTACAAAAAAAAACTCTCCATGATGTTAAATGCTTTGCAAGCCAAACCTTCATTCCTTTGTACAAAGCACGTGATCTACAGGAGCGTAGACATGAATGGTCATATTCAGACTTGACGTATTCCTGAAGGCGACTGACTTTTACTCTCCTTCGCCACTGTTTCCAGGACCAAGCACAAGGATATGCAACAACTGACAGTATACTGTGTACTGATCCCTCCCACCAATCATATGCAGCAACTGAGTTGATCTCATCAATGAATCTGTTAAAAGCATCCTCATACCTGCATCCCAAATTGGACCAGCTCTTAAAAGATATTGTGACTAATATTACACAGGACTTGAATACTGATGCAATCTTATCTTCCTAAAAATGGGCATTTTAAACTGTCATATGGCTGCTTGTTGTAAAATCTTTCCTATGGAGTGTCTCTTGAAGCAATACTTTTATAATGGACAACTTATTGATAGAAAGGAGGAGTATTTAGTCAGTAGATGCATAATATGATATGGCATTAGGACCTGTGACATGCATGCATGAATATGCAGTTTCTCTTACACAATTTCAATTATTGCATGAGGAGGTGAGTAAGGAAGATGCCAGGGCTCTCTAAAAGTATTAGGACCCATGAAGTACATCCTGTGCACATGACTTTGAGTCTCTTCAGGTCTGGCTCCACGCACCTAATTTTTCAACAAAACTTGATGCATCAAACACTTGTACTTACGTGCAATTACAGATACAGATAGAACTAGATATATCAGTGAAATTTTAGTCATCCAATTAGCACCTCAGATAGGGAAAGAAGGTGTGGAAAATGGTGATGGTTATGTTGCTCAATTGAACTTGCACTATGATATGCACCAGAACCAACCAACTTGATTCTCAATGTGCTTAACAGTAGAGCCAAAAGCAACAATATGAATGATAACAATACTGCAAATGGCCAGGGACCTCCAAAAGTATAAATAAGCTCCTCTAAAGTTGTATAGCAATTGGGCAACCTATATTTGTCAGATATACATTTATAGGGACAAGATTTATTCCCAACTCCACCTGCAATGAAGATCATCTCAATTGTCAAAGAGAGGGCAGAAAGTTATGCATATAAAAACAAGTTGCAACCTCAAAGATACCTCGTACATATATGAAATTTGCACGATTGGGAAGAAGATCAATAGAACAAGGACTGCAAAGATCCGCATCAGAACCATCAACATCTTTGTAAGTACCAAGTGGGCATTCCTGAAAACTCAATTGCTCTATTTGATCAATTTCAGGACATAAATTTTTTATGCATGATAGATAATGATTAGAAATATCTGAGGCAGCTTGAATGCTGTCGCATAAGGATACAGTTTAAGAAGAAAAGGAACATAAAATCAAATGGAACAAACCTGACAAAAAGTGCCATAGAGACCCTTGGGGCATTCTTTCCCTGTAATGGTACCCCTCATTCCATGATGGCCACCATTATTCCCAGCACCTCCACTGTTGAAAATCATAAAGGAAATATAATTTTTGGACTAATAAGCCCAATCTCTGACTGAATATCAGAAAGAACTAACATGATATCAGAAAAGCTCCACAAGCTTGATAAAGAAAATTCTTTCTTTAAATAACTCTTGAAATTCTCAACTTTTCAATAAATGACTACCATGAAGATGCAACTGTTAACCCAAGAATAATAAGTAATATTTATGTTATATTTGAAGCTATCTTTTAAGAAGAGATATATACCTGCTGTTCATTAGGCCATCAATGCTGGCAACAGGAACATACTCTTCACCAACACCAATCTTTGACCAATGGAAATGAATTCTCCCTCCCCCACCGCCGCCACCACCAAGGAGGCCACCATTGCCACCAACAACAGTTAGGGATGAATTCTCCAAAAGCCTGAGTTCCTGAAGGAAAAGAAGTACTGTCCCACCAGAACCTCCTCCAAGACCACCAACCAAAGAACCATCACTATTTCGCATTAGTTTTCTAAAACTTTGACCGTCAGCTGTCATGGACCCATAAAGGTCAACCCTCAAAAGTGGCCACTGAATGGATCCCATCACTAACAACAATAAAACATAAGTTACTATAATCAGAGAATACCTTAAAAACATAGACATTTTACTTTGCACAAGTACAAAAAGATGGTAGAGGATGGGTTATTGTTTCATCTTTATTTGTGAACAATGCAACTATTTGCAACTCTAAGCAAAGCCAAAACAAAAATTTTATTCTTGAAACAGATAAAACTAAAGGTATTTCAAACAAATTTACCAATCATTCCCCCTCCAACCACGTGGCCATATGACTCATCCGGGCCCTTGGTTCCACTTCCCAGCTGGCACGGAAGACTAGCATCGCCATATACAGTGCCACCATTACTCTCTCTCCCATTGAAATATCCAGACCCTCCTCTTCCACCATAACCAGCTCCACCACCAGCTCCATTCAAAAAGTTTCCCTTTCCAATACCTTCAGTGCAACCTGAAAAAGGCCACTGTCTGATCAGAATCACAAATCTATACCATCAAACCGGGTAATATTAAAAGGACCAGCCAAATTATTGAACTTACCTAACTCAGAAGCTGTAATCATTCCATCAGCATCAACAATGACAGTCCTTGCCCTGTGAATATGAATTATACTTCCCTTCATAATGCCACTTACAAGAATATCCTCAACACGACATATCTGCAAAGAGTTTATTAAGAAAAATACACACCTCAAATTTTCAACCTAACAGAATATAACAATTGGCAACATAAGTTATTTAACTTGAATAATCAGCAATGGTTGAGGTGGTAAAAAAAGAAGCAGTGTCATATGCTTCAAGCAAGACATTGAAAAGCAACAAGGAAAAAAATGAATCCTGAAAAAAGTGACAGGAAGTAAACATTGTAATTTGAGCATTCTTAAGCATAGACCTATAATAACATTTTGAATCTTACTTGAAGTGAGAAAGAGAGCGTATAATTGACATGGCAATCATCAGGTGGAGTAATCAAATCAACTGGACAACTCTGTGTCTCACAAAGACTTTTTGTGATCCTAAAAGAAAAAAAAAGTAGAAGTAGGTAAGTATGTAATTGAAAACGAGTTCACAGGCTGTATGGACCTCAAACCTCAAACTCATAAATCATGCAATGAGACTAGAAAGTAGCCATACTTACGTGCCTCTACTTTCATTATCATCCAAAGGAGACTGAAGTAAAGAACCTGGGCCAACCTGTCAAGGAAGAAGGGATATTTTTTTAATAAACTGAAGAAATTTAATTGTAGAGAGATAAATAAAAGAGAAGGAGACACCATTTTTCTCATGAAGAAAGACAAACTACAAGTGAAAATAAAAGAGATGAATGCTGTTACAGAAAAGAGCATTGTTCAAATTTGATACATGCTGAACACTTTTGTCAGTCATAACCAAACACTTGAAATTGCACCTAGACTCTTAGGATTTTGTAATCTACGACATTGTAGTATCATGTCTCCACATAAATATTAGTTTTTCTGAGAAGAACCACAAAATTTATGACTAAAACAATGAGAACCAGTGCCTAAGGAATTGCTTACAGTTATGTTATAAAATAGAGACAAGGAAAGACGCTGGCCTTTGATTGCATCCCCATCACCAGTCAACCTCAGTAGACCCTGACCATATAAACCTAAGTTTGCATTTGAACTTATGACAGAGTTTTGCTGCAAGTGGGGAAAAAATCACAATCAGAAAGATTAATTCAAACCAAGCAACAAATATGATCCCAAGGACAAGTAAGCTAAATAGTTTTTGGATGAAGACCATGATACCCTTAAAACAACCAGATTCCTGACTTCAAGAACCGAAGCAGTAATAACCCTATCCTCACCACCATCAATTTGGATTTTGGAGTTCCACATGAGTAACATTTTAATAGCAACTCTGAATGCACCAAAAACCTTTAGGTATTAAAGGAAAAATTGTTAAATCATGTGCCAAAAATGTTAGCTTAAAGATATAAAAGTCCTAAACAATTGATCTTCAAATAGATTAAAAAAGGACGTCCACTTCAGCAAAAGCATTTTCAATCACAATCTATTACCTTTATGATGGAATCACTCATTAAAAGCTCTTCTGCAACAAGCTCAAATTCAGAAATTGGATAATCAGACAACCCGAAGATTATGCTTCCTCCACGATATACACTAATTTGGCCTCTTACCTTCATAATTAAAGTTATCAAGCATTAGGCTACAAGGGTTAGATAAGCAAATAGAAATCAGACAAAAATTTCTAAGGACTAATATTATAAAAGTATATTAGGGTTAAGGTGTAATTTTAGCAACGAATTTTTAGCCATGAGCATCTGGTACAATTAAGTTTTGAAAGGTGCAAAAGTAGACACAACATTTTAAAATGGTGTAATTTTAGCAACTTTGTTAAATTGGCCCAAACATCCATTATAAAGCTGTAAGGAGAACAATTGGGTCCCATAAAAAAAAGAGATAGACGTTTGGGCTAATTCAACAGAATTGCTCAGTTTTTAAAAGAGTGTATCTATTTTTGCACCCTTCAAAACTTAATTATGCCATAAGCTAATGGCGAAAAACTTTGCTGCCAAAACTACACCTTAACCAAATATATTATACTAGAACGATATTAACAGAGACAACTGAAACAAGAACTAAATTTATCAAAATCTAATGTCACTAGGAAAAAATGACGGCAGAATTTTCCCAAACTCATGCAGGAAAAAATGTGAAGATATGTTAGTGTCTTGTGTGCATAACTTTCCTACCTGAACTCGGGACCAAACAAGAGGAACCAAAACTTTTGCATGATTCTCCACGTAAACATTTGACCAAAGCGGGCGAGTTGAGAAGTCAAGCAATGGAGTGTCAGTTTCTGTTGTGAGATTATCATTGCTGACTCTCAGACTTAGTAAATTTGCATTGAAATATGTGCCAGCAGCTCCAGAATTCCCAGGACAGCCAATACTCAAACCTCCTGTGACAATAAATGTGGATATATTATACACAGGTTTCTTCTTGCTAAAAGCAATATTAAACAGGGAGCACTAGCCGTGCTATGAAATGAAAATAATAAAAATGCAAGTATGAAGATATCATGAACCCCAATCTAAAACTAAAACGACCAAAACATGGTATCACTGCCACCAAACATTTGAGTGAGTCTGTGTAAAGGCGAGTGTTAATCTACTTTCCTTTGAGGTGAGGCTAAGCGTCCTCTTCTAAATGGAGAAGGATCCGTCATTTCAGATTAAAACACAAAAGCAGTCAGTTACTTGAAACACAAACACCCAATTGATTGAGTAGAGTCAAAAAAGCCTTATTTTATTTCTCTAAGTGAGTATTTTGTATCACATTCTCTAATCCATTCCCTACTTCATAAACTCTGCTATCCGTCCATGTTTCTCTATGCTGCTTCATCTGACAACAAAGAAAATGAAGAACGATTTCGGACAGATCTCAGAGTCTAATACAGTGATGATAGCAAGAGATCAAAGGACATCATTAGAGATCAATTTGAGAGCACTGTTTTCATCTACTTCCTCTCAAATTTCAGTCTATGAATGTACACCTGAGGGAGAAGTGGTTATGTGTCAACAACTCCTTGAAAATTATCTTCTAATCCAGTGAAAGTTAAGACTTTATGAATTTAGGATTACATCACTTTCATTCTTTTAAAATAAATAGTATCATTAACTTCATTCATATAAATTTTGCAGCCGACATATAAAGATTTCCTAATATCTCCAAATGAGATTGTCCAAATTATTCCTTCTTTTTCACATAAATCAGGCTTAACATTCTTTTAATTCTTTCAATAGAATTAAATATTAAATATCTCTCATGAACGGCCATAGGTTTTGGCAAAAAAAAAAACACAGCCATAGATTCAGCTGCCAAGTACAGAGTGTATTGATACAAACCATGAACAGAAACTTTTAAATCTTCTTGTATACTGTAACAATCAAGTGATATTCTTCCTCCACCACCGCCACCCCATCCCTTCCCACCACCGGCACTGATAATACCATATCCCTTCCTGCAATCATCCAAAAATGTTAAGTCCAAGAAAAGTTACAAGTGCAATACAAGCTCTTCTAGTGAGTAAACTGGGAGGCTATTTGAGTTTGCATTTTAAATTGAATAAAGCATCACTTCAGTTATTTATAATAGCTGGTAGTATTAATTATCTCACATGAACATTTAAATTTAGAATTTCACGTCATATTCCCATAATGATAGCAAAATAAGTATATTACATCCAAACAAAGTTGGAGAGGACAGTTAATCAATAGTGACTATCAATATTACTAAACCTCAATGTAATAAAATGTAATACATTATTAATCAATAGCAATAAACACACTTCAGAAATTATGAGCAATTTTGTGATCAATAAGTATAAGGTCACAAATAGGCAGATGTACAGTTGATACTTACAGCTTTAAGGCATGTATCATTATACTTCCACCAGACCCACCACCCCCATCAGACCCTCCATCTCCACCTTCTGCAGTAACAGAACCATTTATAAACAAAGTGTCATTCACTAGAAGCTTAATACGTCCCCCACCATTCCCTCCAAGTTTTTTCTGAGCAGATTTTCCACCACCCTTACTGCCATAACACCATGGTTCAGACAAAGTAGACCAAGCATAAACATCACCACCCCAGTTCGTGGTATTATCTTTTTTACAGGATGCTCCACGCCCACCATGCCCTCCACCTGCTCCATCATAGCCAAAAGGTGTGCCACTAGTTTGGGAAGGTGGTGCCCCACCCAAAGATGACGCGTTAATAGATGAACCATACTCCATAGACATATTGGCTGCTGATAAAACCACAGAACCAGCAACAATAGATGCAGACTGACCAAGTTTAATGTTACCAGACATATTGAATATTATTGTGCATCCTTCCACCGGACATGATATTGAAGCATGAGGGAGTATCTCCAGGTTTCCAACTCCATATATGTGAATATCAGAATCCAAATGAAAAGTTGAACTTAGTAAGCATGTGGTATTAAATGATCCTACACCATCCAAGTCCTCACAAGATACTGACTCATTCAATGGAAATGATGAAGATGATATTTGAATAGGTACAGAGTGATAGAATTGAGAAAAATCGCTCACATGGAACCCAGATTGACCTAGCCGGTCTCCTGAGCCAGTACTCCTATTCCTATGCTGTCCTGAAATGAAGGATGTATGAAGAAATCCAAATATAATGCAGCACCAAAGGTACCCATGCATTACCATAGAGGGCATCACCACCTATGGCGAGTATGTATCAGGAGATATCCAAATGAAGTAATCCTTCAATCAGCTAAGTAGTTGGTACAAAGCATTTATTCTGCAAGGTTTGTTTATGAATTCCACCTTCACAATAATTGACTAGTAGCCAAGGCTGCTAATTTTGTACATATTCTGCAACCAAAGGAAATATCAGAGAAGAAAAGTGAGAATGAATTAGTTTGTTAACCAGTACTCATAAGATAATACAACATGTCATGCAGCAAGAATGACTGAAGTGCGAAGTTGAAGCTTATAAAAGCAAGGGTATAGACAAATAACCTTCAGGATTTAACTTACAAACCATCCAGGAAAAAAAAAATTGCATCCATAATTGGGACTAAACTAAATAACCAATAAGAAAAACTAGGGATATCACCAAATTCAGCCCTGTAAAAGCATTATGATTGAGTCAATTGCATTCTTCATCATGAGTTAGAAATTCCTATTCTACAAGTTCTCCAAATGCAGCTAGTCATGAGAATCCTTCACTGTACAATGGGCTATGGGCTAGATATTCGATATTACAAGAATAACCATAACGTGTACATGATATAAGAATTTTATTTTTTAAAAAAAAGTTTTGACTAAGCAATTGCTATATAATAAAATATTCAAGAGTGAAATTAAACAGCATCAGAAACACGTTGCTTAGCCTTGGCAACAAATATAGACATGTTGCCTCACTTCTCTTTTACTATGATCGCCCCTCCACAGCATAGTTGGAAAACGAGGTCTGGCAACAGTTCAAATAAGAAATTCTTCCTTCTATCTAAGGCAGCCAATTAAACTGTAGTTTCTAAAGAAATTAGACAGGCAGGAGAGTAACTATTGGGAAGCTGAATTGAATGTTACTTCCGTCAATGTCCCAACTATCGTGTTTTGCTTATACAAATTTTGTACATTAGCGGAAACAATTCGAAGGGCTTTAGCAGCCTTTGCTGATTATGCATGATCAGAGTATTGCGCACTCTTTCTAATTCATGTAATGCGTCAATAGTGAAATTTCAATTCATAGACCACTCTGTGCGTAGCTCAATCCAGAATCCATTCACAAAGAATTTAAAAGGGAAAACTAAAACACATTATGGAAAAATCATTGAAGAAGCGCGCAGACTTCAAGTGTGATCGCAGCATAAGATCGATCAATCGAATCATCCAAAGAAAAATGCTCCATCAGCCAAATCAAAAGCCATCAAAAGCTCTCTAAGCATGGAAATAAAACACAAGAAACAGAAATCTCGGACGTCTTACATGCAATACTTGTACTAGTACAGTCAGAATTCCACTAAGTAGAAGGAGGGAACTGACCGTTAAAAGAAAGATGGAGATAGTGAAAATTACACTGAATCTTTGCGGGAAGCATCCGTTTCTCTCTCTCTCTCTCTCTCTCTCTCTCTCTCTCTGTGATACTGTAGTAGTGGTTCCTGGTATAAGTCAAGAGGAAATGGCGACCACTTTCCCTTTTGTTTCTGTTTTTTTGTTATTATTTTTCCTTCTGCTTTTTCCCTTTCACTTTGCCTTTTCGTTTTGAATACACAGAAAGCTCAGGAACAGCAAAAGATGAAGAAAGGCAAAGTCACTACGAGTCGAAGCTACGTTTTTGCGTAGCTGGATTTTATACAGTTTCACAAGTTTTTCCGCATTATTGGGCATCATTTATGTTTGCCCTCCATCTTTGTCGAAATTTCGGGACTGCCATTCTTTTTTGACTTTATCGGTGATAGTAGTGAATAGTGACTGATTCCGCGCCACCTTCCTTCTCAAGCTCCTGGGCTTGGCTTCAATTTTATTTTTATCCAAAGGAAAAAAAAAAAAAAAAAAAAACCTATTGCCTGCCAGCTAAGGTAAGGATATCATTACTAAATACTAGCAAATCCTAGATTTAAGAAAGAACACAAAATAATTATAGTAATAATAAATTTTGATAAATTTGAGTGTCAAAACATAGCTGTTATACACGATATTTTTCTAAAAATTTTCCTAATTTTTTTTTTATATATATTATTATCTGGTTCCGATTCGGAGTTTGTGTTGCATTTTCTAACACAAATGTCTCATCTGAGACTTAACTTGAGGCTCAAAAGAATCTAACGACGTTTTACACCACTACATCAACTCCATGTTGGTTAGATTAGATTCTTTATTAGGTTTTATTTTAAATATTTAAATTAAAAAATTTCAATCAAAAATTAATATGTCATCATTTTTTCATTAATATCGGACAATAAACTATATAAACTTAAATAAATAAACTAAAAAAATCAATTTAGATGACTATATATTTGAACTAGAAAATAATAAAAGGGACAACAAGTAACAAAAGAAAACAAAAGTGTCCGGAATATAATTTTTTTTAAAAAAAGTACCAAACAGATAATGTAGAAACGAGAAGCTTCACTCAGAATTAAAAATTCCAATATTTAAATTTTAACAAAACACATTATATCATACTACCTTTTGTCCTAATTATAGGATAAAGTTTATAGTGTAAAAGTTTATACTGCAATTTACACTACAAACTTTGTCCTATAATTAGGACTGATAGGAGTATAAAAAATAAGTATAGCACGTCTTTCTATAGCAACTCAATTCCATAGTCATAAGCAAAAATTACTTGTTTTATGGGAAAATGAACCAAAATCTGAATTGAGGGAAATAATATCAAAAATCTTATAGTTTGCTAATTACAAGTGAAAGAGCAATTATTAATAAGGGAAGGAGCTCTATTGATAAGTTTTGAGACTTTTTTTATATTATTTTTTCAATTGGACCTTAATGTCATTTTTCCTTATTTTATTGGCATTTGGTTAGCCGCAAGCATTGTTGTCAAACTCACGAGTTGATTCTCCGAATTTACCGTCTTTACGTTTCTACCTTACTAAATCGAGTCGAGTCTTTAGTAAACTCTTGTTACCTGTAAACTCAGTTAAATTCACGAGTTTACACACCGAATTTATTGTTTTTACGTTTCTAGCTTACAAAATTTTGTCATCCTCAATGACTTTATATATGAATTTTATAGAGATTTCTTTATTGAATATAATAAATTATGAATTTTGATATATTTAATTTCAATTATTTAGATTTAAAATATATTTAAATCAAATTGTTGTTATTTTTTATATTTTAATTATTTAATTAAACACCGTTAATACTTATTTTATAATAAAAGAAACTCTTACAAATTTACGATTTAAGTTACGATACGAGTTTTACATTATCACACGAGTTTAAGTAAACTCGTGAGTTTGACTGTTTGACTGCCTCCTTTGGCCGCAAGCAAGAGAATGTACCAAATCGTGAGTTTGACTGTTTGACTGCCTCCTTTGGCCGCAAGCAAGAGAATGTACCAAATATGGACAATGGGTTGTACTAATTACTAGCAATTACTTCTGACTAACGACTATTGAGAGGGAACAAAAGGGTAATTACACATTAATTGATTAGTATTTAAAAGAAAAATGTAATTAATGAGACCCGGAAGAGCAAAACCGAAAGAAGAGGAAGAGGGAGGAATCGTGAAACTGAGTGAGATCCATGGCGGGGTTACGTGGCTGATAACGAATGAGACCATAAATGGTATTAAAGTGAGAATGAAGGGCATTTTTATTTCACAAACTTTTGCTACAAAACCTGAATATGACCCCCAACTGGCAGCTGCTTAATTATATTCTTTTCGCTACTCATTTATATATAAGTTATTTTCTTTTTCACGTGAGGGCTCACGCCAACTGCTCCAATGTGGGCCTCTCGATCTCTATGTGGGTAACCTACAAAATTAATACTCTTCTTTATTATATAAGATTAAGATGGTTACTAAATTAATTATGATAAACATGACATATTTTTTTATAAATATTTTAACCATTTGTATTAATTTCTTTCCTCCCTTCCAGTTAAGAGAACATCAAAAAAAAAATTATTTAATTTAAAAAAATTAATAAATAAAAAAAATATGTCCTATACTTATAACTAAGATCAACTCTCAAATCAAATTATACATAAGATTGTACATATAAACCCCTTCTCTTTGTGTGACGGAATATAAGGAAGCACGTGGATCACCTACCTTTTCCATTCCCAGATCCAACATTACCCATACCAAGAAATCGTGATGGTAATATTAATTAAATACTTAAATTACCAATCCTAGTGTATGGCATGATTATATTATTATAAAGGTTAACATGTTTAAATAACCTTTAACTTTTTAAAAAAAGAGAAACAGTAACTATAAAATATTTTTGGGAGAATGATATATAAATACTATATTAAATTTTAAAATCCCTAAATGTCTGTTGACATTTGTTAAGGACATAAAGGTGACAGAAATCAAATTGAGATTTTAAAATGTTGATGAATTTACCATTATGCCATCTCTTTCTCTCTCCTCACACTCTCTTCCTCTTCCAACCGCCATGGAAGCTCCAAAACTAGCTCTCTCTCTCTCTCTCTCTCTCTCTCTCTCTCTCTCTCTCTCTCTCTCTCTCTCTCTCTCTCTCTCTCTCTCTCTCTCTCTCTCTCTCTCTCTCTCTCTCTCTCTCTCTCTCTGTGTGAAGCGAAGGCGACGATGATGGTGGAGCAAAGGTGGACGTAGAGAAAAGTGAAAATGGTGGAAGAAACTAGTTTCCACCGAGCTTTTTTAGTTTCCGACAAAGTTCTACAGTTTCCGGCGAGTTCATGAGTTTTTCGGCAAGCTTATGAACTTTCCAGTATTTGTGGCCTTTGACAAAATTCGTAATGGGATTGACAAGATCACTAATGAGTTTGACAAGATTCGTAATGGTTTTCACAAGAGCAATAATCCTGACTTGCATGATTTTACCAGCAAACGCTTTTATCAAAACCATTATTAAGCTTATCAATCCCATTACGAATTTTGTGAACCCCTTTCTACTTTTCACCTTCTTCTTCCCCAGCCTCCGACAAGTTCATGAGTTTTTCGAGAAACTTATAAATATTACAGCATTTGTGGCATTTGACAAAATTCGTAATGGGATTCACAAGATTAATAATGAGTTTGACAAAATTCGTAATGATTTTCACAAGAGCAATAATCTTGACTTGTATGTTTTTATCACCAAACGCTTTTATCAAAACTATTACGATTCTTGACAAAACAATTACTAAACTTGACAATTTCATTATGAATTTTGTGAAGGCAATTCTACTGTTCACCTTCTTCTTCCTCAACCTCCGGCGAGTTCATGAGTTTTCCAGCAAGCTTATGAATTTTCCATCATTTATGATCTTTGAAAAATTCGTAATGGGATTCACAAGATCAATAATGAGCTTAAAAAGATTCATAATGGTTTTCACAAAAGCGTTTGCTGATGAAAACATGCAAGTCAAGATTATTGCTTTTGTGAAAACCATTATGAATCTTGTCCAACTTATTAATGCTCTTGTCAATCTCATTACGAATTTTATTAAAGGCCACAAATATTGGAAAATTCATAAGCTTGTTGGAAAACTCATGAACTCGCCAAAAACTGCAGAAGAGCGTAATGATCCCTGTTCACCTTCTTTGTTCAGCTCTTCGTCCCCTTCCTCCTTTCCACTATTCTGAGTCGAGTTCTCTAGCTCAGAATCGCGTCCACCACGCCCCTACGTCGCGACTCTCTTTGGTGGAAAGCAAGATGCCGGTGGTAAGGAAGAAGGTGGACAATGGAGAGAGAGGAGTAAAGGAAGGATAATTCGATCTTTTGCCTAAATATTCAAAACCCAGATTCCTACCTGCTTACTTCGCTGTCCTTTTCCCTTTTCAGTAGACATTTTTAGGTTTTGAGATTTCATATGGTATTTATATGTCATTCTCCCAATATTTTTTGGAGTAAAAGTAACCATATACATTATAAAAGAGGGCAAAAATGACCACAACGTTAATGTCCATTAAGATGAGCTTTTTAATGAAAGGTTAATATATTAAAATAATCATTAACTTATACCAAAAATGCAAAAGTAACCATAATTTTTTTTTGAATGTAAAAGTAACTAAAAGTTGACTACTTAAACATTAATTCATAAGTTTTTCTTTGGCTTTTGTATTATGAGTGTTTCATCAATTTGAGGATTTAAATGACAAAAGTCAAATAAAAAATTATGAATTAATTAATGTTCAAGAAATCACTTTTAAATAAACTTACATAAGTTTTTATGATTGCTTGTGCATGTTGGAGTCCAAGTGGATTTTAATTATTAGATGACTAGGGGTGACATGGATTTTTCCAACGCTAGCATATGCATATGTGATTTTCCATTGCCTTGTAATTTTTTCTCTCAGATCTCCTCCCTTAGAATCTTCTCAAGGTTGGTTATGAGAATGCTTCAACATTTGCGATGAGGTACTTTTAAGGCCAGTGATTCATATTGGGAATTTTAGCTTTTGGAGCTGGGATGACAAGTCTCTCTCACTTTGTCATTCTCGCCATAATAAAATAAGATGACTTTTTGAACATTGATTCACAGACTTTTCTTTGACTTTTGTCATTTTAATCCTTAAATTGATAAACCACTCATAATACAAAAGTCGAAGAAAAACTTATGAATAAATGTTCAAAAAATAAACTTTTAGTTACTTTTGCATAAAAAAAAAAAAGTATGGTTACTTTGCCACTATTGGTATAAGTTAATGACTATTTGAGCACCTTAGTCTTTCATTAAAAAGCTCATAGTAACGGATGTTAACGTCATAATCACTTTGTCCTGCCTCTTTTATAATGTTTATGGTTACTTTTACTCCAAAAAATATTTTATGGTTACTATTGCATTTTTCAAAAATGTTGAAGGTTATTTAAGCACCTTAATGTTTCTTATATAGATGGGTAAAGGTGCAAATATGCCCAAGATGTTTTTTCAAAAGTGCACCTAACAACATAAAATAATTTGGGCAAATGGTTTGTTACTTTATGTTTGTGGGGCTTACAATATTTATCTCTGCATAAAGTAACGATATTTGCTCAAATCAATAGTTTGACCATTTCTGCTCGATATTAAAGGGTTCATGTGTAGTTTTACGCCTAATAAGATTTTATGGTGACAAGTGCAATTATGGGTGGATTTGTACCTTTTTTTTTATTAGGTAGATTTACACTTTAACCCTAAATAAAATGTGCTATATATTTTGGATTAAAAAGCAGTGCATGTAATGTACATGCTCTATCTAGAGTCCACATTCCTCTATCTATTTTTTTATCATCGCACCAAATTGCCCTTACAGGCCGAACCGACGCGACGATAAAATCTGATACACCATACCACCGCACTACCTGAAACTGGTCACATTCCTCTATCTATGACTAGTATATTATACACAAGAAGTAAGCGCGTGAGGTGATTAATTAGCCGTTGAGCACTAACCGTCAAACTTCTTTAATGGAAATAGTTCGATCAGCAAATCATAAAAGGGCAGTGCAAAAGGCACACAAACATGGCGAAACCGACAGAAACATTTGACGAACAAATTTCCCCTCGAGAAAAATCTTATTATCCTCTCTTGTATTGCATTTTTGATAACTTTTCACCTAGCTCCTGTAAATAAAGTGAGTAATTAATCTGAATTGCGTGCGTCTAAGGACACTGTCTTTTTCTTCCAAATATTTTGATAAAAGGTGTAAATATAGTCTAATTCGAGTCATGTGCAATGACGCTGTCATTTCTTCAAAATATTTTTGATGAAAGGTGTCCAGTCCATATTTAACTGACACGGAAGGAGAAATAATCACTAGATTTTCACTATGTTTGTCTTCTTGTGGCTCGTTATTGCCTACGTGATGTGGGACTTTGTTTCATTTGACACACCCACGTTTATCTTATAACTCCAACAGTAACTAGGTATTCTCATGTGCGTGATGGTACATATTGTACAATAATATATCTGAAATTTGGTTACTTATTAAGTTCGATATATATCATGACGTGTGATAAACAATACTCCCTCTAGTTTTAAATCAACTTTATCTTATATTTAGGATCGGAGGGAGTATTAAACATTTCCCTATGTATAACACCTTGTAATGTAGCTTCAATATGTGATGAAGTACACAAATAATATAATGAGCGAAATCAGTTGTAAGCAGGGGCGGAGCCAGAATTTGATATTAGGGGGTGAAAATTATAGAATAGAATCTAATGGAGTTGGTATTTGAAATTAGGGGGCGAAAATTATAGAATTTGACTCAAAATTTTAAGAAATTATGTTTTAGCCTCATAAATGTTTCAATATTTTCATTGAGGTTCCTCACTTTTTAATAGGGACTAAACTGAAAATAATGAAATATTTATGAGGCTAAAACATAATTTCCTAAAATTTTTGGGGGGCGGGGGCCACCCCTCTGCCACTAGTTGTGAGTATCTTGGATAAGTCAAAAAAAAATCGGTCTACCAATTGATGCATCTAAATTTGCCATTTTCTTAGGATGATTTCGTATCATATGGGCAGCCGTGAGAAGTCATCGATATGTAGTTTCTAGCTTTTGGATATATTTTGAAGATAATCTCACATTCCTTTAGCAAGGATGAAAATAAATAAATAAATAAATGGGATAACATATAAGTGATTTTTTAACTTCTTACAGTGATAATCACATTTACTATATTTCATAATTTATAATTTTTCAACTTTTTTTTAAAAAAAATATTAAAGTCTGATAAAATTATTTCGAACTTTTCAACCAAACTTAATTCAACATGAGTAATGGAATATATTAAAATAAACCGAACCAATAATAGAATTAGAAACCACTGTTACCGTAAGTTTTCAAGATATATATATAATAGATTACATGTTCTTACTAAAATCATGATTTTAATAGTAGTTTTTAACGTGAAATTATTAATTAATTATTAAATATGCTCTAAGTTGTTTCATGAAATCTGTTTGCAACTTTAAAACTTTCCAAAATAACAATATCGTGTTTAGTTTGCATCAAAGCAATTAACATTATTGAACCTTCAGGATCATTTTAAAAAATCAATGTCCTAAAGAGTATATATATACATCAACCAGTAGTCTATAATTTTCATAATATATAGAAGGAAGTAAGTTTTGCAATGTTATTAAAACCGAACTGGTTGGTTCGACCAAGAAACCGTTGAACTGGTCATCTTATCGGTCTAGTCCGATCAATAATTTTTCAGAATTTTCATATTTTGAAAATTCATATCTAATTCTATATATTTTCAAAAATTACAAATTAAGACTCTATAGAAAGTTTAAGATGTCTACTTTTTAATGCAAAAAGAATGACTAAAAAATATCATCATTTGGTCCTACAAAAGTATTCCAAAAAAAATATCATTCAAGTTTATTTTCTCAACGGTCTAGCACCGAGTTAGTTTCAATTTGACTCCGATTTAACTTACTGACCATTGGCTTAGTATCCACACCGGTTCAGTAGCCGGTTTGGGTTTAATGAACCAGGCAGACAACAGTATATAGCACAAAGGGACATCAATCGATAGAATTATTTGTTTTCCTTGCTTCATTATTCTTGGGAAGGAACCAATAATAGCAACATATAATGAATAGTGTGTATGAAATTCCTTGTTTTTTTTTTTTTTTTTTTTTCTCTTTGGCATAATTATTGAATAATAAAATCACTTGTTTCAACGGAACAATAAGGCCTTTAGATAAGATTGATGAATCAATTACGACCAGGTCAGATATGATCTGGGAAATCTTGTGCCCTTAATCCCATTCACATTTCATTTCAACATAGCCTATTGATTACCATGTAGTTTACAATATAAGCTATTTCCCCCCATAAGGAATTATGGCCCCAATTAATAACCAAAATGTCAATATCTTGATTGTACTAGGGATTAGACCCCTCCTTGAGAATTACGGTATTTTCATGTAGTGGACAGACTCAATCTTCAATTTAAATGATGGGATGTTGCACTGTAGCTTTTTTTTTTTTTAAAAAAAAAGGCACGGGTATTCTTCTCCTGAAGGTTTGAGATGGACCCGGATTGCCTCGGTCGGGGTCGCATCCCCGTGTTCGATCTGAGCCGTTGATCTCGCATATTTTTAAGACCCAAAAATTTTAAAAATCTCTTTGGACAAAATTTCCCCAAATCAAAGGATACTGAGGGATGAGGAGGGGAGGATACTGAGGAAATCTGCTTCCGTTTGATATTGTCATATTTTTCAGGAAAATTACATACAAGTATTAAGGAAGAGAAAAACATCATAAGTAGGTTCTTTGAAATCATCAATTCACATTGAAATCTTATGAAACTTGGGTTAGATTAATTTGAATTGAGAAAATATTATTTACCCTTGTTAATTTGAGCAACCAATAACTAGTCATTAAGCGACCTGTGACAAGTCCTCAAGTTGTTAGTGATACCTTGACTTATCATTGATTGCTTGAATTAACTAGGGAAAATGATTTTTTCTCAATTTAAATTAGCATGGTCTCATCACTGGTACCAAAAAAAAAACTTTTAGAGCGTCATATTTAGACTGGTTATAGAAGATCAAGTCTTAAATATATGATCGGTGACAGTTTTGTAAATATAAAGAACTTTTTAAACCATTCCTCTAATATGAGGTTTACAAGATATTATTTAAACCTATTTCCCAAACAATCGGTCTAAAAATTTAAAAATAAAATAAAACGTCAATTACTTTTAAGACCGGTTGTTTTGTTTAACGGTCTAAAAGATGAAACTTTTAAGATCAGTTGTTAACAATAACATGTCTAAAATATGTGGAATAAAAAAATAAATATATTTATTACTTTTAAGATGATTTTTACTAATAACCGGTCTAAATGATGAAACATTTAAGACCGATTGTTAACAATAACCGGTCTAAAAGATGAATATTCTCTTTTCTCACGTCAAAAATTGAATTTTGCTCTATGTACCCGTAGCGAAAACTCTCATTCCGCAGCTTCACTCTCTTCTAATATGTGCCTCACCGACCACCACAATCTCTATCTATCTATCTATCTCACCTCTCATTCATCCTTGGAAGATTCTAGATCTACAATCAGAAAATCCTCCTCCTGCTTTGCTTTTTGCAAACACTACTTTGGCCGCGGTGAAGAAGCCGAATGAGTTGTCGTCATCGTCAAGTTTCTGGAGAAGATGTCGGATACGAGAGGCTCAAGAGGCATAGGGACGAGGTAGCAAGGAAGGTGAAGATTCCATATAAATAGGGTAAGGAGCATATGATGAAGGATTGAATCCGTTCTTGTTGAAGATTCCAAATCTAGTCCTTTTTCCCTTTATACCAATAAACCAATGTTAATTTATTACAAAGTAAAATATATGCTGATTCTCAGTAGTCTTTCTCCATAATGTTAGCCCTCACTTGTTTTGATGTTTATTGTAGAAAACTTCATGACAGGCTACATAGTTGTATTTGACCAAGAAAAGCTCATACTGGGGTGGAAGAAATTTGATTCTAAGTGTTGTCTTTCTTCTCACAGTGATTCGGTTCCTTATCCAGATCTTGTCCAAGAAAGATAAATGCACACACACACACACACACACACATATATATATGTGTGTGTGTGTGTGTGTGTGAATTGTTTCTCCATTTGATTAGGTTGTAGAGTGGGATTAATGTTCATATTTTGATGCTATTAACAGGTTATGACGTTGAGGAAGAAGTTGCAGTGAAGCCACACTCAAATAAAGTGTCTTTTGTTGGAGCAGCAGGTCTTGGCAACCACTCTACACCAAAATAAACCACAAAGACCATAGATGTATCACAAAAAGCAACTAGAGCTTATTATCATGGTTGAAGATTTCTATCGGACTCACCGCTCTCTGGCAAAGTGATATAATAAAAAACGATGGAACAAAAACTGATGGAGATACTTTTAAAACCGGTTGTGTAAAAGTAAGACTTTTAAGATCAATTATTTTACACAACTAGTCTTAAAAAATCTTACCTTTTAGACCTTATATTTTAAAAAAAACGGTCTAAAAAGTGATTTTTAAGGCCGGATGAGAAACCGATCTTAAAAGTAACAAACTTTTTAGACTGGCTGTATTGAGACCGGATCTAGAACCGGTCGCGATTTTTGATAGACAATACAATTTGATGATTTCAAATAATGTCCGATTTTTTCTTTATCTTTTTCTTGAGGGGCTATATGCCATTCCCCTATTTTTTTAGTGGAATTCAATCTTTTTTTTTTTTTGCTAAAAAATTTTTAGAAAAGGGGTTGGGCTCACCCACAGTCCAAGGGCAGGGCGCTTGAAGCCCAGTCCATAGGGCATACTGGCCAGAGAGTATACATGCCTCCACCTCTACCAACGTTTCTACTGTTTCTTAGACCCTTAAGATGTCTCCCCCAGCGCCTTAACCAACGCAAGGATCGAACCCCCTCCCTTTAGGTGAGGAAGTCTGACCCCTTCGCCAATTGAACCCAAGGACGAGGGGTAGTGATTTTTTTTTTTTTTTGATAAGAAAAAGTTTTGGAGGGGTTCGACATCAGTCCCCACCAATGCCAGGGCACGGCCCAGGGCTCTACGAGCACTTACTGGGGACTTACGAGATTGCCTACCAAAGGAGTCCCAGCGACGGCAGAGGGGATCGAACCCATGACCCAAGGGCCTAATCCTGGATCCCTTACCATCTATGCCAACTCACATTGGCGGGTAGTGAAATTCAATCTTCAATCCTTTTGAAATGCTGAAGGTGCCGGCCACTCTTTGGGCCGCTTTTTGCAGCCTCAACTAATGTAAGATTGAAACAAAATAGAGAAAGTGCTCTTTTTGTTGGCAAAAAAAAGGGGAGAGAGAGAGAGAGAGAAGTGCTTGTTTTGGATACTACGGAGTAGTATTTATTTGGTCCAATAAAAACAAAATGTCCTACTGATAACGTCATGGGACGTTACTAATTAGCAAGGGCTATATTTCCCGCCCATGCTTATTACCCAATGCACTCTAGCCCAATACTCCATCATTACCCATTACCCAATGCCTCTATCCTTCTCGACCTTCTCAGATTTTGAAAATCTCAACCGGAGATATATAAATAATTTTGCATAATTTTTAATGGTTGGATACTCAGGCCCGTTTGGTACGGGGAAGATTTAAAGAGGAAAAGAATTTAAAAGAAAGAAAGGAATGGAAGGGAAGGGAAGATTGTGAGGGAAATTAAAAAGTTAAGCTGTTTGGTAGACATGAGAAGAGAATTTAAGTTGAGGGAAAATAAATGGTTTGGTATGAAGAATTGGGTGTTAGTTAAGTGAGAATGTGAGATGAAATACCAAAAATGCCCCTAAATTAAAAAAACAAAAAAAACATTCATGTAATTGAATTTTGTATTTTCACAGTGACAGAACGGAAAGAGACAGAAAAATATGAAACGACAAAGGGTGATCTGCCCATCAATTCTCGAGAATTGCTTGAGCATTCTCGAGAATGCTATGGGCATTCTCGATTTCTTGATCCCTGACGTCCCAACGACAGAACCAAAAAAAAAAAGCTTTAGATTTCTTTTTCATCCTTGCAACGTCGGTGTCGGGATTTGTAGAGGGAGGAGGAGGCGGCGGCAGTTGCAAGGAAGACAGATGATTGAAGGAGGAGAAGATGGTCATTTGGAATTTCTTCCCTAGGGAAGATCAACTTTCCCACCGAAAATGGAAGGAAGTGGTTTTCCCATGAATGAAGGAAGATCGAAGGTTCTCGGAAGGTAGGGCTACCAAACGTGTTCGGTGATGGAAGATTTGCAATCTTCCCTTTCCTTCGGCCGATCTTCCGTGTAACAAATGGGCCCTCAATTGTTTGAAATGGATCAAGAAGTGAATAATATTCCAACATAATGGAATTTAATATTGCAACAGAAAAACATAAATGGTGCTCTACAGTTTTATTTATAAGGCATTCCCAACATGTTTTACACACCAATAAAAACATTAAGATTCATTAACATAAAATTCAAAAATTTCCAATTTTATTCCTATTCAATATATATAAATAAATAAAATAATCCATATATGAGAAAAAGTCAACCCTATAATAAATGAAGGGTAAAATTGTAAATTTACAAGAAAAAATTAAGGGTTAGGGGGAAAAAATACACATGTACTTTTTCCGGAGGAGCGCCAACACCAAGTGCTTTTTGTAGGTGCAAATTTTATATGGTTACAAATTAGGTGCAAAAGTAACCGTTAAATTTGATTTTTTTGCTGACTGGACAATGCCTTAGCTTTCAATGTGCAAAAATGGACGATGATGTGGCTTTCAAGGTGCAAAAATACACATGTTGTTTGGCTAAAAGAGTACCCAACACCAAGTGTTTTTTTTAAATCTTTTTAGTACCAGTCAGTATTTTGAAGTATTTTTTAGTACTAGTTAGTACCATGAAATATTTTTTTAAGATCCTAAAATAATTTTTTAAGATCATGAAGTATTTTTTAAGTACTAGTCAGTACCCTCAAGTATTTTTTTTAGTACCATTCAGTACCTTGAAATATTTTTTCAAGATTAGAAAGTATTTCTTTAGTATCATTCAGTATCTTTTTAGTACTAGTCAATATTCTGAAGTATTTTTTTAGTATCATTCAGTACCTTGAAGTATCTTTTTAGTATCGGTCAGTATCTTGAAGTATTTTTTTAGTACCAGTCAATACCTTGAAATATCTTTTTAAGATCCTAAAATAATTTTTCAAGATCATGAACTATTTTTTCAGTACCAATCAGTATCCTAAAGTATTTTTTTTAGTACTAGTCAGTACCCTAAAATATTTTTTCAGTACCAGTTAGCATCTTAAAGTATTTTTTTAGTGCCAGTCAGCATCCTCAAATAAAATTTGTTTATATCACTCCACAATAAAATTTAACTAGGGGATTTTCCCCCAAATTTCTTTTTCTTTTTCATTCATTGCCTTCTAATGCAGGTCTAAGAATCTTATGCATCCAACGTAACTTTGAAGTCATGACCATAACTCGATAACTATTAATATCATGGCACGGGAAAATATAATAATATCACAGAATTAGTATTAGCTAGAAAATATAATTAACGCCTTAACTACAGGTTGTGTGCTTTTATCATTATTTTTAAGACATTTTTTATTAGAAAATTAATTAAATAATAAAGGTACAATACTCTATCATATTTTATTAGTTTTGTATCTTAAAGTATATAGTTGATGATTTTTTGGCCAAAAAAATCTATCGAATATTTAATTATGTAATTATTAATTCAAGTTTTTGGTCCCTACAATCCCATTCTGTGGTATTTCCCACACATGGAATTATGGAACCGATTAGGCTAATGGAGTGTAGTAGCGTGCACACGTATGGACCGCAAAATCCAAGTTCGTTGGGATAGCTTGAGCGGCAACCAAGTTATATATACCTTACAAGGCACAATAACGAATCCTTTTTTTCCCTTCTTTCTTTGGAATAAGAGGTAATGTAATGCAATACAATGATTACATGAATTTGTTTGGTTTATCATTAAGAAAAGATTATACATATGTATAAAAACGTTTGCTTGGATTACGTAGAACATGAGAATATATGATAATAATATAGTAAGAGACAAAATTACTCTTATCCCCACACACACACGCGTATAATGTACACGTTAGATCCATGATTTTTTTTTTTAAAAAAATTATGGGGTGTACACGTTGGGTCCATACTAATTTTTTAATATTTAATGGTGTGAATATTGTTTAATGGGATATTTAATTATTTTAATGGTGGAATATAATTTTCTTAATTTTTTTAGTGGAGGAATATTTTTAATTTTTTAAATTATTAATTAATTTTTAAACATTTAATGGTGGTAATCATTTAACATTTAACAGTATTTATATGTGGGCACTTTGGTCAAATTAAAAAATTATAATGGTAATAGTGTCTTTTTTTATTTGATGATAAGAGGTATGCATCTCCATTCATCAGTCCTAGTAGTGTAATCATGATTACATCATTTGATCTAATTAGGATTACAAAATTTAATCCTATTTAATTACATGAGCCTAACCAAACAATAAGTCAAGTGCATCAGGATCAAGGTTGTCAAACTCACGAGTTTAAGCAAACTCGTGACACTGACGTAAACTCGTATCGTGAACTCGTAAGAGTTTACTTTTATTATTAAATAGGTATTACTAGTGTATAATTAAATAATTAAAATATAAAAATTACAACAATTTGATTTAAATATATTTTAAATCCAAATAATTGAAATTAAATCCATCAACATTCATCATTTATCATATTTAATAAAGAAATTTCTATAAAATTTCTATATAAAGCCGAACATGATCAAATCAAAAAGTTAACACGAGTTTAAGAGTAAGTTAACACGGTTTTGTAAGTTAGAAACGTAAAAAATGATAAACTCGGTGTATAAATTCGTAAGTTTAACCGAGTTTACAACTAGCACGAGTTTACCACTGACTCGACTCATTTTTGTAAGTTAGAAACGTAAAAACGATAAATTTGAGAGTTAACTCGCGAATTTGACAACAATGATCAAGATTATATAAGTGTTTGATTGGATTAATTGTAAAAGTAACTTTTATTTCAACTTATTTTTGCAAAATGAAGTTAGGGTAATTATAAATGTCATAATCTGATTTATGTTTAAATATACTTTTATAAAAATGTTAATTTCACGTATATTTATTTATATAATATATTCAAAAGTTAGTTTAAAAAGGTTATATATATATATAGAGTAAAAATTTAAAAGCTAGTTTTTTTTTTTAAAAAAAAAAAATTAAAGTGATTTTTGGACAAAATATCAACACATGATTAACTTTTTCATCATAACTAACTTGACTTCTGAGACTTCCTAACGTGACACTAAAGCTCTAACACATTAGGGTTACATCATTGACAGAAAAGTTGGCATTCTGTTAACATAGAGAAGCGAGGGGCATTAAACACCCCAAATCCCACCATTTTTCTTCCCAATATAACTAATCTTACGTGCATGCATATCTAATAACTAAACCAAAACTGCAAAAGCGCACAAACATGCCAACTTGATATTTAATAATAAGACTTGATAATCTCAAATCCCGCCATAGAAAATTAAAGCTCAGATTCTTTATCACCCCATACATACATACATATATAAAATAGAGTATTATATACATTGAGAGACGGTGAGAAAAATCACTAGAAGAATAAGAAGAAGAATGAAGTTGAGGGCTTTTTATCCTTTAAGTTTGGTCGTATTGATCATTCTGGTTCTGTTTCAAGTCTCAAATGGCTCCGATTTGGTTCGTGAATCTTGCGCGAAGGCCTCGAAGAACGATCCAATCGTCCACTATGATTTCTGCGTGGCCAGCCTTGAGGATGCCATTATTGATTCTCAGGGCAATAATCCACCAACCAGTCTCGGAGATCTTGTGGCCATGTCGATTCAGATAACTAAATCCAACGCAACAAACATAGTTTCCATAATTTCCAATCTCTTGAAGGAGGACCCCACCAACAACAGCACAAAGTTCTTGAGTCAATACGCCAAGGAATGCTTGAAAGATTGTTCTGATCTTTACTCGGATTCTCTTTCTGATTTGGATGACGCCATGAGAGCTTTCGAGTCACAAGATTTTAACACGGCGAGTATAAAGCTAAGCGCCGCCATGGAAGCTTCTGTGACCTGTGAAAACCAGTTCAGTGATGGGAACGAAGAGTCTCCTTTAACAGAGAAGGACAACACATACTTTGAGCTTAATGCAATGTCTCTGGCTTTCATCAATATGTAACAATAGTGATGATTTTATACATCTTTAATTTCTCTCAACTTAATTGTGTTTATATGCCGACTAGGGTCATATATATATATATATATATATATATATATATATATATATATAAAACCATATTCAAATCATAGAAAATGATGAAATTGCATACTTAAAAGTGATGATCGTTTCTTTGGAAATGATCTATGGTCTTTATGCTTTTATGTTGAAAAGCTGTACGTGTGTATGTAGTGTGTACTTTTGAAGTTTGTGTTTAGGTGTGATGAACATGCTTTTGGTTTTTCTCCATCATATGATAATTCTTGTTTTCTTTTTCTTCTTGGAGGCCAAACTCATATATAAGATTAGCTTGCAAATTCAGATTTATGATTTTAATTGGACAATTTAATTAAGTGGAGAGTTTATATGTAAATCAAGGTGTTACTTAGCTAAT
Source organism: Acacia melanoxylon (assembly GCA_019022615.1). NCBI lineage: Eukaryota > Viridiplantae > Streptophyta > Magnoliopsida > Fabales > Fabaceae > Acacia > Acacia melanoxylon. The sequence continues at coordinate 416,247 of JAFJYJ010000125.1, read as the reverse complement.
CAATATTTTTTAAACTTATCTGTTCAATATGAAAACCATATACCACATCTTATTTATAAGGGTTATATTAAATTATATAATATTAAATAGGGGTAACTAGCACCTCGCTCTCAATAGTTTATGCTTTGGGACCCCATCATAGTTTTAAAACGCTTTGAGAGGAAGATGTATCTAAACTCTTATAAGGGGCTTTTCATTCCTCGATCCTCAGCTGATATGGACATCACACACTACTCGTACAAGCCTAGTGCTTTCGCTGGCACATGGGCCCACAAAGGGTGAGGGGTGACAGGGGTCCCAAAGCGGACAATATCAAAAGTGAAACGCTAAGATATTACAATTGATATTAAAACTAAGAGAATTAGGATGTGAGCTAATGTGCCAGGGAGGACGCAAGACCCATAAGACACTACTACAAAAAGTTTTTTTAATGACATTAATTAACGTTCGTTTTTAAAAAATAGAAGTTAAAAGGAGAGGTGATATTTTTAAAATTTTGACTTATCTTTCAACAACTATTTCTATATAACTTTCAACGACAGTTTTCTATAACTAGTCGTTTGAAAGGTAAAATTTCAACGACTGGGTTTTTATAAAATAGTCGTTAAAAAGTTCACATTATCATTTGTTTTGATCTGGTTCTGGATACGCGCCTCTCATCCTCTCTGGTGTCTTCGCCTCTTTCTCCTTCGTCTCTCTTGCGACTTCGTCTCTTTCTCCTTCTCCGACGTCCTTTTGTCAAATTGCACGTCCCTTTGTATGTTCATGTTTTCTAGGCATTTGGAAGCATTCGTATATTCAACAGCACATCTTCCATCACCATTAATTTTAATTATCAATATTATATATGTTGCTTATTTTCCATTTTAGTTTCTGATAAGTATAAAATATTGATTAACTATGCTTTTCGTTTATGTAGAAAAAGAACTTGACAAAGTGCTTTGAATTTCTTTAGTTTCATTTTTCTTCAATTAAAAAAATTAATTTGGATTCTCCTATTTATGCGGCTCATTTGCTATTAAGACTTTTTATTATCAATTATCAATATTGATATTATACATATATTGATTTTTTCCCTTCAAGCTATTGATTAAAAACTTATAATTCCCTTAAACTGCATTTTTAATTTTATTTTTTCTTTATTTTGAATATTTCTTTACTTAATATTTCTCCAATCTTTTTATTATCTATGCTATGAACTATTTTATATTTCTTATTTTTTATAATTCTTGTTATATTTTTATATGAATAAATTATATAAAATAAAATATTATTTTTATTTTTATATTTAACTTAAAAAAATAATAATATTTTTTTATTAATTTTATTTAAGTAAGATTTATCATTTACCATTGTCTTAAAATTACCATGCATATTATCATTTGTTTAAATTAATTTAATGTGTTTCATTCTTTGAACATGGACATTAGGATGCTATTTGAGAATGTAATTTTTTTCTTAATATATTTACCTAGTCAATGTATATATTTATAGTTTTTCTGATGATTATATTACATTTTTAATACTCCTTTATTATTGTTTTTTTTGTATTTGATATATTTATATATAATGTATATAATATTAATGTTATTTAATTATTACACATCACTGGTCAAATCCAATAGTCTGACCAAGCCGAACGTTTTATAAACAATAACTTAGAAAACGCCAATGAGAGAGGATCCGGACCCATTAAGTTTTTGATCTTATACACCATTATGCATTAAATTAATTATATTAAATACTCCGCAATAATTAAATTATTAATGCTATGTTCAAAAACCAACTATATGAACCAATTACTAATAGTATTAATATTGCCACGTTAATTGCAATGATATGGCCATTTTAATACACTCGTATTTCTCATCTATATATTGTTAACAAATGTAATTGGAGAAAGAAGATGAAAATTTATGTATTATTCTATTAGAACGCTCATACAATGAGTAACCCACTTGGATTAACTCTAAAATCTTCTAAAGCTATTAGGATCTTGGAGAAAGACTAAGTTAACTCTCTCTTAGAGGGAGATTAAGTTAACTCCCTCTTTTTGGTGAGGACTTCACATCCCACTCACTAATCATATTAGCTAAAACTCTTTATATAGACTAGGGCCTTAATAAACTAGCTAATCAATTATTAATTAATCTCACCCTAATATCTCTAACATATATATATTCCAACCTCATATTTTGACGTTCATAGAAGAACATCATTGAGAGATCAATAAAATATAGATCACTGAACAATATGAAGTTGGCATTCTATCTCCTATTGATTTTGACTGTGTTCAAAGTCTCAACCACTGGCTCCGATCTCATTACTGAATCTTGCAGACTTGCAGTGATGCGTCAAAAGGAAACCCAAACATCAACTTTGATTTCTGCGTTGCAAGCCTTAAAGCCAAGCCTTCGAGTCCACCCACTGGTCTCGACGAGCTTGGATAACCAAATCCAATGGAACTAACATAGCCTCTACCATTTCCAATCTTTTGAAGGATCCAAAGTTCAGTGATCATGCAAAGAAGTTCTTAAAAGATTTTTCTTATGGTTACTCAGATGCTCTTTCAGATTTGGATGAAGCCATTGGAGCTTTCAAGTCCAAAGATTTTCAAGTCTGCAAATATAAAGGTAAGTGCAGCAATGGATGCTTCTGTTAACTGTGAAGACGAGTTCAAGGAAGGGAAAGACAAGTATCCTTTAACAGACTACAACAAAGTATACCTTGACCCCAACGCAATGTCTCTGGCTTTTTTCAACATGCATAAATAGTATTCTTGAAACGACAACGTGCGATAATATTTTTCTTTTCTTGTCCTCTTTTTTGGCCAATAATTTATTTTATTGTCTTAGACTATGATGTCTATTAATGTTACATTTGTCTCTTTGCTCACAAATCATCTTATGAAATGATGAAATTGTGGAGTTGGAAGTCGTTTATATATATATATATATATATATATATATATATATATATATATATATATATATATATATATATAAAAACACATATATGTGTGTGAATGTATGTAGGCACACGTGTAATACCTTAAAATTCTTATTTATCATAAATACTATATTTTAATAAATAATATATATTAAGTAAAGGTGAATATGTGTCTCAAAATTTTGTAATTTGTTGATTATAATTTTTGGGCAATTTTTCCCTTGAAACTAAATTAATCAAGGGCCAATTTTAAGATTATATTTAGGGATCATAAAATACGAAAAGATTATCATAGTAAAACCTAATTCTTGTTTAATCAAAATAAGCAAGAAAATGCTATGAAAGCACTTAATCAAATTAAAGGAAATTAGCAACAATAAATGAACAATTTAGCTTGCACTAATTGGGATTAATTGCAAAATGCTTCAAGATGATTAAAGACAAATTAGGATCATCAAAAGATGGCTAATTATACTTGAACATAATTAAGCCAATGAGGGTGAAATAATACTTGTCTAATTAAGCAGTAATTTTCATGGTTAGTTAATAAATCAATTAACTAATAGCAAATGCAATTAAGGGTGAAGATTGGATTTAAACAAACACAATTGAATCCAATGGTCCTAATTAATCCTATAATTAACCTTAATCCTTGTGCAATTGAATTAGCCAATGGAAAATCAAGAAAATAACCTTAATGCTCATGAAATTAAATCAACCAATTAGATATTTAAGCTATTAATTTTGCATGGTAAATTAATTAATCAATCAACTCCCCAAAAAGTCAACAAAAGGGGCGTGTGGTTTGTTAATGAATCAGATGGGATTTTCATTGATTATGTTGGATGAGTTTTATTATTAAATAATCAATGGCATATTTAATTAATAAAAGAGAAAATTGATTGCTAATTAAGACAAAAGAGATGTCGGCCAACTCATTTGAAGGTGGAGATTTGTCTTCATAAAGCGGATTTAAATCCAAGGGTTAAGGTTAGATATGGTCACAATTAATTACCATTTGTGTTCTTGATTTTTCTCTATAAATAGAGAGCAAGCCTCTCTTCATTTCTTCACACCAAACTCAAACCAAATTGGTGAGTTTAAGAGAAGAGTGAAGCAAGAAGGAGGAAGGAGTAGCAAGGTTCTTCAAGAGGTAAGCTCTAGCTTTTAGTTTTATAGTCTTTAGTTTTTGTAGTTCTTGGAGTTCTAGTTTAAATTCATAGTTAATTTATGCTTTGATCTTAAATATTCAAGAGCAATTTTATTTTCATGTTCTTATGGTTAAAAATGAGTTCATTTTGAAAATTAGATGAAAAATATGATATAGCAAAATTCTTGAAGATCGAAGATCAAAGTAGTTAGTGAAATTCTGGCGAAATGTTCGGTTGTAAGTTTCCCGGAGTTAGCAGCATAGAGGCTATGATTTTATATAAAAGATGAAGTTATAAAATTCTAAAAATTTTCATGGTTAAATTAGACATCTAGGGATTTTCAAATATACCTAGATTATGTCATTTTGAATTTTGTGCAAAGAGATAAAAATTCTCAAAGATATGCTACGTTTTTCTGAAAAATTCTGGGCAGAGGTTGGAAACAATTAAACTGGGAATGAATCTTGGTGTTATAGGTTCTTGGAATATTTTTCCTTGAAAATATACATGCCAAGGGTCATGGGCAATTTTACGGAACCTCAAAATGATTTTTATAGAATTAATTATGATTTTCCAAAGTTGATGAAAAATCTTCCCAGAAAATCAGCATTAGCGTTTTTAAAGAAATGTAAGGGCAAAAATGGAATAATAAATCCACTAAGGGTAGAAAGGTAAATTAAACCCTTAGGATATTATTCTAAGCAATATGATATTTATCAGAATATCATATAATATTCCGACAATAATGTATAGGATATTCGGGAAGTCAGGAGTCGGGTTCAAAAGGCCGGAAATTTGGCCATTACACGGTGAAATGTACGTTCGCGTACTAGTAACTTTAACTCTGATGTGTCTTGTATGCATGTATGTGATAGGATGATTCATAGAGTGATGGACAAGACTAGGTCTTGGGTGTAACATCCCATTTTCAAAAGGAGTATATATTTTTTTCATCAGAGTAGAGCATCGGAGCGATTGAGTAACTGATACATATATTTATAAATGCCGTAAGTCTGACTGATTTACAAAAACGGTACAATGACCGAGAGTTTTTAAAGTGAATAACAACAAAAGTGTCTCCCCGGCAAGAATGCCCATGCCGTGTCAACAGAAGAGATCTTCAGCCGGATCTCTATGCGGCCTGCTTGCCGTTCTCCTCGGTCCTTGGTCCTCCTGAACCTGACGCTATGTTAAGAGATGAGGTCCAATGCATACGGACCCCAGGTAACGGTTAACCTCATATTTACATATACAGTATAACAAATGAACCATTCCTACATGTATCGCTCCCCGAATGCATACATCGCTCCTCCCGACACACCGCTCCCAAATACGGATATATCGCTCCCAACGCATACAGACATATCGCTCCCAGCGCATGCAAATGTTCAGTTATCCTCTAACATCACCATGCATTCAAATAACATACCACCAACACATATACAACACACATATCACATATACGAATACAATAAATATCAGAGTTAGTGTTACAGTACGCGAACGTACAACATACAACATAAGAACTATACACACACAATACACATAGCACATACATGCATAACATAAACATTAGCGTTAGTGTTACAGTACGCGAACGTACCTTCGTTGACGGAAAACTGTACTTTTTGACAGCGGGTGAAACAACGGTACGACGGCGGCACAACAGCGGCTCGACAGCGGTTCGATTATAAAAGATATCCTATAAGGATAATATTTAACAACTTTTAGCACTATAACAGGAATTTTAGGTACAAATTACCATTTTGCCCCTGAACCCCTAATTGGCGGAATTTCGCCGAGCTTATTTGTTTTAAATTCTATCTCTCCGAATTTCGACAGATCTTTTCCCTCATCATATTTTCGAAATATATATCATATTTACCCCTAAATATGATATCTAGACTATCTGGGAAATTTAAAGACAATTCTAGCATTCCTACTATCTCTACTGAAAGAACTACTGAAACTTAAGACTAAAGACCGAAAAACTTACCCCGGCTTTGGCTTAGAACTTCAAGAGCTCTCCCTTCTCTCTAACTTCTCTCTAAGGGGCAGATTTTTGGTGTGAAAAATGAAGAAGAGGAGCTTGGTATTTATAGAAGAGACGGATGGCAGAACGGTAAATAATTCGAACTTCAGTCTGACGAATATGGACCGTAGGATCGCATTTTTGAGGAAAAAACACTCTTGGCCCTCCATTTGCTTGTGCCGACCTCCCCTCCCCAATAGTCAACAAAATGATGTCATCTTGATGGTGACATCTCGAGCCCGTGCATCGATAAAGTTTCGATCCGGTGTCCGAAACGCGTAATCTTGACGAATCACGAAATGCTTTGGCAGAGTTTCGAAGTTTCTTTCTTTCTCATTAGGAATATCTAGTTTAATGAAATTTATGATCCCATTAAGGGTATTCCGTTATCTCTGTCGAAGATGTTAGGACATACGTCTTCTATTCGGAATTGAATTCGGAAGCGTCAGCGTCTAGGCAAAAATCCACTGGTTTGTAATATGATCTGACCTAAGTCACTAGATTCCTAATTCACGGCAACTACTTGTTTCAGTATTGACTCTAAATCCTCTATCTGTATTTTCTCTCTCCTATCCGGTGTCTTAAATACCCCGTTGGTTCTAGAATCGACTTCGAGACCGCTCAATCCGAGATAGAATTTCACTGGTTCATAAAAAGTCCGGATGACTTAGACTACATCCCTATACCTTTGTGTAGGATTTTATTTCTATCCATTCTCAAATGTCCCGTTGGCTCTTTACCATATATATTATTATTTTATTCAAAATATCTAGATATTTTTTTCTTTTATTTTTTATTTATTTTTCTAAGCATAAAATATTTTATTTATATTTTATTATTTTTATTTATTTAATAATTTCGAATTTCTCCAATTAAAAATAATTATTTAAATTATTTTTAATTCATTTACTTTATACCTTAATTATCCCATTAATTGTCGGATTAGCCACTTACTAATTTTTGATAATTTTCTTAATTAGGATAAATCATTATCTCACAACTATTTTACTTACATTGGTATTTTATATCCCATGTAAAATATTAAAAATCATGGGGTCACTTATAATCCCAAAATAATACTTAATTTTGCCTTGTTATTTTTCAAGGGAAATTATCCCAAAAATTCCTAAAATTAGAGACAACATACTTTCTAATTTTTTTATAAATATTTTACTACCTCTTGGGATTTATCATAATATTTTTAGGTCATTTAATGCTCTAAAAAAATACATTTTAGCTCTTTATCTCTCCTAATTTCCATAGTAATTACCTTAGAAAATAAGATAATTATTACTTATTATTTGCAACCACATGTTCACCTATTTTCAATAGGTATTATCTATCGAAATATAATATTCCAGATAAATAATTATCCGGGTATTACATTGGGTCAGGCACTGTGACTAAGTTTATGGGGCTTAGATCACTATATACATATTCAGCTTTACACGGGTTATAGTTTTGATAATACCGTTAGAGTTTTCCTAGCGCTATGGACACGACATGCTATCGTGGCATGGGTGGTGCAGACTAGTCAACTTTACATGTGATTGTACTGTTATTGATTGGTTTTACATCTGTTGTATGCTTATGTATTGACTATTGCTGTTGTGTTATGAACATCTGTCATACATATACTATTCATACTTTTCATATGAGGTTAACTGTTACCTGAGGTCTGATGGGTATTGGACCTCAGATTTGACTAAGGTTCAGGAAAAGGAACCAGGATCTGAGAAGGCACCGGTAGATGGAGCCGTTAAAAGGCACCGAAGGACGGAGCCGAAAAGAGGCACTAATGGACGGAGCCGTGAAGAGGCACCGGTCAAAGAAAATGCCTAAGAGCTTCGTCGAGCATTCATTCGGCATGAATCCGATAGAGTTGTTTCAAACCATTTGGTGCTTAAATTAAGAAAGGGTCAGTCTATGTGGTTCAGTCAATCAGTCGCCGTGAATTCGGGGAGACTTCCACTAGACTTTACCCAGCCTGGCCAAATGGGTTTGATTTAACTGTATTGGGTTCTATGCCCCAAGTCTACCTAAGGCTTGATTGAAGATGGTATAGTTACATGTAGGAATTGTAATTATACAAAGCTCTGTATTATTGTATCACACGAATATTCCTTTGAGAAATTTTTAATATATCAGCTTATGTCGAGACATCAGCATATGTCTGACATTTTGTATCAGTTACTCTTTGTCCAAATATTAGTATATGTTCTCTGTTTCCGCATTACTCTAAGCTGTAGCACCTCAAACTCTGTCTATTTTCTTAAAACTAAGTGTCAACCGACACGATTTCGAATATGGAATTTGGGGTGTTACAACACGCATTTATATCCACAGTTTTCCCCCCTCACTTTTAGTTTGGGCAATGTGTCCCATTAATAAATAAGGTTAAAAATAAAAATGGTACCCCCTCCAGTCTTAAATATAAGATAAAATTAACTTTTTTTTAAAGAGATTAAAGAAGCTAAATAAGTTACTTAATCATATCATATGTTGTGTATTCTTAGATTATATATTAGTTTATAAGTTAGGCAAAATAGTTTGGAGAAAAAATGGTAAATATAAATATTTTAAAGTAATTTAATTAGCTTCCTTAATCTCTTCAGAAAAGTTAACTCTGTCTTATATATAAAACCAAAAAGGGTAATTAATAACTCTCTACGTAAGTTATATATATTATATACCAGACCAGTGATTATTTTAGAAAACGCTTTGTATTATGGACGGAAGGTAGCGAATCTCCTGTAATATAAATAATTAATGTTATGTTCAAGCACTAAATATATGTATTCCACTGATGGTGTTTACAAGGCATAGAGAATTGTTTTTGTCCCATTTTATAAGACATTGCATTATTTTTTTTATTAATACACAAGTTTGCCTTCATTTATTATTATGTAGACTTTGTTCTCATTGGGATAATATACATATTAAATAGAGATAAAGTTAAAAATTATTAAGTTTTTTGATCAAAAAAAAATTTATTAAGTTTTAAGATAAAGTTAATAAAATTTAAGGTTTTCGTTGGTTTCAATATAAGTATATTTTCTTGTGTAAGTGGACAGTGGCGCAACCAGAAAAAAAAATTTAGCCCAAAAAATAAATATATTGAACTACTCCTTTTAGTTAACTTATTATAAGACCAACTAACAAGATATTTGATCCTTTTTATAAGGCACTTGCTTGTTTCTAAATAGCATAAATATTTTTATGTATACCCATAATTAAAAAGGTAGTGAGTGAGAGTAATAATTAAAAAAAAAATTATTACTCTTTTTTTTGAGAAAAAAAGAGTAATAATTAATATGATATTAGAGTTTAGTATAATTAATAGGGATAATATTGAAAATTACTTAAATTTTAGGACAAATTTAATGACTTTAACTGTTTTTATTGACTTGTGAGAATTGTTAGTTGGTTCCTTAAATAAGGACCAGGAGGAAAGATTTACTAAATAATATCAAATAACCTTGAAAATACAAATAAATAATAACTGATAATTATAAATCAAAACAATATGTAAGATGATACTAACTTTTTTGGTATCTCAAACAAGAATTTTACTTTCTTCTCACAAAAATTTCATGAGTAATGAAAAACAAACATTATCTTTCTGAGAGAAGATAAAAAATTAAATTTTTTACCAAATTTGTGGCCAAATAAAATATCATATAATAAATACATATATATTTTCAAAAAATTTATAAGATCAGCCAGGGCCAAAGCCCCAACCTGACCATCAAAGCGTTCCGCCATCAAAGCGTTGCACCACTGTAAGTGGAACTTTAGAATCCACCCTTGGGATGATGTTAAGGTTGGGTACACTGCTCCCAAAAGTTCCATAATTGTTTAAAATGAAGCGCTGATCGTTATGGATCCTCCTTTGCTTCATCCAGGTCCCACAAATTTCTAGCAATCCAATTAGGAATGCCTCTACAGTCTATGCCAAAACCCATTAGGACAATTGATTGCGTGGTTGATCAATTCTCATATTTATTATAATACATATAAGCAAGGTTGTCAAACTTTAAGTAAACTCGTGACAGTGACGTAAACTCGTATCGTAAATTCGAATCGTAAACTCGTAAGAGTTTACTTTTATTATTAAATAAGTGTTACTAGTGTATAATTAAATCATTAAAATATAAAAATGACAATAATTTAATTTAAATATATTTTAAATCCAAATAATTGAAATTAAATCCATCAACATTTATCATTTATCATATATAATAAAGAAATTTATATAAAATTTCTATATAAAGCCGCTGAGCATGATCAAATCAAAAAAATTAATACGAATTTAAGAGTTAGTTACCACGGTTTTGTAAGCTAGAAACGTAAAAACGGTAAACTCGGTGTATAAACTCATGAGTTTAACCGAGTTTACAACTAGCACGAGTTTACCACTGACTCGACTCGTTTTTGTAAGCTAGAAGTGTAAAAACGGTAAACTCGGAGAGTCAACTCGCGAATTTGATAACAATGCCTATACGTACAACCAAATATTTTTATACATATACGCCATTTTTCTTTAATGATATATTAAACAAATTTATATAATCATCGTTACATTACATTGTGTTACATTTTGTCCAATATAGTGAACAGGCCATAATATTGTAACATTAATGGCCTCACATGCCTCTAATATTGCAACATTAATGGCATTTGAATTTCAATCACAATCAATTTTTCCTGCTAATGGAGTCCTTATTTTAAATTTGACATATCCATTTCGTCTTTTCGGATAAAGAACCTGATTTTTTTTGGTCAAAGGATAAAGAACCTGATAAATGCTTTGAATTTCTTTAATGTTATTTTTCAATTGAAAAAAATTACTGTTGATTCGTTAGATTATATTATCAAAAATTAGGGGCTTAGACTTCTCATGTTGTATGAGAAGAAGAAGATTCCTACACACATGAAATTGTGGGACCCACATTTTTATATATATATAAAAAAAAACTCAAGCACGGAAATGGTGGGACCCATATCTTTTTGTATCTATAACACAGGATACACTTTTCCTACAATATGAGAAATGTATTTCCCATCAAATTAATGTAGTTTCGTTTTTCAAATGGCTTTGAAATTTGAATGCTTTAGACTTTATTTGGGAGTTATTTTGGAGGGAAAGAAAGGGAATGAAGGGTTTTGGTAGTCCCTTCCTTTGATATATACAAGGGAAGGGATTACCAAAACCCTCCATTCCCTTTCCTTTCCCTCCAAAATAAAACTCTCAAACAAAGCCTTAGAGATTGGAAGCATTCATATAACCATCAGCAAATCTTCCATCACCATTAATTTTAACGATCAATTATCAATATTAATTGTATACATACATTTTTTTTTCTATTTTAGTTTCTTATAAGTATAAAATATTGATTAAAAATTTATAATTTCCTTAAATTATATTTTTAGTATTAATGTTTCTTTATTTTAAATTTTTCTTTACTTATTTTTCTCCAATGCATTGTCTTTTTATTATCTATATATGCTACGAAATATTATTTTTTTTAAAATTTTTATAATTCTTGTCATATTTTTATATGAATAAAAGATACAAAATAAATATAATTATTAATTTTAATTAATTTTATTGAAGTAATATTCATCATTCACCGTTGTCTTTAAAATTACCATATTCTCATTTATTGAAATTATGTATTATATATAGGGATAGGTTATTCTGTCTACCCTTATTTTGCCTACCTTTACCTACCCCTCTCAATACCGTTAAATTATAATCTCATCCAACGGCAGAAATTTGAGAGATAAAATAAACCATTTTACCCATTCCTCCCTCCCACCCTCTCTCTTTCCTCTGCTGGCGCTGACATGTACGAACCTAAGTGAACTAACCTTGCGCTGGTTTAAGCCACAAAAACTAACCTTGATCCTCGAAGTTTAAGCCTCAAACAATCTGATTCATTCACAAAAACTCTAGTTTAAGCCTCAAACAATCTGATTCCGTAAAATTGCAGTTCTTGGGTGTCACCGCTGATCCTCGAAGTTTCCATTTTAATCACTTATTTGACTACAAACTTGGTTAACTTATACATCTATCGAATTTTCCATGTCTTCTATATGTGCTCCATCGCCTTCGGTTCGGTTAGAGATAACTAAAGCTAGACTCATTGATCCATTGCCATTATATCATAGTAAGTTAAACTTTTATTCGGTTTCTATGTCTCTTTGCTTTTGCCAAACCAGTTCTGATTTTGGATGGGTCATTATGTTCGAAGGAAGCAAATGTGAAATGAACAGGAGGGGTTTTGCCGCGAAAGGAATTGTGGCATCTGCTGTTTTGGTTATGGAATCCACTTTGACTACTAAACCAGCGCACGGTTAGTTCACTTAGGTTTCATACATGCTAGCCGAGGAGAGAGAGGGGTGGAAGGCAGTGGAAGAGAAGAAGGGGTAAAATGATTTATTTTATCCCTCAAATCTCCGCCATTAGATGAGATTATAATCTAACGATATTGAGAAGAGTAAGTAAATGTAGGCAAAATAAGAATAGACAGAATAACCTATCCCTTTAAAATATTGATTTTTAGAGCAATAAGGTTTTCTTTCTTTCTTTTTTGTCCCCACCAAACAAGGGTATTAATCACTATGCATTAATTATGTTTCCTTATAATCACGATGCGCAATTACTAATAATATTGCAACATTAATGGCATTGGATATGGCCATTATTATTAATATATCAAATTTCTCATATATATCCCAAGCTCATACTATGACGCCCATATAGAACACCATTATATTGAGAGATCAAGAAAAATAGAACACAGAATGAAGTTTGGCTTCTATCTCTTGTTGATTTTGTCTGTGTTGAAACTCTCAACTGGCTCCGATCTCATTACTGAATCTTGCAGAGATGCTTCAAAAGGAGACCCAAAAAACATCAACTTTGATTTCTGCGTTGCCAGCCTTAAAGGCAAGTCTTCGAGTCCACCCACTAATCTCGACGAGGTTGCGACCATGTCGATTCAGATAACCAAGTCCAATGGAACAAACATAGTCTCCACCATTTCCAATCTTTTGAAGGATTCAAAGTTCAGTGATAATGCAAAGAAGTTCTTAAAAGATTGTTCTGATGGTTACTCAGACTCTCTTTCAGATTTGGATGAAGCCATTGGATCTTTGAAGTCCAAAGATTTCAACTCTGCAAATATCAAGGTAAGCGCAGCATTGGATGCTTCTGTTGACTGTGAAGACGAGTTCAAGGAAGGGAATGAGAAGTCTCCTTTAACAGAAGACAACAAAGTATACTTTGAGCTCAACGCAATGTCTTTGGCTTTTATCAATGTGCTTAAATAAGTGTTCTTGAAACGTGCGATACCTTTCTCTGTACTTGTCTGATATATACTATGGTGTCTATACTAATGTTTCACTTGTCTCTTTCCTCATAAATCATCATATATAAGAGAATTTGTGAAGTTGGAAGTGGTCTGAAACGATGCATGGTCTTTAATACAATAATATTGGGGAAGTACTCTAATCTCCCTTCTATTTTGCTTCCATATGATTCTCTTTACTCTTTTTTTTTTCCTTGTGGCACGGCAGATTTTGGCCGAAAACTTTTATTTTGCTTCAATGTTTGTTTTAGTTTTTCAGAAGTGCTTTTACAATTTATGAGGTAAATAAGTGAAAAGAGTTTTATAGAGAAGAGTTTTATATTGGCTTACGGAAAAGAACTTCTCAAACCATGATTTGGGGGATTTCCCAAACATGAGTCTATCATGAATTGTGTATATTAGATTTTATAAAATATTAAATTTAAATCATCCTTTTTTTTATTAAGGGAGTTAGAAAGAAGAGAAAAATGAAAGAATTCAAACCCAACACTTATAAGTGATGGTTAATTTTGCCTAGCTATTACATGACTTTCATGCAAAGGTTCATGAGGTTGAAAACAAAAATTTTGTTTAATCGTTGCGGAAACCCGTAACTCCTTACGGTCCTTATGAATTATTAACCTTAACTCATTACATTAATTAGTTAATCTGTAACTCTTTACGGCGCTCATGAGAATTCATAACAATTTATAATATTCATGAACTTTGGGATTACTCGTTAAAACAACTATTGGGGATTAGGATAACTTGATAACACGACTATTAGAGATTATGATTACCTTAGATCACTTGAAGACCTCAATGTTGTTGATGTCCTCTAACGTTGATCCACACGGCTACTCCCCGATTGCAACGAGAACTCATTCTCTTGAAACCTCTCACTCCTTGAATGCTTGCTAGGCGAAGACAAGGTTGATGTTTGGTTTCCTTGGGTTTTACTCTTTTCAAGAAGGTGATGGTTTCTTGAAATTAGGTTATGGATAGGATGAATGTAATACCCGGATAATTATTTATCTGGAATATTATATTTCGATAAATAATACCTATTTAAAATAGGTGAACATGTGGTTTCAAATAATAAGTAATAATTATCTTATTTTCTAAGGTAATTACTATGGAAATTAGGAAAGATAAAGAGCTAAAATGTATTTTTAGGGCATTAAATGACCTAAAAATATTATGATAAATCCCAAGAGGTAGTAAAATATTTATAAAAAATTAGAAAGTATGTTGTCTCTAATTTTAGGAATTTTTGGGATAATTTCCCTTGAAAAATAATGAGGCAAAATTAAGTATTATTTTGGGATCATAAGTGACCCCATGATTTTTAATATTTTACATGGGATATAAAATACCAATGTAAGTAAAATAGTTGTGAGATAATGATTTATCCTAATTAAGAAAATTATCAAAAATTAGTAAGTGGCTAATCTGGTAATTAATGGGATAATTAGGGTATAAAGTAAATGAATTAAAAATAATTTAAATAATTATTTTTAATTGGAGAAATTCAAATTATTAAATAAATAAATAAATAAAAAATAAAATATTAATAAAATATTTTATGCTTAGAAAAATAAATAAAAAATAAAAGAAAAAAATAAATGTGAAGGCATTTTTAATAAAATAATAATATAATGCGGTGAGTCGATTATAGAGCATCGGGGAAAGGTTAGAAATAAATTCTACAGTAAACCGAGGTAAAAGTCTTTTCAGACTGATCAAATTAAGAACAAGTGAATTTTTACACGAAGAAAGAATTTACCAGCGTTGTTTCCGCAACCGAAAACCCGATTTCAAATAAGACGAAAAGTTGATCAGATAGAGTAGGCCGATAGGCAAAGTGAGAACCTATAGAAACAATTGCGTCTTTTTAAACACGAGATTAAGTTAGGCAACAACTGGACGTTTTACGATTGATTGTTGTCCGTTGGTTCTATCTAAAGTGATTTCCGTAACCGGACGCGTTTGTCCGAATATCTTCCGACGCACCGAGAATACCTGGATATGATCAAAAAGAGGATCCAAATAGATAATATGAAAGAGGATGGAAAGATCTTCAAAGTTACACGCCCGGATTTTTGAGTTTCGCGAAATCGCGCGAAACGGACACCGATCGGGTAGCTTTATCGCCGGAAAGCTATAAAGCAAGAGCCATCATGGATGACAACTCATCCATTGACTTTAGGGCTCTTAGATTTCGATCTTGACCATGGATGGCCAAGAGTGTTTTGTCCTCAAAAATGCGATCCTACGGTCCCATATTCGTCAAGACCGAAGTTCGAATTATTTACCGTTCGTCATCCGTCTCTTCTATAAATACCAAGCTCCTCTTCTTCATTTCTCACACCAAAAATCTGCCTCTTAGAGAGAAGTTAGAGAGAGAAGCTCGGAGAAAGTCCGAGCAAAGTCTCGGGTAAGTTCTTCGGTCCCTGGTCTTTAGTTTCGGTAGTTCTTTCGGTAGATATAGTAGGAATGCTAGATTTATCTTTAATTTTTCAAGATAGTCTAGATATCATATTTAGGGGTAAATATGATATATATTTCGAAAATATGATGAGGGAAAAGATCTGTCAAAATTCTAGAGAGATAGAGCGAAAACAGTGAAGCTCTGGCGAAATTTTGCCGATTAGGGGTTCAGGGGAAAAATGGTAATTTGTACCTAAAATGCCTGTTATGCTGCTAAAAGTTGTTAAATATTATCCTTATAGGATATACGAGATAATCGTACCGCTTGTCGAGTTCATTGTTGTCAGCCGCCACACCGTTGTTTTCCCGCCGTCGGAAATTTACCGTTTTTCCGTAAAAGTTCCGTTGTACCGCCAAAAAGGTACGTTCGCGTCTTTGTAACACTAACTCGATGGTTATTGTATGATTATATATGTTTGTTGTGTTCTCGTTTGTTGTTGTAGCATACGTGGTTATGTTATATACACTTATGTCACATACGTGGTTATGTCACATACGAGGTTATTATTGTTGTATCATACGTGGTTATGTTACATACGTGGTTATTATCTTACATACGTGGTTATGTATTTTTAATCATACATCTGTTGTGGACTGTTGTATTGATCGGCTGCATGTATGTGTATATGTAGTCATATTTAAGCATGAGGTTAATCCTACTCTCCAAATTGCACGGGATCTGGATCATTCTTATCATAGCGTCGGTTCTAAACCGAGAAAGCATAAGGAGCTGAAGACTCTCTTATGTTGTAATTCATTTTGAAAACTCTCGGTCAATGTCAAAAAAGTAAATATATGTATCGCTTACAATCCTCCCCTTTTTTATAAAATGGGATGTTACAATGAACAAGGTTAGAACCTTATTTTATGGATTGGCCTTTTCCAAAAATTCCTAAAAAGTCCTAATTGCCTTATAACATTGGAAAAATTTTTAGCTTATGCACTAAAAAAAAGGGTTCTAGGTAATAAGTTCACTACTTGTCAACCAAGTCACATTAAATTCACATCTTGATTGATTGATTAATTGAATTTAATATGATAAATCATATTCATATCTTGATTGTTGGATTGATTTAAGATGATGGATTACATTTATTTCCTTTTTTTCTCAAAAAAACGTCCATAAAAAGGGCATACAAAAAATCAGCACTTTATAAGAGTTTAACCATAATTTAAGTGCTCACAAGAAAGGCCCAATCCAAACTTGAATTGGAAAATCCAAATTATAATGAATTAAATTCATATCTTGAATATTGAATAATAATTTAAGATGATGAATCACATTCATCTCTTAAACTAAAATTCAAAAATCATTTTAAATCAATCCTCATTTATTATTTCTCCTATCTTCATCCAATCATTATTGGATTTATATATATATATATATATATATATATTAGATAATTCAGAATTATCTTTTATAACCTAACCTTTTTAAATTAAAATTTAAATATCCTCATTGGGCTTGGAGTCTCACTCCAACCCAATTAAACATTTACTCTTGATAAAACCCAATAACAATTATTGGTCCAAGTTTGCTAATTTTAAACAATCGGAATAACCTTTGTGTGTGACCCATTAGACCTAATTAGTCACTGACATAAATAAACTTAAACCAATTAAAACTCCTTTAACGGGCCCAATTTATTTAATGACCTCATAAGACACTAGCAATGCTCTGCGGCCCCAGAACTAATTGAGTTGATCAAATGATCTACCTTTCATATTTGGACACCGTGCAGGCATCATCCCTCACATCGTCATTCACATTTAGTTGAGAGAAAAGATAGAGTATCATCTCTCTTAATTGACTAAATGTAGCTATTTCACAGAACTAGAAATCTTCTTATATTAACTCTATAACGGATCATGACCCTTCATGATCACTTGCTGTGCGCACAGACTCCCGAGTTAATTGGAAGCTATCCAAGCTCTATCGGCTTGTGATTGACTAATCCCTTATAGGGGACTGTGAGTCCTCTCAGCATGTCCATTTATACTCATGTATTTGAGTTACACCCAAGAGTACACATTTCTCCCCATTTTCATGTGGATAGAGTTGTACGGTCAAAGTATAACCCTAGGATATAGTGTTCGATGACATCCTTAAGTCCAAGACAATCTGCACTACCAAACGATGAGAGACTTTACATATCCAATGATACTCTCTACAATGAATCTTTGTGGAGTCTCTCAGTGGGTCAGTTCGGTGCTATCTGTTCTCCAACAGATCCACCCATGACATCAGCTAAGACATATCCATGCCTGTATTCCATGAGGTCCCTATCTTGTATCTCTATACAAGTAGATGATGTCATACTAGTCTTGTTGAGATCGTCAACGCCCTTTCTTGGTGATTCAAGACTAAGAACAAGTTTTAAGCAATAGATATCCAGTGTTCTCGAGTCCTCATGATCAAGATCTCTATCATTGATCCTCAAGTATAACACATGTTCTATTCCTAAGGCTTTTATCTTCAAACACATATTTACCTTATAATAAAGGCGAGACATAAATATGATAAAGATAAAATATGCTCATTTATTAATAATTAAACCGGATTTTTTATTTTATTAGTGTGATATACCATAAGACGTCTTATAAGAATATGGACGACACGTTTTAAAATCATGCATGATGACGACCAAAAGCGGAATTTATCTAGAGCGAGAAGCAAACCATAAATCAAGAGTGATCTCACTTATAATCTTAGGTTGTGGTGCCTATCCCTCATATCTGAGGGGAAAAAAAACATTTCTCCTCCAATCCTCAATGCACTACGAAAAAACCGACGTTTTGTAGCGGTTTTATGACAGTAGTAGCAGTTCAAAAAACCGCTACAAAATACACCGTTGCAAGATATTTTTTAACAGTTTTACTCATGTAATAAAACCGCTACTAGTAGCGGTTTTGAGTTACCGCTACAAGATGCGATGAAGATGACAAATTTAAAAAAAAATGGGCGCCAACATTTATAACCACTACAAAATATTGCAAAATTTAAAAAAAAAAAACATAATTTGATTCGATTGTTACAATATTGTGTTGAATATTTTATTATTTAGGTGACAAATTAAATGATAATAGTTAATATTTTAAAAAATGATTAACTTAAGTTAAATAAGTATAAATATTATGTAGGTATAATACTAAGAATGTGTAGATAATAAAGACTTATTATGTTGTCCACCTATGAGTAAAAAAATTATGTTATCCATTAGATGATATTGGATTATGGAAAGAATGTTGATGATGATAGAGGGAATGTTGAGGAAATATCCTTAAAGTTCTGGATAAGAAAAAAAGTAGTATCAATATTATAAGAAGGAAAAAAAAATAAAACATTGAAATCAAAGATTTTGTAGGGGGTGAGAAGAAATGAGAGAAAACAAGAGAGAAGGGGGTAGGAAAAAATGAAGGAGTGTATGAAATGAGGTGTGGTGGAGGTATTTATAGGGATATGCGTAACTTTTGTTGCGGTTTATGCGACAGTTTTTTTAACGGTTTCACGTTTATAGCGGTTTTTGTTTGTTTTGTAGTAGTTACAAAACCGCTACAAAAATTCATTACTTTTTTTTTTTAAAAAAAAAAAAAAACTCAAAATTAACATTTTGCAACGGTTATACTAAAAACCGCTACAAATTAATGAACGTTGGTGGGATTCGAAATATTCAAATTTCAAAACTATATACTTTGTAGCGGTTTATTTACTAAAACCGCTACAAACTTTATGATCGTTAGCGGGATACAGAATATTCAAATTTTAATATCACATACTTTGTAGTGATTTATTTGACAGTTTTTGTAGTGGTTTCACATCACCGCTACAAAAATTCATTGGTATTTTTAAAATAAAAATAAAGTTCAAAATTTCACATTTTGTAGTGGTTAAACTAAAAATAGCTATAAATTAATGAATGTTGGCTGGATTCAAAATATTCAAATTTTAAAACTACACACTTTGTAGTGTTTTATCTACTAAAACTGCTACAAATTTTATGATCAGTGGCGGGATACGAAATATTCAAATTTCAATATTACACATCTTGTAGCGGTTTAGCTAAATAACCACTACAAATATGAATGTACTTTTTTTAAAAAAAAATAATAAATAAATTTATTTTTTGTATAACTTCTATTTAGCGACATGTTTAAGGACTTCACATTTGTAGCGGTTTAACTAAAAAAACGCTACAAACTATTCATATTTGTAGCGATTTAACCTCAATCGCTACAAATGAAGAAATCATACCTTGTGCGTTGTGAAATTTTGTAGCGGGTTTTTATAACCGCTATAAAAGTTCGACTCTTAGCATTTTGTAGCAATTTTTTTTATATATAAACCACTACAAATAAACCGTCACCAATGGCGCGCCATAAGGCGTCAAACTAACGCCACATTTGTGGCGGTTTGTATAAATAAACTGCTACAAACTAACCGCCACAAATTTGGTGCCAACTTAGCGCCATGTTTTGTAGCGGTTAGTTTGTGATAACCACTATAAATGTTGTTCACGAACCAGCGCGTCATTTGGCGCGAGTCATACCATTGCAAATTTGTAGTGGTTTCGATATAAAGCGCTACAAATTCTCATATTTGTAGCGACTTATTTTGACAGCTACAAATTAACCGTTTTGAATTGATTTTTTTTATTTTTTTTATTTTTTTGTAATGATGTAAGACCAAACTTAAAAGTGAGGTTTACTTCTAAACGTATGACCTCTTTTTTTCATTTTATCTCTAATATTTTTTTTTCCCTCAAAGAACTTATCTAACCAAATTTAAAAGTGAGTTTTACTCCTTATATAAGACCTATTTACCTAATTTTATTACATTAAGGAAGTTAGTTAACTTAGTTAAAATATGTACTTCCTCCGTCCCTAATTATAATAAGTTTCAAATAACCAACTTGTGTTTATAAAAATATATATAAAAATAGTTAAAGAAATAAAAATGTTTTTTTTTCAACTATGCCCTTTTTTGTAAAGAGAAAATAAATACAACAAATATAGTCAAGGGGTAAAGTTAGAAAAAGTGCAACAAATGTTTTGAGAAACTTAAAATGAAGCTTATATTTCGGGACACATTCAAAAATATGAAGTTTCTATTTTGGCATGGAGGGAGTATTTTCAAAAACACCTCAATCATCTTCATTAATTCTCACTTTCCCACACTTTCTTAATTATTGCTGAAGGAGCGTCAATATGGATAAATTAAAAAAAATAAAAAGATTCACAATTAAAAAAAATGTCTTATATTTAAGATTAAGACAAACTCTTCAAATAGGTTCTATATTAAAGATGGGAGGGAGTAATAATCAATGTAGTTATTTAGTTTCTTTAATTAACTCAAATGAAATAAATAGGTTTTACATATAAAAAAAAATAATTAGTGATGAAATTTAACGACAGAATTCCACTGCTAAATTGAGTTAGGGGAGAAATTACATCACTAATTAATTAGTGACAGTCTATTTAACAATGAAATCATCTAATTCTGTCGCTAATCGATAGGTTTTTAGTACATTAAGCACTAATCACTGCCAAGAGGAGTAGTAATCTGTTAAGATTTGCTGTGCTCTTTTACTAGCCAAGGAGGATAATGAAAAGAATATCCCAATTGTTAAGAAAGGAATCCAAAAAAAGGTAGTACTCCCTCCGGTCCTAATTATAGGACATAATTATCAGAATTTAGACAGATTAAGAAGGGAAGTTAAATTAGTTAATTTTATTGATTTTCCTAAAACACCCTTACTTAAAATCTAAAATGACAACAAGGAAAAGTTTTCTGAAAAGGTAGCCCCCGCGCACGCCACCGTATATGCTGCATTTCACAGTCTCAAATGGATAATGAATTTATAGGGATGCTTGCTGCGTAAAAAAAAAAAAAAAAAAAAAAAAAAAAAAAAAAAAAAAGCATCGCTGTAAACCAGCTCTTTGACTATCCCAGTTATTTTAAGCCAAGCCAAAAAAATAAGAAATTAATATTTTATTAGGTTATTTATATAGAAAAATCAATCACAAATAGTTACAAGAAAATATTTTTAAATAAATCTTAAAATATTTTTATTTAAAAGGACCCGGATTGCCTTAGAATCCGGGTGAAGATCCCTCGTAGTTCTGTCTCAACCGTTGATCTCGCATATTTTTAACACCCAAAAATTTTAAAAATCTCTTTGGACGCCCAGATCAAAGGATATTGAGGGATGAGGAGGAGATCTTGAAATCGCCTTCAAAGTATTAGTAGGAGTGGTATCGGAAAAATATGATAAAAATTGCTCAAAATTATTTTATTAAAAAAATAGTAGAATTGAGGTGTATGTCGTATTAATGAGTTGCAAATGTTACTTACTTTATAGAATATATAAGTGCATTATTAAATTATTATTGTGCTTAATTATTATTGAAAAAGTATCAATAAGGGTATTTTAGGAAAAAGTTGATAATAAAAGTTAGAATGTTGTCTTATAATTACGACCAAAATGAACTCCTAAATGTTGTCTTATAATTAGGACCGGAGCGAGTAATAATTACCATGACATTAAATTCATGGTTTTTACGTATCGAAAATTAATGGGACGTATCAATTAATATTCCAATCTGGCAATCAGCAGTGAATGGATAAAACCAATCTGTCATCTCCCGTTTCTCATCTCTATATAGGGCAGGCAAATTAGAACCGAAACAAAAAACCATACTGAACTCCAGTCATCTCCCATTTCTTATCTCTATATTGGGTGGGCAAATTAGAACTAAAACAAAAAACCGTACTAAACTCAATTCGTTTTTTTCAATTCAGTTAATTCGGATTTTGCTAAAGATTCGGTTTTTATTTTTTAAAAATTTCGGTTTTAGGTGTTCGATTCCCTGATTAGAAAAAATTCGGTTAATTCGGTTTTTAACCAAATCAGAATATTAAGGTTAATTTGGTTAATCGGTTTCAGTCCGGTGTTTAAAATTAGCTTTATTTGGTTGAACCGAAAAACTGAATGCTAACCTTTATTTCTATGTATTTCAAGTTCGGATTTTTATGTATTTCAAGTTCGGATTTTTCTGACTCCAAGAGAAAAACTCAGAAAACACACAACAGAATAATGAAGTTGGCCTTTAATCTGATCCTATCGATAACTTTGCTTGTATTTCAAGTCTCAAGTGGTACTGGCTCCGATCTGATTACTGAATCTTGCAAAGATGCCTCAAAAGGAGACCCAAACATCAACTTTGATTTCTGCGTGGCGAGCCTTAAAGCCAAGTCTCCGAGTCCACCCTCTAGTCCCGAAGAGCTTGTAACCATGTCGATTCAGATAACCAAGTCCAACGGAACCAACATAGTTTCCACCATCTCTGATCTCTTGAAGGATCCCAAATTCAGTGATTATGCCGAGAAATGCTTACAAGATTGTTCTGAACTTTACTCAGATGCTCTTTCAGATTTGGATGATGCCATTGTAGCCTTCAAGTCTAAAGATTTCAACTCTGCGAGTACCGAGATAAGTGCAGCAATGACTAATTCTGTTACCTGTGAAGACCAATTCATGGATGGGAATGAAAAGTCTCCTTTAACACAAGAAAACAAAATATGCTTTGAGCTCAACGCTATGTCTTTGGCTTTCATCCAGATGCAGAAATAGTACTACTCTTGAAGCCACAAACTCTGCGAGATATCAATATCTTTCTGATTGATGAACTTGTCTCATGTATATGATGTCTATAGTGTGATGAAATCATATAATAAAATGATGAAATTGTAAACTTCAAAGTTGTTTTTCTATGGAAATGATCGGTGGTATTTACGTTCTTTGTTGAAATCCGTTTACTCCACAAAGTTTTTGTCCTTTCATTATTATTTTTTCCTTGTACTTAAAGAACAACGTGCTTTTGGTTAGACGTGAAAATAAAAAGCTAGATTAAGCTTTAGAGCCCGTTTAGATGGGCTTTTTTAAAACAGATTTTTTTTGCATTGCTTTTTAAAAAAGTGTTTTAATTTAAAGTTAAGCTATTTTACGTTTGGATACGCCATTTAAAAAGCAATTCTAATTTTTTTTTTTAAAAAAAAAACTGTTTGGATGTTAAAATAGAACAGTTTTTTTTTATTAGTAAAATTACTGAAATGAGCATATAAAAGCACTTTTCACTAGTGCAAAAAAGTTTTTTAAGACCGCCTCATTTAGACCGGACTATCGACGCCCTAGTCTTAAAGGTATGACCGGTGGCAGTTTTGTAAATATAAAGAACTTCTTATACCGGATCATTTTTTCATAGGTCTTAAATATATTATTCGACCCGTTAAAAAACAAACCGGTCTTAAAAATGTTATTAAAAAAATTTAAATATCAATTACTTTATGGAGAAATCTCACACAAATTTGGACTAATATTTTCTGCGGTCCAAAATAATAAGGAAAAATTTAAATATAAAGGTAATAAATTTTTAAGACCGAACATATTTAAAAGCCGGTCTTAAAAGTTATTCTTTTAAGACTGGACATAAAATGCGACCGGTGTAAAGTATAGAAAAAGAGTGTGGATAAAAAATTAATTACTTTTAAGACCGGACTTTAATATGACCGGTCTTGAATATTAATTATTAAGACCGTCTCTTTGTTTATCCGGTCTTAAAAATGAACAGCCAAATAAACATTTCTTTGTGCGAAAGCTTTTTTTACTCTCACTGAAGAACCTCTGTTCACATTGCGAAACCCTTCCTGTTGAATTACCTCTCTTCCTCGCCCATGTACCATTAGCCTCTGTTACTCTCTCATTTGCTCAGGCATTCCTCTCTTCCTGTCTCGAAAATGAACGGTGAAAACGATTCTATTCGTGTTCCGGAACGCCGCCATTCGGTGTGGATCAGTGAATCGAACGAACCCTCTTCATCTCACAATGAGTCTTGTAACCGCCCTACACGCCGTGGTAGAAGAGGCACACGAATGATGGATGTAACCCTAAGTCGGACTTCTAGGTCAAGGTTGGAGATTCAGTTTGATGAAAAGTTGGAACCTTTCGGTCCCAATAAATGCAAATATACTTGTTTTGTTGGCTATCTAGTACGCAACAAGGTTAGCATCTTGACAGATGAGTGGAAAAATGTGGACTTTGGCATAGTAAATGATCATATTTGGGACACTATCCAGCTTACATACACTGTCCCTGACTGTCAGAAGTTGAAAGACAAGACATTGTCTTATTGTGCTTTGATCGGTGGAGGAAGTTTAAGACCTTTCTAGCTAACAAGTATATTTTTGCCGAGGTTCACTGAAGAAAATCCTTGGGACAAGTACACATTTATTGATGAACAAACTTGACAACAATTTGTTTAGCTGCGGACCACTCCTGAAGCTCTGGTGAGTTTATATTTAGTTTTGTTTGCCCTTTTGTTTGCTTATTAACCTATGCTGATATGTGAATGTTATTGTGTTCATCTAATCCTGTTAGTTAAATGGTTTGGTGCGTGAATAGAAGTATACATTTCCTGCCTTTGTCTATGCAAGTCTGATATGTAAACCCTGAAAAGGTAAAATACTAAGAAGGTAATTAGGGAAATAATAATGGCATAAGAGTCAAGCAATTATTATAGTCTTAGTTCTGTTATAGTTGGTAGTGGTTAGACATTGCTGTTAGTTAGTTAGTATGTTAATTGTGTAATGGTTTTGGTGCAAGATGTTATTGGGCCTTAAGAGTCAAGCCTCTAACTATATATAAGAGGTTAGTCTAATATGTGTAGGAACCAGTTATGATGAATGAATGAATTGATCGAGTTGGCAAAGATTTCTCGCAACTTCCTTTCCTCTGTTTCTCCCAATTTCTTCTACAATTCTACATCTTTCTTAAATAAAATGTTGAAACTTAATGAAGTAAATTTGACTAATGTTTGACCTTCATATAAAGCAGAAGTTCTCTAATTTCTGTTAATGACATGGCTGGAATTCATAATTAATAGTTTTTTTCAATTCTGATTCACAGAAAAGAAGGGAACAAGCACATGAGATAGGGAGAAAGAATGATTGCCCACATAAGGCTTCTCGCGGTGGATATGAAAAGGTCAAAAAAGAATTGATGGCGGCCAAGCAGAAGAGATTGGAAGATGAAGCTGAATCCAATCCTTCTGCGATAGTTGATCAGCCATCTCCAATACGTCGCGAGGAGTTATGGTTGCAAATTCGGCAAAAGCCAAGCGGCGCCTACACGAGTGAACAAACTCGTGTAGTTGCTGAAAGAATTGTAAGTATCGTTATTGTTAATTTTTAGTTACTAAACATGTTTCATTACTAAGCTTCTCGTTATCTCGTATCTTACAGAAGATCTTAAAAAGAAAGAAGCGGAGGGATCTTTTGTGTCGGACGGGAGGAATGATGTTCGACCGTTGCGGCCGAAAACCGGATCACCCGGGGCGTGTAAGGGGGATTGGAGGACGAGTAGGCCTAAAGCAATACTTTGGTAAATCCAAACGCCATAAACAAAGTATGGTTACCCGGGAGGAGATGGAACAGACGCTGGCCAAATTAAGTGAGGAAGCAGCGGCTAAAGAAGCAATGTTTCAATCCCAGATGAGCCAGATGAAGGAGGAAATGAATCAGATGAGGCTGCTTTTGAGCTCTCGTCCAGAGACTAGTGTTCCCGTCACACATTCACTTGCACCTATGCAGCAGAGCATTAGGGGGAGCTGCATTGTTGGACAGTCAGAGCAACCTTGTGACATGTATGTGGAGGATCGTGATAGTCATAGACGATTAGTTGCAAAAGGGACTGTCCACAACTTGGGATCAACTGTACACCACCAACAAATAGCTGATGATGAAGTCAGAGTGTCAGTTGAAAATGTGATCATTAATGCACCTCTCCCTCTTCTAACTGATCAGCTGAAGCTTGTGAGTGATGTCAAGAGAACCTTCATCTCTTGGCCAGTGAAGCTTGTACATGTCTCTACTCCTCCTGAAGCTTTATCCCCCCTCCTCAAGTTCCATCCCCTCGTCAAGCTGCATTCCCTCCTCCTCAAGTTCCATCCACTCGTCAAGCTGCATCCCATCCTCCTCAAGTTCCATCCCCTTGTCAAGCTGCATCCCCTACTGCTAAGTTGACTGCCAAGGAAAAAATATCCTATTTGGTAAAAAAAGGATATTTTAAAGATAAATCGTAGCCTGTCAATGAAGTAGTAGGCCTCCCTCATCCTGAAGAGGTTTACGTTGACAACGAAGATGTAACGTCCCTGCTGCTTCCTGGACAGGAGCTTACTAATCCAATCCTTCAACTGTTTATGAAGTAAGTATCTGATTCTATGAGTACATAATTTAAATGCATCGTTTAGACACACATACATATATACTAATTCCATGATCTATGTCATTATTGTAGGTTAATGCATCAAGAATTGGTTGAATAGGGCAGAATCAATGATTTTGGGTTTTTGTGCCCAGTCTATGTAAGTACAACACCCTTGGTGTTGAGACAACAATACATATCAAAGAGGGTGTGTGAAGTGAGAAGAAAGGTGTACGTGTTTCCATACTACCACGGGTACATATCACAATTCTTGTCTACAATTCACTTAATTATGTTACATATATCACTAAGTACTTTACTGCTGTGAATTTTCAGCCGCCACTAGCAATTGGTCCTCATGTGCATGGAGGATCATAAAGTTATCTTCTTATGCTCCACTCACAGTGATCCAGGGCCTACGTTGATGCAGACCATCAACGAGTAAGCATGTCATTTTGATTCTCTTGTCTGACGTTCTGCTCAAGCTAGGTCCCTCGTTGTCGTCGATGTTACCTCTCCTGATGTTGAGCAGCATTATCGGTTTCCATTTTCTTCGTCTCTTTTCTTTTTGTCGAAAAAAGAAGGAAGATAATGAAAAGGACACTGAAAATATTCAAATCAAGGTGAGGTAAAACCGACGACAACAACGGTCCAACCTTGAGAAGAATAGTCACTTTATTTTTATTCGAATAAGGTAAACGATTTTTTTGTTTTGTTTTTTTGTATATTCTTAACTGTATTCTACGAATTTTTAATGTTGATTTACACGAGGACAATGTTTTGTTTTTTTCCTTTTTGTCGGAGAAAGAAAAAAGATGATGAAAAGGACAAGGTGATCGAATATGGAATCAATAATAAATTTATTTATTATATTTTTTTTAATGCTTTGCCCCATTAGGGGCAGCAGAGTCTGAGAAAAAAAAACATAAAAACATCTACTCCTCCCCATCGTTGTCGGAGGGGAGGGAGTCGTCGGAGAGGTCGGAGACGTCGTCATCTAAAGGATTGTACTCAACGTCATGGGCGTCGAGTACCGCGGTCAGCTTGTTGTTGACGGCGTGATAGACCTAAAACAGTTGACCCAAGCGTCGGTCTATATGATCGACGCGAGCCAAGAGGTGCTGCATCATCTAGTAGAATGACGGGTTCGGAGGCAGCGAAGGAGGGTACGGAGGTGGAAGAGGATTAAGAGGAAAAGGAGGACCTGGTGGTGGTGGAGCAGCCATTACGGTGAAGGTTGTAGAAGTGATGGAGAAGAATGTGAAGGAAGTAAAGTAACATCGGGTTTAAATAGAGAACTCTTCCTGAACAATGTGAAATGCCAGAAACAATAACGAGGAGACGCATTGTTCCTCAGAATACGAGGAGACGCCTAGTTGGGAAGTTTATCTGGAAGTCGAAGAGACTTTGAATCATTCATTTGAATAGAGTGTAAGGATACGACTCTGCTATCTGAGTAATTTGAAAAGAATGAACCTTTAGTACCGGATATTGTAAAAGATCCGTTCTTAAAATTAATATTTTTTAAGAAAAAATTCTTACTTTTAAAAAAATTGAATTGAAAAAAATAAATGAATTCTAGGACCGGATACAAGATAAAAGGTCGGCCTTAAAAGTAATTGAATTGATTGAAAAAAATAATAATAGACTTTTAGGACCGGATATATTATAAAAGGTCGGTCTTAAAATCAATTGAATTTTAATAAAAATAATAATAGAATTTTAGACCGCATATTTATTAACTCTTCATACCTCTCTGTCCTTATTAAACTCCTCATACCTCGTAACTCCACACTACATGGCTCTTAAAGTATATAAACTTCTCATACCTCTCTGTCCTTATTAACTCCTCACAATCTCGTAACTCCACACTATGTGGCTCTTTGCCCCAACTGCTCAAACCATGGTTAGATACAAGAGAACCACTCGTAGGGGTACTCTTACTCCTGATGCTCGTGCCTTCCGTAGATCGTTATACGGTGCGCCTCCTCTAGCGAGAGTGCGTTCTATTGTGACAGAAGAGTCTCAGTTCGTTGGACCCATTGTTATTTCGGATGATGAAGAGATTGCCACACCCCCTCCAGCCTTCAGACCATGAAGAGGAACCTGCTCCCCCTCTCCAACCAGTTGGCCCCAACGTGCCTACCGCTGACCCCTCTCCTCTTTCCTCTAATGATGCATTGCGGCTGATACGAATAAGACAGGAACTTGCTGATCTTCGGCGGGAAGTTAATGCTTTTCACGCCGATATCGCCAAGGATGTTTAATCAAATTCTTGTTTTTGATAATTTTCTTCTTGTTTTTCTTTTGTATTTTTTCTTGTGTACGTGCATATTCTCAAGTAATGTATGAAACATTAAGAACTAAGCTTGTGTCTTTTTTTTTCATATTCTTCAGTAATTAAAGAAGCTTATTCTCCAGCTTTTCCTTTAATTTTTATTCATTCGATTCTTTCTTTGCGCTCGCTAAAGCCAATCCTCTTTTTTTTTAAAAAAAAATGAGGACTTTTAGACCGGATGTTTAATAAAACCCCGGTCTTAAAATTAAATGAATAATAAAAAATTAGGACCGGAGTTTTTTAAACCTCCAATCTTAAAAAAATTAATTATATATTTAGGACCGGCTACTTTATAATTAACCGATCTTAATAAAATTAAAAATACTAAAACATATCTCTGTCGCGCGGAATATTAAATTTCTCTCTCTGAACTTCTCTTGTCGCGCCGAAAGTGATTACTCAGGTTCTGTCTCCAGTGTTTGTGTGTTGCTTCGTCGCTGCTTCGCGTTGCTCTCTCGACAATCACTTTCTGGTTCCTTAGCTAAATGTCTATAGACCGAGCTGTAAGAGGTGTTTCGGTTATATAACTTTATGATTTTCTGGGTTGAACGAAATTGATGAAATGTTCTTGTGGGTTTCTCTGTTGTTAATGAATATTGTATTTTGAAGATTATATTTGCATTTTAGACCTACTCAACTGACCAACAAATGTTTTTAGGTTACTCTTGCTATCTCGCAACATCAATGTTCGTATGAGCAAGTTTGACTCAAAGAAACGCATTTGAATTTATATGCTACAAAGGTGAGTCCACAAGACCTTCATGCGATGCATTTAATTTCCTCGTCATGCATTTATTTTGCTTCTTGGATTCACTGTGATAGATTTATGACCAAAAGTGATTCTTCGTTATGCATTTAATGGGCAAGTTTCTCCGTAATTAAAAAAAAAAGACATAACTGACATTGATCATAAATATGCATTTGGTGTTGCCTTATTTTATATGCAAGTGTCAATTTTTTTCAGATTATGTATGTTAAATCTTTCCGTCTATAGGAATTCTACTATGGATCACAGTTGGATAACTGCGTTACGGACGAGTGTTGAATATCAGAATGGGGTGAGGGACTTTATAGAATTTGCTAAACAAAATGCCCATGATGATAGTGGGAAGTTTTATTGCCCTTGTGTAAAATGTTTGAATGAGAGGCGACTAAGTCCTAAAGTTATACACACACATTTAATTTGTGAAGGATTTTGTAAGACTTATACAGTATGGGTATGGCATGGTGAAAAAATACCAAGTGGGTCTCAACATGGGGATGTGGCCTTTGATGATAATGACACAGATATGGATGATCGCATAGAGGACATTATTCGTGATGTAGGAGAAGAGACTTTTCATCAATCACATGCATATGGTAATATGTGCGATGATGCGAGACCTCGCTATACCCTGGTGTAAAAAATACCAATTGTTGAACGCTGTATTGAAATTGGTAAGCTTGAAGGCACGTTATGGATGGAGTGACAAGAGTTTTTCTGAAATGCTTGAGGCTTTTAAGGACATGCTTCCAGATGATAATGTGTTGCCGCATCGATACTATGATGCTAAGAAAATACTTTGTCCAGTGGGGATGGAGTACAAAAAGATCCATGCATGCCCGAATGATTGCGTATTGTATAGAAAAGAGTTTGAAGAGAAGCAGAATTGTTCGAGGGGTTTTAGTAAAGAGTGTGGATCCTGATGAATTGTCACAAGTCCACTTATACATCTTGAATAATGTTGATGAAGTTCAAGCCAGCATAGCTGCACATAAAGAAGTTGTAAGGAAAGAAAATTATCGAATGACTGAACAAAAGGTTGATTAGGGAGCATAACAGAACTTTTGCAAACTGGTTCAAACAAAAGGTTGAAGGAGAGGAATGTGTTTTTGATACAATCAAATGGTTAGCACGTGGTCCTGAGGTTGATGTCATAAGTTGGAATTCGTATGTGATCAATGATTATACATTTTACACGAAGTCCCTAGATGATAGGAGCACCGTCCAGAACAATGGTGTTATGTTAGAGGCTGAATCTATGCACTTCTCCAGTTCGAAAGACAAGAGGCCTTTATTGGCAGTCATGCCATATTATGGGGTTATTGAAGAGATTTGGGAGGTGGACTATGTTAAAATTATATTTCTCATTTTCAAATGCAAGTGGGTTAATGTCAATAATGGTGTTCAGATCGATCGGCTAGGATTTACATTAGCCGATGTCAATGGTAGAAGTTTTGGAGATGAACCTTTTATTATGGCAGACCAGGCGAAACAAGTGTTCTATATCACCGATCAAGACAATAAAATGTGGTCTGTAGCTCTCCAAGGAAAAGGGGTCATTGATATTGATGAGGAAAGTCATTCAAATTATGGTCTTCCTGAGAGTACTCCTTTTTCAAGGGGTCTACCATGAACGAAGAAGATGAAGCGGATAATGAACCCAAAGCATAAGAAATGATCATCAAGAAGGGATATGGGAGGATATCACTTTATAAAAGAGTCAATTCATAAGGTAATATTCATATGCAGAATTCTTTAAAAACTTTAAGGTTTTAACTATATTATATTCCTTCTATGTTCTTAAACAATGTCACTGACTATGAAGTTTGTTCTTGTTTTATTTTTATGGCAGGATCCGATCCAAAGGGGCATGTTATAAAAGAGGATGTTACGTTGTTGGGTAGGAATCAGATGAAGGCATGGTAAATATTATATTGGGCATGTATGTTGTATTTGTAACTTATTGTATTTTTTTTTGGACAAAGTAACTTATTGTATTTGCATTGTAACTAAGTTATCTTATTGCATAAATTAATTTAGGTGTTGTAGTCATAGTATAATCATTAATTAAGAAGCCACATAACTCATGGTGAATAATATTTGTATTCTTTTTCCCAATTCAATTTATTCATAATTGTTCATAGCTTGTAGCTTAAAGTATCAACTTTTATGTGTTGGATTGGGTAGTGGATTTGTGTATATATATGATCGGAAGAATGCGAACGGGGAAAAAATTGGGAAAATTTAGACCGGAAATAAATACGCCGGTCTTAAATGTTCAACTGTTAAGACCGAATGTATTTATATGTCCGATCTTAAAGGTCATGTGTACATATTTGATATTAAGCCGGTCTTAAAAGTTGGTCTTTTAAGACCGGTGTATTTATACGTCCGGTCTAAAAATTCAATTTTTAAGACCAGATGTATTTACCCAGCCTTGAAAGTCGGTATTTTAAGACCGCGTATAATTAGTCGTTAGGTCTTAGAGGCCGCTATTTTTCAGACCGGATTTATTATTGTCCGATCTTAAAATTATGATCTTTTAAGAGTGGCCGAGTTTTTGTCTGGTCTTAAAAGTTGAGTTTTAGAACCGAACAAAAAATATTTAAGCTTTATTTAGTACGACTTTTAAGACCTAATGTTTTAAATGTCCGGTCTAAAAGAGTTTATTTAAAACCGGTTCGAGTCCGGTCTTAAATGTGGACTTTTAATACCGGCTGGAACAAGACCGGTCGCGGATCCTATCTTACGATGCCTCTTTTGTCCGGTCTTAAAACCCTTTTTTGCACTATTGTTTTTACATTCGTTTGGATAAGAAAGCACTTATGTTAAAATTTTAGAAATATTATATTCAATAATTGAATTTAAAATTATAATATAATTGAATTTCAATTATATTAAAATTAATTTGTTAATATAGTTTTCATAGACCCAAATAAATCAAAGTTGTTATCAAATATTTCTTTTAATTTATATTCTCACAATGACTAAAAACAAAAATTAAATAGTATACAACAACGTACGATAACTTAAAACATCATTATCACTAATGAATAGTAATTTCCACTCAAAATGATTAACTACTATATTATAACCAATGCATTAATTTAAAAAAGAGTCATATTGTACCATATTCTAATAATAGAAATAATATTCATTATACTACAAGTTACTAAAAGCTAACAACGCAATCGACCTCTATCTAATAATTGATTTCTAATAGTATTCCTGGCTTCTTCCATCAGTCTAATAGAGTTTGGAGTTGGCCGTTCTCATTCATATTCTCTATGATCATCATTATTATCTTCAAACTCATCAATGTTCTCAAATCTTCTAAGTATATCTATATCACAAGAGTCCATTCACCTTATATAATTATGAAGAGCAAAGGTTGCCATATGATAGCAAATTGAGTTTCAAGCTCAAAGTTGGTTATATTATGCAATATCCTCCATCTTACTTTGCAAACTCCAAAGGTTCTTTTAATGACACTTCTTAAACTTGAATGACGATAATTAAATATTTCGTTTTGTGATCTAAAAGTTAGGGCCAATCTGAATTGAAGAAGATGATATCTTGTATTTCTATACGGTCCTAAAAATCCTTTGAAATTAGGATATCCAGAATCAACAAGGTAGTATTTTTTTTTTTTTTTTAAAAAAAAAAAAAGAGAATTTTGGGCTTTTTTGTTACTTTTTTTTTTTAAAAAAAAAAAAAAAAAAGCTCCCATCCGAAGACATAGAATAACAAAAAAGGACTTTTTTGTTGGGAAAAAATGACTTTTGTTATATAAGCCCATCCAAATAGCCTCTTAGTTAAGTAGGCATGAGTCTGCCATAGAGATCTTAGGCCTGAGCTTTCAAAAGGCATGACAAGACCTAAGCCTATTTAAAGGCTTACTTAAAATGTAGGCCTTTAAATAGGCTTATATAATCCACCAAGTCTATTTAAAAGCTTACTTATGTCTTAAAATTTAGGGATTCATTTTTAGATTAAATAAAAGATTTATTAAGAGAAAGAAAAAAAATCTAGTGGAAACAATTGTCTGAACAAGTAGGAATTAAATAAGAAAGATCAATCATCTATTTCCTAAGGGGATATATTTTTTAAAATCAACCAAGTACGACAAGTAGCATGTAAAACACGATTTTACCTCTTGTTTTTCTTACAAAAAATGAGACAAAATTCATCTTATTGGAATCATTTTCATTTGGGCATCACTAAAATAAATTTACCGCAATTGATATGTTGCATCAAATGACACAAATTAAGGGAGGGGTAGTGAGCTAGCATTGTCATATCAGGCCATAAAAAAAGAAGAGAAGTAGATATGATCAATTGATTAATTAAAAGGTTGAGCTCATGAGTAAATGATGAAATGTGAAACTTAGGGTTAAGACTAAGTTATTAGTTTTATAACTAACAAAATTAATTTAGATTAAATTATATATAATTATGCATAATAATACATTTTTTCTTTTAAAAAAAAAACTAAATTGTCCA
The DNA here is from genome assembly GCA_019022615.1 of Acacia melanoxylon. NCBI lineage: Eukaryota > Viridiplantae > Streptophyta > Magnoliopsida > Fabales > Fabaceae > Acacia > Acacia melanoxylon. The sequence continues at coordinate 381,408 of JAFJYJ010000125.1, read as the reverse complement.
AGCCTATAGGCTTGGTCTTATGAAAATAGGCCTGACTTATTTACCTAAATGGATCTGACAATAGGCCTAAATATGAGCCTGACTTATTTACTAAATAGACTAGGCTTAAAGTATGCTAGGTCATAGACCCTTAATAGAGGCCTAACTTATTTTTATCCATACTTTTGGTTATTTCAAAGGACCAACTTAAAAACTGGAGGTGTCATTGAACTCACAATCCTCTGAATTTTGGCTTTCTGAAATTGCATGAAGGTAAAGTTAGTTAGTTTGGTTGTGTTGATCTTTTTTATAATTGTAATATTGTCATAATTTCACCCCCTTTATATATAGAAATCCAAACAATCCCAATGATAAAATGTATTTTGACTTGACAACATATTATTAATCAATTAACTAGTTTAGGGAAAATAACACCAAAGTCACAACCCAATATATATATATATATATATATCAAAAAAAGTTTTATAGCTTGTCATTTACATGAACCATTAATAAGTGTAAAGGTCATCATTAACAAAATTATGTGGTTTTTTTTATATTATTTTTTTAAAAGGTTATCATTGACAAAATTATGTGATTTTTCTGATATTATTATTTTTAACTGAGACTTCAGTGTAATTTTCCCTCTTTTTTAAGCAATCATGATCATTACTACTTGCTAAGCTAGTACCTAGTGCTAGTGTGTTACCCATCAACAGAGGTTTTTTTTTTTTGGGGGGTTAGGGATAGGATATCCTCATATTGAAGGTAATTCTATTCGAGGCAGTATCAGTCACTAAATATAAGAACCTCTCTCAACGGAGATTCGAATCTTAGTTCACTAAATTATTTTTTTTTTGGGTTCAAAGTTCACTACATTATTAGGGACTAGCCCCTTCTACTAAACCCAAACTAAATTGGTTGTTTTCAATTTTTTTATGAGTGTATGAGAAATTGAGAATCCACTCTCTTAAGAGTTGTTAATCATCTGGTTCATTTTACAAAGATTGCGGCGATCAATATCACTATTTTCATAATTAAGGCAATGACAACGTTTAAAAATGAATCGCCTATATATAGTGTGTATATTTTAAAGTGACCATTCTAGCAAAAAGTAGTATTAGACCGGGATCAGCTTTGGTCCGCTGCATTAAACTGTGCCGTTTTGGCACAGTTTAATGCAGCCTGATTCCTTTTTTGTTTTTTTTTTTAAAAAAAATTAGAACTGCTGGGTAGTAAAAAGATATTTTAGGATACTTGAATTGATCAAAAAATTATTCATGATCTTGAAAAATTGTTTTAGGATCTTGAAAAAATATTTGAGAATAATGACTCGTACAAAAAAAATAGTTCAGGATACTAACTGGTATTGAAAAAATAATTCATGATCTTAAAAAATTATTTTAGTATCTTAAAAAAATATCCTAAAGCATATTTTTAGTAGCAGTCAGTACTTGAATTATTTTTTTAACATCCAAAAATATTTTTTTTAAAGATCATGAATTATTTTTTTAAGATTCAAGATCCTTTTAATATCAGTTACTACTCTAAAATATTTTTTTAAGATCTAAAAATAAGTTTTTAAGATTATAGAATATCTTTTTACTAGCTAGTAGTTCCAGAATATTTTTTTCCTTTTCTTTTTTTGAACAAAAAGGGATTAGGCTACATTAAACCGTGCCAAAACGGCACAGTTTAATGCAAAGACTCCTTGTTCCGGACGTAAGTCTCTATGCAGACCAAAGCTAATCCCGTATTAGACCAATTGCTAGGCAAATCCGGGAGTGGCTCCCATCCTTTTCCCCTCCCATCCACTTCTCATCCTCTTCTCAATCTCAGCCATTGGATTGAAATCTGAACGGTTCAGATTTAATCTTTTATAAAAATATTATTTTTATATTAAAAAAATATTAAATTATTAAAAAATATATAAAAATAATACTTTTATATAATATTATATCTGAACGATTAAGATTTCAATCCAACGGTTGAGATGAGGAAGAGGATGGGAAGGGAAGAGGACCATAGCCAACCCCGGAAAATCCCATATCATATCTTATTTTTTAGTTGTCAGTCGATCATTTAAATTTAATATATAATTAATAATAAAATGTAAAATATATTTATTTAATAATAAAAATGTAACCCAATTCAGATTTTTTATTTATTAAAAAGAAAAAAAAATATCAATGAGGGGACTAACCCTTCACAACAAATCAATATTTAAATATTAGTTGGAAAGGTATTCTTTCTAAAATTTTATTTTTCTTTAAACGGATTTAACGACAGTACAACATCCGTTAGTTAGGTGGCAGCCCAATTGAATAGACTAGTCAATAGCCCATTCCTTGCTTCAAGCCTTCCTAGCGTTGAGTCCATCCTCATCTTCCAACCAACAATAATTGGTCCACATCTCACTCTTGGTGTGAGAATTTTATATATGTACGTGAATCTCCTGCTCCTATAATTAGGACTGGAGAGAGTATTAGGGTTCAACTCATCTAAACTAATTATAAAAAAAAAAAATCACCATTTTTCCATGCAGATTTACCTTTATGAATCTGCTTTTATGGTAGCTGATGAATTTTTATATGAGATAGGAGTGGTTTTTTGAACCTCCATCCTTTATTTCCGATAGTGTTACCGAAGCTTCTTCATTTTTCTAGCACAGGTGATGACGATTCATGCATTTCTCTTACTTTAACTTTGTATTTATTTAAAATAGTGATTGTAGCCTTTAAAAATATCTTTTTAATCGTGATTCAAGGTATATAGAGTAAGTATGTAAGAGGAGTTTTATCTCAATTTACGTAAATAAACACTTTTAACAGTGGCAGAGCCAAGAATTTTAATAACCGAGGACAAAAATAAAAAATAATATATCATTAATAAAAGTAGTTGAAATACAATACAGACTTAATATACAAAAAATTGAAAGAAATCTATTATAGAAAAGAGGATCACTTCACTTGACTCTTACTCAACATGTTTTCATATTGTTAAACTCATCTATAATTGAATCAGTGTTAAAATTCAAAACTATTTCTTTTTCAATATATGTAATCAAAAAATCATTAAGAAATTGGTCTTTCTTTATATTTCGAAGCATGATGTTAATTATCTTCATAGCAAAGAAAGATCTTTTAGTAGTTGATGTAGAAACTGGAAGAGTGACTACAAGTATAATCACTCTATCAATAAAAGAGTAAATGATGGACTTTCTAGTTCTTACTAGCCCTTAACATAATTCAGATGTTGTTGATAAATTAATCAAATATGGATGTCTAGGAATGTCATACTCAAAATGTGATACTCTGTTTTCAAATGCAATTTTTCCTGTTCTGTGAAATCTCTAGGATAAAATTTATCAACAAGCTTGAAAATATCATCACTATTAAATGATTTGTAGCTATTTCATGGATCTAAAGTCATGCTCAAGGCAAGTAATTCAACAGTATTATCATTGAACTTATTATTTAATTATTACAATTGATTATCAATTATAGCACAAAAGATATTGTAGAAAAATTATCTTGTTCATTTCGAACATGACTTCTCCTTCTAATATATTTTGCACTCATATATATATGGAATATCAATGTCATGTTTTATACAAAATTCTTGAATATGAACCAAGAAAACATCTCAACCTGTCTCTCTTAATTTATGAAGTAACTCTTTTGTAGTTGAAACCACATATAAAGCATTTGAAATATCTAGAGACTTCCTTAGTTTACTACTTATAAGAATATATACTATGATTTACATTAATTATTTATAATATATAAGAGAGAACGTGCCATTATAATGTGTCATGAAAATATAATTTTAATTAATATGTTGAGTTTATGGGAGAGAACACGCATGAATAAAGGAGGATGATACGAAAATACATAATGAAAAGGCTTTCACATTATAATGGCATGTTTTATATATATAATTTTTTTTTCATTTTTTTTTTGGGGAGGCGGCGGCGCCGACCCGGATCCGCCTATGCTTTTAGGGGTCCCATCCCAAATAAGCAATTGGGGTTTGTGATAATATTGATTGAGTCCATGGTTGTTTTGTTTGGGTTTCGGCCCTTTTGTTTTTTTAGTCTTGTTTTTAGACATGTTGAGCTTAGTTTATTTTAATAAAATACTATTTCAGGCAAAAGAAAAAAATTAAAGAGCAGTCTGTTGTCACATTCTACTCCACACACATGCGGTTAATTTTTGAGAACGTCCAGGTCCTAAGGAAGGGAATTAATTACAATAAAATCCCTTGAAATCATGAAATTACACAGAAGTCCCAAGGGACCTGGTTGTAATTATTTGTGAATGTAAAATTATCATTTTGACCTTCCCTCTCTCCTGTCTCCCTCCTCTCTCCTTTTTTCTTCTCTCTTTCCTCTCTCCTGTCTATCTCCGCCACGATTTCTGCCAAGAATCGATCACAGAAGACGCACTTGGCCCCTGCGATCTCTGGCAAGACTGATCTCCGCCACGATTCCGCCAAGAACCGAGCAAGGAAGAAGCACGAAAGGCCATCGGCCCCTGCGATCTCCGTCGACCACTCTGCCACGATCTCCGCTGACCGCCACCATCGTTCTAAAGATCACCTGACGTTTTCGATCGGGTGCTCTGTGGATTTTGTGATTTCGGACCTGCTCCAATATTCGACCTTTGCTTTCGTTTTGCTTACTCACAGCGATCACTTGACATGGCTGACGGCAAGACCATAGATCCGGCGAACTTGCCTTTCTCTCATGCCATGTTCCTTCATCCATCCTTCATCCTCTACCGTTTCTGGTTATTTTTCCAAAAGTTGTTGTTAATATATGCATTTTATGTTATTAATATAGCATTTGTTGTTATAAATAGCTTATGGAAGTGAGAGATGAAAAAATCTAGGTTTTCAAAAGTTGTTGTTAATATAGCATTTGTTGTTGTAAATAGCTTCTGGAAGTGAGAGATGAAAAAATTCAGGTTTTCAAAAGTTGTTGTTAATATATGCATTTTATGTTGTTAATATAACATTTGTTGTTGTAAATAGCTTCTGGAAGTGAGAGATGAAAAAAATCCAGGTTTTCAAAAGTTGTTATTAATATATGCATTTTATGTTGTTAATTTAGCATTTGTTGTTGTAAATAGCTTCTGGAAGTGAGAGATGAAAAAATCCAGGTTTTCAAAAGTTGTTAATATATGCATTTTATGTTGTTAATATAGCATTTGTTGTTGTAAATAGTTTCTGGAAGTGAGAGATGAAAATAATTACATAGAAGTCTAAAATGGTAATTTTACATTCACAAATAATTACACAGAGTCCCTAGGAACTTCTGTGTAATTTCATGATTTTAAGGGACTTTATTGTGATTAATTTCCTTCCTTAGGACCTGAGCGTAATTTTCCCTTAATTTTTCTGCTATCAAGGATAGGAAAGTTGTTCAATATACTGTGAACAAGAATATTTTTGCCTAGCTTGTTGTAATATACTCTGCAGTCTACACACACAGCTACATGTTGTGTGATATGACTCACACACAGACATTTCTTTGTTTTTCGCCCAACAAATGGATAAACTTATAAAATATATTTAAAGAATTGATCGTAGTCTTAAATAGAAAACATCATTTTTCTATTTATCAATTTTTTTTTAATTTACCTCTAATATAATGATACTCCTTAAACAATAATCAGGAGAATAAAAAATAAGGAAATTAAGAAAAATGATTAAGGTATTTTAGAAAGTAATAATACATATCACATTAACTAATTTCACAAACTTCCTTAATCTAATCATATTAGATAAAATATGAACAAACTATGGAAAGCAGACTCGTGCAAAAAGATTGAAATTAAAAAACAAAAGTGATTTCAATTTCTTAACAAAGAAGTGTCTCTCCTAAATATCTAACTTGAAACAGAGATACCATTCACAAATAAATTTTTTTTTTTTAAAAAAATAGACTCAAGAAAAAGAAACGAACAAAATAAGACTTGTTGCATGTTTAATAAATATATACACAAATCCATAAAAATTGAACGTCGTTTGTGAATGTTACATTCCTAGGAAGCTTCTCATCATCAATTAAAACCCCTTCTCATCATCACAAGACGTAAAAAGCAAGACACAGTCCGTACACTCTCAACTTCCTCAACATCATCATCAATAAAATAAAAACTTGGTAGCAAGTAGGAAATTTCCTTCTCACTTAGCCAGATCCCACACACCCACCTACATATTCACATATATATAGATGAACCATATTCTTTCTCTATAAGCTTTCTCTGCATCAACTAGCTATATCGATCATATATTTCACTAATGTCGCAGTCTTGGTTTTTCCTCTGTCTTTTCGTATTGGTCACTACAATTTCTACCATATCATATGCAAAACCTCATGACCTGATCGACCAAACCTGTAAACAATGTGAGAACCAATCCTTGATCTTGGACTACGGCTTATGCTCGTCGGCTCTCGACGTGATTCCAGTCAGCCACTCCGCAAATCTTCAAGGGCTAGCCTTGGTCGCCATGGAGCTGGCTCTTGAGAACGCAACCACCACACTCTCCACCATAGAAAAGCTCTTGATGAAAGATGATGAAGACCACGATGACTCCACGGCGGCCTGCTTGAGAGACTGCTTAGAGCTGTACTCTGAAGCGGCGTGGAGGATAATGGGTTCCGTAAGAGCTTTCTTGTCGGAGAATTATGAGTCGACCAAGACGTCGATGAGCTCCGTCATGGAAGCTGCCTCCACGTGCCAGGGAGGGTTTGCAGAGAAAGGTGAAGTGTCTCCATTGACGAAGGAGAATTACAATCTCTTCCAGTTATCTGGGATTTCTCTTTGTATCATCCAAATGTCTAACCCTGCAGAATCTTCTTGATTCTCCATGAACCTCAGCGACGACGAGGGAGAGATCACATATATCAAAATTTTATTATCATATACAGTATAATCGTTGGAATTAGGTTATTAGGTGACTAAGTTAGTGATGAGTGTTAACTGTTAAACATCTTATTTGATGGTCCTAAAGTCTCCATATATATATATATATATATATATAGGAGTCTTATATATATAGTGTGGTTTACGTATGAAGGATTATTGAATTCTCATCAAGGATGGAGATTGACATAGATCCTCACCTCATGAGTTTCTAGAAGTTTAGGCTAATTAAATTGTCCGATGACAAATTGTAAGGTTCTTCTTCTTTCCCGTTCATATGATATAAGAGTGTTTTCTTTTGATAAAGCTGTGAGTGTTAGATTTGGTTTAGAATAAAATATTCCAATCCACCATTTTATCTCGTATATTTATATTTGGGTTAAGGAGCGCTCAACACCACGTTACACCACGATTTTGAATCAGAAGAGAGATTTCAAGAAATGGCAGATCGATTCACTCTATCAATAACCGAGCCGGATCTGGTGTATCATAAGGGATTTGCCTTTTCTATTGATTCCTCCGGATTGGATCAACAACAATTCTTGAATGAGGTATTCAACTCCAGGGATGAATCGAAAAAGAAATCTTTATTGGTTCTACCTCCTATTTTTTATGAAGAGAATGAATCTTTTTATCGAAGGATCGAAAAAAGATGGGTCCGGACCTCTTGCGGGAATGATTTGGAAGATCCAAAACCAAAAATAGTGGTATTTGCTAGCAACAACATAATGGAGGCAGTCAATCAATATAGATTGATCCGAAATCTGATTCAAATCCAATATAGCACCTATGGGTACATAAGAAATGTATTGGGTACCTATGGGTATCCAACATAGGAATTTTCCCTTTAATTTTTTGAATTTTTTTTTCTAATTTTTTGATTTTTTTTCCTAATTTTTTTAATTTTGTTTTTCTAATTATTTAAATTTTTCTAATTATTTGATTTTTTTTTAAAAAAAAAAAAATATTCCACGTCATCGCCACGTCGCATTCCATCCAAGTTGACGGTCAACTAACGGCCGTGATCAACGCTCTCAAAACGTAACTTTATGTCTACTTTTGCTCCCAAAAAAACTTCATGGTGCTGGACGCTCCTTGGGGCAAACTTCGTGATGTTGAGCGCTCCTTAACCCTTTATATTTTTTCCTAAATTAATTTATCTTACTTATAACCTGATATGCTCCATTTAGTCTTTAATATAAGACTTATTTGAGAAGTTGATCTTGGTTCTAAATATAAGACAGTTTTTTATATTTGTTAATATTTTCATAATTTACCCATATTGATGCTTCATCTTCAATAACTAAAGAGGATGAAGGAATTAAGGAAGATAACTAGGGTGTCTTAGAAATTACATATAACATAATAATTAAGTTAACTAACTTTCTTAATCTAATCAAATTAGGTAAATATGTCTTATATTAAGGATCAGAGGAGTATAATATAATGTTGGTAGACATCGGTACCCCACCAAGGTCAGGGCATGCTTCCAGGCTCAAAGAGCGCTTACAGAGGTACTTACAGATCACCCACCAATGAGGCCCTCACATCGACTAGCAGGTAACGAACCCCTTCCTTTTGGAGTAAAGGTCAACACTTTAGCCAACTGTGTCAATCCTCATTGACACATTTGTTATAATTAAATAAAGGTTGGCACATTTGTTATAATTAAATAAAGGTTGAAGTGCAAAAATGCTCACGGACTTTTTTTAAATATGCTTTGAAATTATAAACTTTCCTTAAGTGTAAAAATGCATATAACTTCTAGAAATGGGACAAAATGCAACCAGCACTAATTAAGGCAAATGTCTACCACCATCACACCATATATTATCCAATCACAATGCGCTAACTCATTAATTTTATCCTGTTTGTCATGTTCTATCTCTTTTACCCAATACTTTGTAGTTATAAGTGTTCCTTTATTAAAGATAGGAAGAAGTATCAATGAGGGTTGGCACAAGTGGTAAGCGGCCTGTATCGCTTAAGCAAGGTCTCGAGTTCGAGCCTTGTGAATGCAGAAAAGTCCCATTAGAAGACTCACCCACCGTAGCCAGGTGCGCGACTTGGGTCAGATCCAGATTAGTCAGGGCGAAGCTCTGAATACTGGATAAGCAATAAAAAAAAGAAAGAAAGATAGGAAGGAGTAATATATAGTATCAAAAGCATGGCAGATTTCTTGATGTTAAAAGTATTTGAGAAACAAACATGGCATCATCCTATGCTTATGTGAGAACTGCAAGTACATATCTTTGAGTTCATCCTCTATATATATATATCCTATGAGATATCATCATATAGAGATAAGTATTGAGTTTTATACTTCCTCTGGTATATTTTTTACAAATAATTAATTTAATCAATTTTTTAAATTTACTTAAATTTTTTAAATATATTTTATATTAAATACTAGAGTTAGTATTTTAGTATGGCTAATCAAATCCTTTATGCTCATCCGTGACCGCACAGGAAAATATGTGTACCAAGTAACCAATATGTACTAAGTCTAACAATAATTCAGTTAAAGGGTCAGTTAATAAATAATTTTGTATCACTGACGGCTATCAAGAAAAATAAGAAGCTAAATACCATAAAGAAAAATAAGAGGAATCCATTTCATTATACTCTTATTGGTATGAAAATAAGAAAAATATTAGAGATGGAGATGAGGGAGATGAAGAGAGACAAGAGGGAATTGAAAAGAAAGAGATGATAATATTTTATTCATTTGGATGCTTACAAGGAGTATCACAAAACTTCTATTTATAAGCCTCCAACCTCAACTAAAAGTTACATAGAATGATAGAATGAATAAACAATGAATTCTCATGAGTGTCATCCAATATGTAGAGCCGGGAAATCGGGTCGAGCCCTGACTCTTCAAGAGAATGGAGCCTCCAAATGAAGTCGGACCTAAAATTAAAGGGTCAACCCTGTAGGGCCAAAGGCTTAAAAGGGCCAGCCCGTTAGGCTCTGTTAATTTTTTTAAAAAAAAACTTGCCCAGTTAGTAGTTGCCCGCTTGCCCTGCTATCGAGTCTGACCGTGAAGGAAGCTACTTGTTTGTCATATTGCAAATAAAGATTATGTATGTATTCATGATGGAAGAGAATAAATTCTTGATATTTTTATCTATGAAGCTGAGCCTACTACTCAAAGTAAAGTATAATCAAATTCAAATGTCTTTGAAATTAATGATAGTGACGAAGAAGATGAAAATGATAATCATCATACTCATGTTGTTTAGTGTTAAGCTTGTTATGTTTTGTGTGAGTTATTGATGGACAATAATTTACTTTTGATTATGAATTAGTGTTGTATTTGTTTGTTGCATGGCGTGTATTGTTTAGACCTTAATGTTGACAATATTTATTTGATAAATTAGAATTTTAATTGTTGTAATTGATTAATTATATTTCCTTAAAAAAACACATGAAAAATAGTTAAAATTTAGAAAATAGCTTCCGACCCAACCTTGGCCAGCTGCATGCTCTTGGGTTGGGCCTTAATTTTTTATTTTTTATTTTTACCTAGGCCTAAAAAGGCCAACCCCTTTTAGGCCATGGCCGTTTAAGAGCCGGCCATGATTCCCAACTTTACCAATATGTAACCTGAGTTATGAGAATAAAAACTTCTAAATACCATTCATTAGAGAGTTTATGTAGTAAGATATGAAAGGCCAATAGTTGGGAGTTTATTGGCATCAACATTATCTAGTATTTTTACAACACTCTCCCTTGGATGTCTATGAATAAATATTAATTTGTCTCATTAAAACCTTACTAGGAAAAATCTAATGGAACAAAACATTAATGAAAGAAAAAGAGTACACAATACAAACTGAAGTTGCTTCGTAAAAAACCTTACAAGAAAAACTCTACGGACAAAACATTGGCTACTTAAGGAAAAAAGAACAACATGATATTTACTCCTCTTGATGATAATATCATATTTACTCCCCATGATAGTCAATTTTACTCCCCTAGATGACATTATTTTCAATGTATTTTCGACCATATCTTTCTTTTATGAAAATAAAGAAAACATTAGAGATTGAGATGAAAGAGATGAAGAGAAATAAGAGGAGGGGATTGGAGAGAAAGAAGGATCAATATCTTATTCATTTGGATGTTTACAATGTATATCACAAAGCCTCTATTTATAAAATGAATGCAAAATGAATATTACAATATGTAAACTTTAAGTTATGAGAATAAAAACTCATAAAGACATTAGAGAGTTTACAAAGTAAGATATGCAAAATCAAGAGTTGAGAGTTTATGGACATCCACACCGTCTAGGACCTTTACAACACTTATCACTCTGGTTCTATTTATAAGTCCAGTTTGACTAAATCTCACATACCAAGGAAAGTTAGTTGACACAATGATTATAGGGTAAATTTTCAACTTTGCCCTCATTTATGATTGGGTATTTGTCAATTGTTTCTTCTCCCTCTATTTTCATAGGTGCAATTAATATAGGTAAAATTGTCACAATCTCATTTATTACTTAAAACTGGACTTATAAATATGACCAAATTTTTTGGTCAAACTGAACTTATAAATAGAACCAGAGTTGTATATAATAATTTGAATTTATTTGTTACTCATTCCCATTCATTCCATCACTATATACATTGGTAGATCCGCCCTGTCTGATGAAAATTTGATATTTTTTTTAAAAAATTCCTCTATCAAATTGGAATCGAAAGGTGACAGCTCCGATTGTAGGGACGTAATGACATAATTATTTCGTAAATTGGGATCTGCCACTATATATAGTGAGTTTTAAATTTTAAAATATTAATAATAATAATAATAAATAAATAAATAAAACTGCACAGTGAATTTTTTTTGCTCAAATTCCCCCGGACCAAAATTTTGTTTCGTATCGTTTTTTGTTTTCCGATTTTACGCTGAGATCGTTCGAATTAGCAAATCTCGGCGTTCTCCCGTACTGGGATCAGACCAGACCAAACCAAACAAATCGGAATCGGCGTTCTTGCTCGGCTAATACACACCACTGTGTAGTCACTCGTAATTTTCTATCTGCATCAATAAAATGGCGCCAGTGTCAGCTCTCGCGAAGTACAAGCTGGTCTTCTTGGGAGATCAATCCGTGGGGAAAACCAGCATCATCACCCGCTTTATGTACGATAAATTTGATAACACATATCAGGTATTTTTCCTAACAAACGGATCCAGTTTTTCTATGCAAGAATACAGTTGATTGTTACCCTTTTTTTTTTCCTTTGCTTGGATTGGAATCTGAATATCTGATGAATTTGGGAGTTCGAATGGAACTTTTTAAATCCATGTTTGTTTGATCGTGAAACGTAGATGCGTGATTGAACTGAAAACATTGTGAATCTGCATTATTACGTTAGTAATTCATCCCCCGGAGATCGTACCTTGCGGAGGAAAAATGAAATGTAATGACATCCAACTGAGTATTATCGATGTTTTGCATTCTGCTTAATGCTGATGACGATTATAGTTGATCATGTACAAGGTTCAGTTTCCGGACAGCTTAAAGCGATCGCGATTATCCTCTGCGACATTTCATTAAGTTTTCCGATGGATGATGACATTTTAGAAAACTAGCACAGCAGCTTTTAGGCTGTGGATCCTGCTAATTTGGATCAATGTTTATCTTAACAGAACTATGGAAGACATCTGTGTGACTTGAGATATTCTTCTTCAGGTACATTAACCCGCTGAATTTCTGGACCAAGTCATTCTTTTCTAGGAACATCAACAAAGTGAAATTCAATGGTTTATAAGGCAACTCAAGGAGAGCTTGTGTGGAGGGATAGAACAGAGGAAAAATATACCATTGTTATGTGTGTGTGTGTACTCGCATGTGTGCCACAGTAGTTTCTGTGAAAATATGAGAAATTTATGAATTTTGAAGCTCAGCATGACATGAATGAGTCCTTCAAGAATTTTGACACATAATATTCTTATAACTTTATAAGAGATAATCCATGATGCAATCTATGTAGCTGACTCCACCTAGTGAGATAAGACTTCTTGTTAATATTTTTATTAGAGAACTTGATGTTAAAGACATAAAAAATAGTACCTAAGTTCAGTCCTACAAAAAAAGGTTCTCTCAAAATGAAATTTTGAGATAGAATCATTTTTTTATAATGGATGGGTGCTTATATCCTGAAATCCTGAATTATTGGCTCTTAGCAGAAATTTCCTGCGCACATTTCACATTTTGATTGCCCTCTAATTTTAGTTTGTCCTCCAAATTTCGTCATTTTATCCCCTCATGTTTGTGTTTTGCTGTCTTAAGTTTAATTGTGGTTTGCAATTCACCAGACTAACCCATTATTACAATTAAAATGTATTCTACATATTTTCAGTTTAGTCTGTTCATATATTAATATGGTTAAATACTTAAATCAACCATTTCCATTTTGCTTCCCTCCTAATATGAATACATGTAGGTTTAAATTTCCCTCTTTTAAAATGGAGTTTACAATTTTATCTTTCTCCTGTACTAACGCTTTTTTTTTTTTTTCCTTTTTGTGATACAGGCTACAATTGGTATTGATTTTCTATCCAAAACTATGTACCTTGAAGATCGAACTGTTCGGCTGCAGTTGTGGTAAGTTGTAGCATCGTCATTCTGAAATCCTACTATTAAATAATCAACAGTAAAGTGATATTTTGAGTTGCATTACATTCTTAGAGAACGAAGCTCACTCCCCTTTGAATAAGAGGTGAAGGATGTGACACTTTAACTTCTCCTAGTCAGTTTGATGTTTATCTTGTTTATTCTCCAGGTCATATTTTATATTTGACTTCGAAGATTTATTTTGTGTGCCAATAGTGGAGTTCTGACGATATGATGTTTTCTGATGGTTTGCATATTTTTTTTCACCTTTGTTCATTCTTGCTATTCTATCAGTTTAGTAGGCTTGTCAACTTTATTTTATATTTTTAATTCTTTTTTAACAGCTTTGATGTGCTCTCCTGTTTTAATCTGTATTTTGATTGAAGCAAATGGGTTTTAAATCTGATTGACTGATTAAATTCCAGAATGATGATAATATTTATAAGGCATCTCGGAATATGCATCATGTGGTGCAAATATTTTTGCCTTCTGCATCTTGATTTGAATGTTTGGCCTTTCTTCAAGTGTTAAAAGAACACATATTGGTAAATCAGTCAAAGCTCCATGATACTAGGTGTTCTATGAAGATATTAGGTTTCAGGTGTTTGAATTGTTCCATTTCCTTGAGATATTTATCAATTTTTGTTCAAATGCGCCATTCCTTTTAATGTTTGTTGACAGGGATACGGCTGGACAGGAGAGATTTAGAAGTCTTATTCCAAGCTACATTAGGGATTCATCTGTTGCTGTCATCGTTTATGATGTTGCAAGTAAGCCATTTAATATTAATACATCTTCTGTACCCTATTCCTTTCTTAATTACATTTTTATTTGACAGCATTTGCATCTTAGTAATGATTAGCCTTAGTTTCGAAATATAGGGTATGGTCTTTCTGTGTGCTGCCAATTTAGAGTTCCGTAGGTTTGCAAGTATCTTCCCTCCTAGAAGTTACAAAGAAAGACAAGCAATTTCTGATAGGTATATGGACGTGGCACTTATAAAAGTTTTGTAAATTTTTCATCCTGTACGAGCAGTTCATTTTTTCCCCTTTCTTTCCAGATAATTGTGAAATATTCTATCTAGATAATATCGATTGTGGGAATCTTAACAAGCCCTGTTTCCTTCCCTTTTATTCCTCTAATGAAAGACAGGATTATAAAGAGTGAGTAGTTTAATTTATTGTTTTTTTTTAAAAAAAAAAAAATGTAAGAACATTGCAAATCATTAAGCTGGGGGAATAAACAGGGGACCTCCCCTAGAAATCACCTTCTCTTAAGGTGCAGCCTATGATTCTTAGTCACCGTTGATCTCTCTGCATGGCTTGAATCATGTGTGCATCATTTTTTGAGAATTTCATTACACATTGAATGGTTCTTTCTGATCATTCATTATTATGGTAATACAGGCCGGCAGACTTTCCTAAATACAGTGAAGTGGATTGAAGAAGTCCGGAGTGAGAGGGGCAGTGATGTCATCATTGTTCTTGTTGGGAACAAAACTGACCTTGTTGAGAAGAGGTAATGACTAATGAAAACAAGTCTCACTTCGGGTGATGGCTTATGCTGGCCCGTTTTCTTTGTGCTTCCGTTTTGCCTTGTGACCTCTCACCTCTACCTTTTGAGAAGTTCATTATGTAGTTACGTGTTATACATCTATGAAGCCTGTAAGTAGTAGAAAAATCTTTGGGTGGTTGAGAAAAATCATTGGGTGGTTGCATGGGAGTAGGCCTTCTGTCCATTCACTTTTGTTATAATAGCATACAAAACTGTCCATATACAGGGACGAAGGGACATGGACATTTTTTTTGGGGGAAGGGGGCATTGCTTGCCCCTCCCCATATATATTTATATGGTACTGAGGTGGAGTCGGAGACAGAAGGCAGCAATGGCAATATTGGTGAGAGGATGAGATTTTTGGGATGTGTCTTCGTGGGTTCTGAATGAAATGTTCTCGATTCCTTCAAACAGGAGCTCTTTCTTTCCAACATCACTAATCCCATTTTCAGATATACACACATCTATTCTCTCACTCCTATATACTTCATTGCTTCTATTAACTTCTTCCTTTTCTCTCACTGTCCTATATACTTCATTGTTGTTATTAACTTCTATTAGCTTTAGTATACCACGTCCAAAGAAGGGTTTAGATGGCCCAAATATGCTGACAAAGCAATGAGGCTGCATTGAAAAACATGGCACGCCTAGGAGCTTGAAAGAAAGTATGAGATATATTTCTTAGCAGTTAGTGTCCCACTCCATACATTAACAACCACACTGTAACCCCCCCCCCCCAAAAAAAAAAAAAAACGATTGTTACCTGACTCTGTCCCTGCCCATACATGACCTTCTCTATCTCTTTTCTGAACATAATATAAAATAACACATACTTGTTTGGATTTTGTCAATTGAACATCAAGACATTAGTCTTCCTCTGAACTTTTGGCTGGCTGGTCACTTTTACTATAGAAGATGAAGTCTAAGAAATTAGCATGGCCCTCAATCCTTTAAAAGTCCTTTCAAAATGAGTCCTAGATTGTTCTGACTCTTTAGTAGCTTGAACGGGTTTGACTGTTGATATGTTCCATGTGTGTACACTCTTGTTTTTCATGTCTTGTATGTTCTTTCTTCTGCACTCCTGTGCGTTGGCCAGAGCATAACCTTTTGTTTATGAGAAATATTTTTTGCCAGGCAAGTCTCCACAGAGGAAGGGGAAGCAAAGGCCCGTGATCTTAATGTCATGTTCATTGAAGCTAGTGCCAAAGCTGGCTTTAATATCAAGGTAACATTCCCCCACTGTCCCACCTTATTATTTTCAGTGACTTTCTTGTGTACGGTGACTAATAACATAGTCATGCTTATGGGACTCTCGTTGAATGCATTTTCCTTCCTCTAACGTGGAAGTGTTGGTAATTAGAAGTTCTTGGTTGACTAGTCTTGTTCATATGCACAGTCGTGGAGAGTTTTTTCCTAATGAAATTCATGTTGCAGACCACATTCCACTAGTCAATATACTCTATATTTCCGAGAAATTAACAGTGTTATGTCCCTCTACTTATTATACCTATGATGGTTTTCATAAGTCCAATACCTTAGTGACAACTACTTGATTTCCTGGCTTGCCCTTTTGTCTTGAATTTGAAATGTTTCTGTAGTTTTTATGAATACTTGGTTCTCACTGTATTGCTTTATCAAACCAATGTCCAGGCTCTCTTTCGGAAAATTGCTGCTGCGTTACCTGGAATGGAAACATTATCTTCAACAAAGCAAGAAGATTTGGTTGACGTGAACCTCAAGTCTTCTGGTGGGGCCGAGTCTCAACCTCAGTCTGGAGGATGTGCTTGCTGAATGTGCATCGTGTAGGAGTTTCGTATCGTTTTGTTTCTTTCTATATGATGTTTTGGGACGCCCTAAGATCTGTAAAGGTTTTGATTATAGTCTTCTAGACTTCAGACATCATTATGTGGAAAAAGAAGAGTTCAAAATACAAGTTGAAAGAGGTAGCATCAGTGAAAAGATTGGTAACGGTTAAGACTGGTATTGGTGAGGTTGTTTTAAATTATTGTTTCCATAACATTATTGTAAGATTGGCCAACTTAATATTTAGCTTCTCATTCATATCTTCGGAAATAATTATGCTTCCCTTATTTATTTACATTAGTTGTTTTATTAGTCCACATACTCACTGTTTGAAGGTAGAGAGTAGTTGATTTGTCTGAGCTTTGGATGCTAAACACCATTTCATGCCTTCATTATATCTTTGGAAGATCAAACTCGCAATCTCTTTAAACTAAGACTTGCTAGGTGCTGCAACAATTATGACACAAATTTCATGTCTTCATTTATAATTAAAAATTAATAAAATATAATTGTGAAAAAAAAAAAAGGTTACCTTCAGTATTTGGTTCTTCCCCCTAAAACAATCTGTTTTTATTATTAGTTTGTCCAATTAAGACATGGCAAGTATACACACAGGGATTTCTAATAATAATAGTATGATAGATATACATTTTTAAACATAAATATACATAGGTTTTTTGTGTTCTATATATATTTGTTTAGTTAAATATACGAAACATAATTTAATTGAAAATATGATAATAGTGATATTAAACAAATCACAGTGTGGTTTCTTCAGAGAATTTTGAAACAGAGGGGTCAATCATTCACGCCCTCCTAAAATGAGTTCGCGGATTTAACTCCAGAGTGTGTATTTGATGGAGTTCAAATTAGGTGCTTATAATTAGGTGCTAATACCTCTAATTAGAGGTATTAGCATATTTTTTAAAAAAAAAATAATTTTTTTTATATATTATTTGTTTATATTTAAATTATATCTTTAACTTTTACGAGGTGTTTTTTGCCGATATATCTCAAATTAATTAATTTTCATAATACCTACATGTTACATACAATGCGGGAACTGAAAATTAATTAATTTGAAATACTTAGGTCAAAAAACATCTCGAAAAAGAACATATAATTTAAATCCAAACAAATACAATATATAAAAAAAATTAATTTTTTTTTAAAAATATGCTAATACCTCTAATTAGAGGTATTAGCACCTAATAAACACATAATTATAAGCACCTAATGTGGGCTCGTATTTGATGGATCGGTGTGGGTGTTTGAGTCTCCCTTCCCTATTGGCTAGGCAGAGCTAGGTTAGAGATATTTTTAAAAATAAAATAAATAGTTAATGGGGGAAAATAAATGAAAAATCCCTCAGCATTTGGAGGAGAAGTCGAATTTATTCTTAACATATAAATAAATAGCTGACAATATTTGTGTAATTTGCCTAAGCAGTAAAATGGGGGAAATTGCCTTCCCTACTTATTAGGAGCTACAATTATACGAATGAAAAAGCAGAAACAATAGAATGGTAGTACAATACCATGCATAAATGAATGATAACTTGTTTGTTTGAGTAAACAGAGATGGCAAAAGAACAAATCATAAATATTATGGTGTTTTTTGTCTCTATTGATTCACTTGAACTCCAGAATCATAGCTTTCTCCTGCTTTCCAATCTTGAGGAATGTTATTCACAGGAACAACCCACGTGTCTTCTCCATCTTCATCACTAAACAACATCCTCACTGATAATGGTCCACTTGGAGGAGAGTTCACTGTCCACACAGTTCCAAAACTCCTACTCAGCAACTTGCACACAAAGTTCTGCGTCTGCACATATACAGTAAAATCAAAAGAATATTATAAATTTTAGGAATTTGTGTGAAATAAAATGAAAAATTGTTGTCATGTGAAGTTACAGGTTCAAATTTTAGAAATAGCCACTCCATTTACAAGGATAAGACTATAAATCTGTCCTTTCACAAACCTCATTTAAAGCCTCAGGCAATGAGTCACCAGTCTTAAAAGGAAAAATTGATAAATATCCTTTCTTACAAAATTTATTGTCCAAAGGTAGCTAACAACCTAAATCTTTGAACAGGTATAACTCATCTTCATTTGTGTGTAACAAATATCTTTTGCTATGTGCAAATGTCTTCCATCTCACACATAGTTGAAGATAGGTTTACACATAACTGAAAAAGAGTTGCACCTATTGAAGATACTGAAGATGATGCTTTGCACCAAAGTCATTGAATAAATTTTAGATACCTTTAGACCATAAATTTTGCAAGTGAGGATTTTTCAGCAATGAAAATATATTTATGATTAAGAGATGAAAAGGAAAGCAGAAAATACCTCACAGAGCTGCACAGCAGTGATATCTCTCTTGCCTTGTTGGTACTCTATGACGAAGGCCAAGTAATTAGGGTTGCTGCTGCCCTCATGTATCTTAATTGTGATATTTTTGTCTGGGTAGCTACATGAAACTCTGGAGAGAGAAACAAAATTATTTTTTTTTTTGGTAAAGAAAAGTTTAAGTGAGTTGAGTTGAGTGCTGAGGGCTCATCATGGGCAGGGCATGTCTCTAAGTTTAAAAAACACTTATAAAGTTATTTTATAGGTTTGCCTACCAACAAGACTATCACATTGAACTCACGACGGGATTTTGAGTTATGAGTCAATTCCTTACCAGACCAACCTTTTATTTAAACAAATGGCCTAATTTAAATACCTCATATATATGAATGAAGCGTCTTACGTTAATCATTATTAATTACCTTCTGTATTGAATATCAACGACGCCATAACCCAACAAAGTGGCAGCAGCATCACTGGTCTGAGCCATGTGAGAGAAGGCTCGTTTGCTAAGAATGAAATCTGTGCCATGACCTGAACCCTGGTCAGTTATCACTATCGTCACTCCTTTGTCTGAGCAATACGCACTGTTTGTACACCTCACCTAACAAAAATCACTTATTAAATCAGTGCTGGCTATTATGTACTCCTCTTTTTTCATAGGCAACTATCTTCTTAAATAGAAATATCTTCCAACAGGGATTTGGGCCTTGATTCAGTCCTTTATAAACTATTAGTCCCTTCCATTAAACCAACATGTTAGTATTACGTATGGCTCTGTTGCACATAATAAAGCATACATGCAAGCTAAGTTCATGGCTAAGAACCATAATCTTGAAGATATATAGATATCTTAGAAAATGAAGAAAGTGATTAAGAATTAAGGTGATATATATATATAGACATATATAGTGACCTGGTAACAGGCACCACAGCCGAGACCATCACGATAGAGATTAGAAGCAGCTGAGACGTCCCCGCCATTGACGTTAGCACCAAAGGAACCAAACCCACATGCACCTACTGCAATATCAGAGAACATGTTTTATGTTATACATGAAATCTCAGTACATATATATGTTTGTTTCTGGGTTGTCTTAGGAATAATTATGATATCTTACCATCTGTTCCATGTTCATCGGAGTTTGGGTAATAGGATGCTCGAGACGATACAAAACAATCGGAACACGCAGCGTCGATTGCCAGATTTTGCATGAAAATTAGCAAGGTGGTGGTGAGAAGAAGAGAACACAAAGCAGCAGAGAGAGACATGTTTGGATGTATATATGAGACAGAACGCAAATCAGAAATTGAAGTTTTGTTGATGCATGGAGCAAACCAGAGTGCTCCTATTTATAGAGACTTTGGTAAATCTTACCAACTTCATAGTTTTGACATTCCAAAAGTAAATATTAAAAAATAATAATGATTCAACCTTTGCTTGCTTCCCAGCTACTCTCGGTTTCATAAGATGTTGAATACCTTTGACCTTTCAAATTTAATGTTACTTTCTGTTTTATATATTAATCCCAGATCCTAATTATAAGATCAAATTAACTTGTTTTAGAGAAATTAAGAAAGTTAATTAAATTACTTTACAGTATTTTTATTTTTAATTTTTTTCTCCAAACTAATTAGTTTAACTAATAAACTAATATATAATATAAGAATACATGATATATGATAGGATTAAGTAACTTATTTATCTTTCTTAATCTCTCTAAAAAAAAGCCAACCTGGTCATAATTAGGACGAGAGGTAGTATTAGTTAATTCTTTTCTTTTAGTTGGTCCAATGATATTCGTATGTACGTTGTAAACCACCTACTTAGCCATTATAGCTTAGGTGGCCCGGTCCTCTCTTTAATATATGCTTTCTCTATTTGAATTTCATTTGTTTTGGTCAGTTTAATATTTTTCACAGAACCATATGGATCATATGAAGAAATAAATACCAGAGCCAACATGAAGAAACTAAATGCGGAAATTGATCTTTTGTACACCTAACAAATAAGTAGGTCAAAACCAAAGATGGAATTGATTTTGAATGTAAGTAGATGAATTGAAATGTGGCTTGAACTCAAAGAAAATCAAAGAGTTAGGCCCTCTGGCACTTCATATAAACTTGAGAGTCAGGAATATTTTAGTGTTCCCACTTGGTGATACTAAGACACAAGTTCAAAAGAAAAAAAAACTCAATTCTAAAAGCCTATTAAAAGAAAGAGCCCCTTAAACTAGACTCCCGAACATGACTCATAACAATGTCATCTCTTTTGAAGAAATGACTAAACCCAAAATATTAGCTGACTGAGAATGAAAACCCTTTGAACTTATAAACTCACATATGAGACTTCCAACGTGAGACCATAATATTATTGTATGGAAGATACTGTGCAAATATTAATCTCTTGGATGATATTATGGTTCCAGTTAGTAACATAAGTTAAGCACAAATTGCACAATAGGCAATGTCATACATCATGGGTAGGGGCGGACCTAGAAAATTATAGAAAGGGGGTACAACCGAAATTTTTTTTAAGAAAAGTTTTAAATGTATTAAAAAAAAAATATAAACAAGAAAAAAATATATCAAAAAAATATTTATGAAATCAAGTGAATGCTTGATAATGTAATAAGAGAGACAATTATTTTATAAACCCATCATTTAAAAAAAGCAAGGCTAAGTGTTATTATAAATGCAGCTACATAAATTACAATGAAGGGTAGGCACCCAATAAGTTCAAGTATATATATTTTAATAACAAAAGTATATTACGATAAAAATAATTACAATGTCATCCTTCTAGACCTTATTTTTTTAGAATTTCATCATAATTGCCTTATTATCAATGCTATCAAATACATCTTTTTCAATATAAGCGCAGCAAACAATCATTCAACCATTCATCCCCCATCCGATTATGAAGTGTAGTCTTGATGTATTAAGAATAAGTAATTAATTTAAGAGTGGACAATCATTTAAACATATATTTTTTTTTTTTTAAAAAAAAAAACTTCCCAAATTCAAGGGGGGCACTTGCTCCCCAACCTTCAATGTAGGTCCGCCCATGTCATGGGGTGGGCCTTGGTGCCATTATAGCGAACCTAAGAAGCTACTACATATTATTAAGCCTTCATTCAAATTCCTCTCTACTATAGCAACCTCTCCTCATTTGGTAGATAAGGCTTATCATCACTTTGAATTTGAAAAAGTCCTGGGTTTGTACCTGGATTTTTATTTTATAAGAATGTGAGTGCGTGAAGGCTGCACAATTTTCCATTGACTATTTCAAAAGATATATGCTGAGAGAGATTGCCATGAAGCAAGTTCTGTGAACCACGCCAGCTATGACATGGAAAGCATTTGGGAAATTCCCTTGACCCTACGTCGCAATAATGATCCATTTGTACAAGTTTGCAAATTATACGGCTTTTTTCCATTATCTCATTGAGTTTCATCTTTTCCATACCCAAGTTCTTCACAAGAGAATGGTATAATACTGATACAGGACACAACCTTGAGTAATGAGTAGGTCTTCATAGTTCTAGGTTTTTTGTTTTATCAGTACTTGGATAATATTCAAATATTATCCCATTAATATAGAACTAACTTATGTTTAGTATGATATTTTCATTTATAAAGTTTGAGCTCTCTTAATTAACCTTATTAAAAAATGAATCGAGTCTTATCATCTTAACCCAACCATTATACTGAAATGAAATACTCCGTATCTTGTTTTGTTTATGAACAAAAGTATAGAAGTGTTCGGAGTTATCAAGCAAGGAACATATTGAAAACAACTAGACTAGTGTGTGGGATGCCCCTACATGGCTACATGATATTGTACCATCCATAGTGGATAGTGCACATCAGTTTGGCTCTTGTGATTTTCTCTTTGGGCCGCCTAGCACTAGTGATTTGGAAGACAATAATATATTCCTCCAATGCTAAATATAGGACCTAATAGTGATTTGAAGACAATAATATATTCCTCCAATGCTAAATATAGGACCTAATAGTGATTTGAAGACAATAATATATTCCTCCAATGCTAAATATAGGACCTAATAGTGATTTGAAGACAAAAATATATTCCTCCAATGCTAAATATAGGACCTAATAGTGATTTGAAGACAAAAATATATTCCTCCAATGCTATATATAGGACCTAATAGTGATTTGGAAGACAATAATATATTCCTCCAATGCTAAATATAGGACCTAATAGTGATTTGAAGACAATAATATATTCCTCCAATGCTAAATATAGGACCTAATAGTGATTTGAAGACAATAATATATTCCTCCATTGCTATATATAGGACCTAATAGTGATTTGGAAGACAATAATATATTCCTCCAATGCTATATATAGGACCTAATAGTGATTTGGAAGACAATAATATATTCCTCCAATGCTAAATATAGGGTCTAGTATATTTAGGATAGAAGATAGTAATATTTTGTGATCGCATAGTTTTTGTGAACACCAAATATATTCAAGATATTAATGGAAGACATTAATAAACACTAGCATACATTTTTTAAAGGGTGGATTGTATATATACTGGTTTTTTAAATAGGCAAATCAAATTATTTTTTACAATAATAAATAAATCTCTCATCTAACCATATATCTCTTGGATCTTTTAATATTAATTATCATCCAATATTTGATTTAGGATTCTTAGTTACCCCTCCTAATACATATATCTCCTGTAGAATTTAAATTTAAGACATAGAGAAATTTAGTGGGACCTTACACTACTAGGGATTTGTATTAATCTCTCCGATTGAACTTTATTTGTAGTTTAGAGGACATGGTGACATGCTCTATCACATTGACAATATCGATATGGGCCGCGTGTGAGTCATGTATATTTCAGGTGAGTGATTCCTTTGGGCACATTTAAATTAAAATTGGAGTCTTTTTGGATGAAAATAAAATCTAGTTTGGCCAAAATTTTGCCAAATAGCAATAAAAAAGCCAGAATGAATTCTGAACCCAAAATCTAGATTTTGGAGCTAAAACCTTAATTTGGAGAAAAAAAAAAATTCAGATTTTTCTCTTTCCTATGCCATTATCATTATTTTTTCAGTACCAGTAAATATCTTTAAGTATTTTTTCAGTACTTGTAAGTACTCTGAATTTTTTTTTTTTAAAGATTAGTCAGTGTTCTGAAATATTTTTCAAGATCCTAAAATAAATTCTTAAGATCATGAGAAATATTTTTTTTAGTACCAGTTAGTATCCTTAAGTATCTGTTAGTATCCTAAAATATTTTTTCAAGATGATCCATTACTTGAAATATTTTTTTCAATATCCTAAAATAAATTTTCGCGATCATGAAGTATTTTTTTAATATCAATCTGTACCCTTAAGAATCTTTTTAGTCCCGTTAGTACCTTGAAATATTTTTTCAAGATTAGTCAATACCCGAAATTTTTTTCAAGATCCTAAAATAAATTTTCAAGATCATGAAGTATTTTTTTTAGTACCAGTCTATACCCTTATGTATCTTTTTAATTCTCGTCACTACCTTGAAATATCTTTTCAAGATCAATCAAGACTCTAAAATATTTTTTTAAGATCTTAAAATAAAATTTCAAAATCATGAAGTTTTTTTTAGTATCAATTTGTACCTTAAAGTATTTAAATTTTGTACACAAATTTATGTAATTTTTTGTAATTATTATGAAATTTAACGTTAAAAATATTTAAAATACAACATTATCCTTATATGTAATTATACCAAAAGCTAATGTCTTTTTGGTAAATTTGACCGTGAAAAAGCTATTCTGATAACAATATCAATATTATCATTTTATCAAAATCACTTTTTCAATAATCTATTCTACAAAAAGCTATTCTAAAAAAGTTATTTTACCTCGTAAATCCCAAAAGTTATTCTTCTAAAGCTAAATCTAAACTAGCCCTTGATAACTTTCCCTTCTCATAGAAGTTTGAGGTCAAGGAATTGTATGTGGTTTGTCTCACAATAGATTAAGGGGTGTTTGGAAATACAAATATATATGTGTTTATTTTACTAAACAAAACTTCTCTCACATATTTACGTCATACAACATAAAATCATTTAAAATAAGTTAAACCAAACATCTACTAAGTGTATGTTATGTTTTGATGCTCTTATACATTCTAATGTATAGGAGAAACCATCATTAAAAAAAAAAAAAAAGGAGTTAAGGTGTTGCCTTGGAAGTTTTTACAAGTGCTATTTGAAAGTTTTAAAATAATTAATGTTAATTGTTAACTTTTTAACGGTTAGGGGTAACATTTATTTTCAGGGTATCATTGAATCTAAAAAACTTTCATGATAGTATTGTTCATGAACGAAAACTTCTCTAATAAATTTACATCTTTAAAAAAAAAAAAAAAAAAAAAAAAAAAAGAAAAAAAGAAGAAGTAGACAACACTACAAGTAGGGGTGGGAACAGGCCAGGCTTGGCTCTTAACAGACCAGGTCTGTTTTGCTTAAAGAGGCCTGAACCTGGCCTGTGGCCCGTTTACGTGCTATTTTTTCTGGCGAGTCGGCACTTGTGGCTGTTAAGGGTCTATTTGCATAGTTTATGGACCTAAAATACATCATAAATATGAAATTAAATAAAAAAACAAAACAACATTTGGTTGCATAGTTTTATGACCTAAACCCCTGAAAAGAAAACTAGGCTTGCCATTTGCCAACATTCCACCATACAACATGCATAAAGAAAGGGGGAAAAGTCAAACAAATTACTCTATCAATATCTTCTAAGTCTGATACATAATTCCATAATTATACAAGATTCTGAATCATGTCTCTTCTTTCTTCAGCCTTTTTTACTTATGTAAAATGAAAATAATACTCAAGATACATCATGATGCAACGTAATCAATCTCCATTGTTCTTCAAAATATTAACATTCAAGTCATCTATCTGATCAATCAGCCCAAGATGTCAAAATAACACTTCAAAAATACATAGAATGAGTAAGGAGAACAAATCTTGATAAAACTGAAATTATCATTGTATATGAATTCAATATATAGTACACAAACAAATTATTGAAGCCTTACTTTTTCGAGTGTGCATAAAATTAGGATGCAATATCGCCAAAGAACAAAAATGCCTACGAAAAACATCATCAATGATAAATGTAAAGGTTCAATTAATGAATAAACCATTAATAAGATTACTTAAGGGCATAAAATGAACCCACCCCAATGTGAAGTATGGCGGACAAAGAGCGGGAAATACGCAAGTAGTTCAAGGCCATGCGAGAACTAAATCATATCTTACGAGTTCTAAACATAGAGTATGGCCATTAATGGAGCAAAAGAGTGTCTATAAAAATGGGGAAAAAGTCACGGAATCATTGTTTTTTTCCCCGAATTTTAAACCCGAATTTCACAGAAAAAGTCACAAAAACAAATCCATATAAGAATTTTAGCTTCTTATATCAAAATTTAAACTAGCAACCTCACAAATGTGAAGGAAGAAAAGTCACGAGGTTCTACTTACAAATTCCTCCTCTTTTTGTCATTGTAATTCAGAATTTATGAACAAACAGCAGAACCAGCCAAGGGGGATTAGTAAAAAAATGGCAGAGCACGCTGAACACAAAATATATTTATATGAGTAATAGAAAACAAGGTTCAATAATATGGAATGCATTTATTTAAGAGAACACTGAGGCATATATTCTTGAACGAGGTTATCAGAAAAGAGACATATTAACCAAAAAATGCTTGAGAATAATTTAAAAAAATGACGAGTTTTCTTGTTTTACAAATAATGTGAAGGGAAGAACATGAGCCTACACTTGCCTGAAATTGGAAAAAGAAAAAAAAAAAAAACAGCAAAGCATGAGAGCATATTACATAGCCTATAGTATATACTAATAGCTTTCAACTCAACGTGTGTGTGTGTCAACCATTGGCAAACGAACCGGCGAGCCTTAGCTAGCTTTAACGGAGTTCGAACAAGTGACAACGAAAAATAAAGGTTACAAATATCTCGAACAAGAAACAAATCGAGTGATGAGATTTACCGTTGAAGGAAGCAGATCGGAGATGGCTAAAAGAGTGCAGATGATGGAGAGGCAATTAGAAGCGATGCACCTGCACTTAAACTCTTAAAGCATGAAGATGAGAGAGGTTAAGAAACATAAAATCAGAAGCTCACAGGTCATTGCATTCCAAGCAAAACAAAACAAATTAAGAAAATCGACGCGAGGATGAGAAAAGAAAGAAACAAACAAAATTGGGAGCTCACCATTTGAACAAAAAGCAGTGAGATCGATCACAGTACAACGTTTCAAGTTAATCATTATTTATGATGGATGGGCTCCGATTTTTGACCAAGCAAGCACGGAACTGGGATGCAACTAAAGGAAATGGAGATAAAGGGTTTCCAAACCCTAAACCCCCAAATTGGTGAAAGTGGGCGTCCAAGCCATCATGACGATGAGAGCGACGGCTGACGAGAGGAATGAGAGAGGCGAGCTCCGGCCAAACACTAAACTAGCAGAAGCGACCAAGACTGAGAGTGAGATCGACGAGCTGAGTCTGAGACGTGCGATGGTGAGAGTGATGAGCAAAAAATCGAAATGGATCTTAGGGTTATTTTGGAAGAAGAAACAAGGAGGTCAGGAGTCAAGACATTATGTTGGTATAAATTACAATTTTGCCCTCTTAACAGGCCGGCCTGACAGGCCTAAAAGGCTCATTAAGAGGCCTAGGCTTGGCCTGTTATGACAAACAGGCCTAAAAAGAGACATTGGCCTGGCCTTTTAGCTTGACAGGCCAGGCCTAACCAGGCCTTTAACAGGCCAGGCCGCAGGCCCCTGGCCTATTTTCATCCCTAACTACAAGGCCACTGGCATGTGAACTTATCCTGGCCTAAATTTATTTTACACTTACCTCTTATTTAATTGAGGCTTGGAAGGAGAAGAAATATTTTTTAAAACAAAAAATTTGAAGAAAAGAGGATAATACTATCTTGTCTTTAATATAAACCTATTTATCTAATTTGATTATATTAAAAAAAAGTAGTTAATATAACATCTATTTTCTAAAACTCCATAATCATCTTTTCTTAGGTAAAGGAGCGCCCAGCACCACGAAGTTTTTTTTGGAGCAAAAGTACTCACAAAGTTACATTTTGGGAGCAAAAGTGACACTGGGAATTAGTTGACCAGACGGTCAACGTCAATGTGGATGGAGTGAGGACGTGGACGAATAGGACCGACAAGAAGCCAACTAAGAAGAGAAAATGCTGACTGGATCAGTGCAAAGTAAATAAATAAAAAACATAAACACCAAAAACACTCAAACTCATTATCGGGCTTCATTCACTCACGCTGGGAAAAGAAATCAAATTGGGGAAATAAGAAACCCTAAGTTCTCCCACCGTTGTTCATCATATTCGACCACCGTCGTTCCATGCGCGCTTCTCAAGTTCGTCACCGGAGGACTGGTAAGATCATCTTTCCGTACTTGTCTCGTGACGTTCAGTTATAATAACAGTAGATAAACCATGATTCATTCATTTAAATTAATTAATTTTGTAGTTGGTAGTAGTGATTTAGAATAACTGTATTCTTTGGGGGTTTCTATGGTGCATGACGAGACCACACCGCTTTTGCACTGTCGGCGGGAGTTGGAGTATGGGAGGCGGTGGTGTTCGAGATAGTGATGACATTCGAGTTGGTTTACACGGTGTACGTGACAACCGTTGATCCAAAGAAGGGGAATTTGGGAATCATAGCACCCATCGCGATCGGTTTCATTGTGGGGGCAAACATTTTGGCGGGTGGGGCCTTCGATGGGGCATCCATGAACCCGGCGGTGTCATTCGGACCCGCGGTGGTGGAGCCGGGACAATCACTGGGTCTCTTTGGGTCGGACCACTTATTGGCGGTGGGCTCGCCGGCGTCATCTATGAGGTTATCTTCATCTCCCATACCCACGAGCAACTCCCCACCACTGATTACTAAACTTTGTGGATGAGTTTGAATCTTTGATTTGAGGGGTTTGGTTTTTATTCCCTTGGTATCTGTAATTTGTGTGTCTTTGTTCATCATCTGCCTTTTAAATTGTGCGTTGAATTCGTGAACGTTGGTCTTGATTGAATTATCGTGATGATCGATGCCGAATGATTGTGCTGTGCGTTTTCTAATTAAAAAAAAAATCCCTGTCAGCATTTCACAGACACAAGTGGCAAAGGTTAACAACAAGTTAATCCCCCAACGGTTTGTGTCACTTTTGCTCCCAAAATGTAACTTTGTGAAGATCTTTTGCTCCAAAAAAAACTTTGTGGTCTTTGAACCGCTCTTTACCCTCTTTTTTTCTTAATTTCTTTGTTTCCTTTCCTCTTTAATTATTTTTTAGAGAGGATAAATAGTGCTAAATTAGAAAAATATTAACAAATGTATGAAAAATATGTATTATATTTAGGACCAAGATCAACTCTTCAATTACTTCCTCTGGTCCTTATTATAATGCACCAACTTGTAAGTGTCTTTGGTCCTTTTTATAAGGCATTTGCTTATTCCCAATGACATTAATTATTTTTTTCCATATATGCCCCTACTTAATAAGGGTAGTGGGTGAGAGTAATAATTAATATTATATTAGAGTTTAGTGCAAATAGTAAGGGGTAACATTGAAAGTTACATAAATTGTAGGACAACTTTATTGACTTTAACTGTTTTTTTTTTTTTGCCCATTCGGCACTTAGCTATGGTGGGTGAGTCTCCGAGCGGGGCTTTTCTGCATTCATAAGGCTCGAACTCGAGACCTTGATTAAGTGACACAAGCCGTTTACCACTTGTGTCAACCCATGTTGGTGATTTTAACTGTTTTTATTAGTATGTAAGAATTATTAGTTGGTACCTCATAATAAGGGTGGGAGAGAGTAGTTATATATTAAGGACAAGAAGGAGTAGGTATTTTGGAAAACTCTTCTTTTCTCCCCCTCTAAATTATGAATTTTGGAGGGTATTTTATCTCTCTCACTTTCTCTCCAATCCTATGGATTATAGAGGGGAAAAAAGTTTAAAGTTCTATCTTTTTTTTTTTAATTAGATAAGATGAAGGATATCTGAATCTTGTAAATTGAAAGAAACAGAGGGTTAGGAAAGCTAATTTCAATTTTAATCTTACAACGAACATGGATTTGTCAATGCTATAATTTGTAATTAATTATACCCTAGCGTGTGGGAGTATGGGACTCGGGATCTCAAGTTAGGAAGGAGAGAACATAAAATACTATCGTACTAATGGAGTTCCTGGACGACGACGCTAGGCCAAGGTTCCTCTTCCAATCTCAGGCAAAATCTTCTTCTGCATCAGAATCACAAGCTTATCAGAAACCCAGCAAGACTTTCCTCTTCTTCACCATCTCACTTTCTTGCCTTTTCTTTGCTCTCTCCTTTTTCTACCTTCAATCCGAACCCTTCGGATCCATCCTAATATGGCTCTCTCTTTCTCTCCTCATCGGTCCCTTTGCTCCAATTTCCGTCACCGGCGGCGACGTCCGCGTCGGCCATAGTTCAATTGTTGAGTTCCCTAATGAAGAATCCGCAATCGATGAAGACACAAACAAGAGGTCTTCTCAGAAGAGATCGAAGGCTCGTAGATCTGAGGATATCGCTGTTGGTCCCATCGTCTCGATTGATAGCGGAAACGCGTCTGACCGGTCGGAAAAGAAGAATCAAGGAAGCGGAGTTGGTGGAAATGGTGTATTATTGAAGGAAGAGAAGGATTGGACTGAAGAAGACATTGAGATTTTGAAGAAACAGATGTCGAAACATCCAGTGGGAAAACCTAGACGATGGGAAGTAATTGCAGAGGCATTCAGCGGGCGGCATAAGATGGAGAATGTGATTAAGAAAGCAAAGGAATTAGGAGAGAAGAAACTAGATGACTCTGATTCGTATACACAGTTTTTGAAGAAGAGAAAACCGATGGATTATAAGAGACTCGATAATGGGAATAAAAATTTGGGAGGTGAATCGGAGGAGAAAGCTGACAATGGTACTGGTGAAGAAGGATCTGGAAGTGCTTGGAGTTCAGGGGAGGATATTGCATTGCTTAACGCTTTGAAGGCGTTTCCAAAGGATGTTGCTATGAGATGGGAGAAGATTGCAGCTGCTGTACCTGGAAAATCCAAACCGGCTTGCATGAAAAGAGTCACTGAATTGAAAAAGGAGTTTCGGAGTGCAAAAGCTGCAGCAGATGGGTAGATACAAAGTGGAAAGTCTCTTGAGATTTTGTCAGTTTAATCTGCGAGAGTGTGAAATTAGTTGAGAGGCAAGTGATACCTATTTTGTTTACATTTATACATCATTGTTAACAACTTTAGTTAAAGCTGAATCAGCGATGCAATCTATTCAAATGAAATGTCTTTTTCCTGTTTCCATGGTGTCATGGTTTAAGAGTAGTATTCTGTATTCATGCTTGGTTTCACTACCATTATATAGCTGGCAAAATTTGTTTGTGACATTATTGAAAGTATATTGCTTCACCAAAAAAGTAGTCATTCATAGTTTACTTTGTAAAAATAGATATCCATGTGTTTCTTATAGCACAGAGAGCAACATAAAAAGTACTAAATATAGCAACCTAGTTAAAGCATCACATTGATTTGTTGAGGTGAGTTACTGATACCCTCACTTAAGCCCTTAGGAATAGAAGGCATAGGAGGGAGGAACAAAAGGAAAACCATTGCTATCTTGCCTTGATACACGCAATACCTTTTCTGCCGATGAACATAAGCAGTTTAAGTTTAAAATAAGAGTGATGAGGCAGTTAATGCAATGGGCAAAAAAATGGTACCAAAGGAATGTAATATCGAGGGGACATTAAACGACAGGTTTTGTCTGCTTGCAAAGAATCACAGCATGGATCTACTAGAAACAGGGCAGAAAAGGCGTTTCTTTTTCAGGCCATGGAAATAAAACAGAGCATAAGACCCTTAACAAGTTCATCCTATCTTGCTGTTAATAAACACCTTGCCATATCCTCTTAAGGCAAAGTCTTGCATCTAAATTTTGTTTTATTATTGATATACCAAGACAAAAACCCAAGAATCGGTGAGGCATGAAATTTCTTGAATTAAGAAAAGCAGTGTGTTAATGTCAGGTGCCTGTTTGGTAGAAGCTGCTCTTACACTGTGATATATGATATACGAGGTAAGAATGTGAGAGAAGTTTTATTTCGACTTACGTAAACGTGCTTCTCAAACTCCAATTCTAATAGGCCACTAATATCTTCATAGTGTAAATTGGTATACTTTAGCGCAAAGCTCTGGGTGTTACTTTGGCCTTTAGGATGAATTGTCCTCCATCAAAGAGATTGAAGAATACTTAAGCATACATTCAATGAAGTTATAAAACGGGATCTATTAGTAAATGATCTATTTAAAGATCTAGTTTTCGATAAAGCACAATAACATTGTACGATCTTTGTAGCCAACCCCACCTAGTTGGATAAGGCTTTGTTGTTATTGTTTCGTATGGCTGAGTTAGACTGAGTTGTACCTGTGGTTCTATGCTTGCTCTTGCTTCAGCTCCAGGAAGGGAACTCGTTCTCATGTGGTCCTTCGTGAAGACAAGAGCTTCAGAGTTCAGCCTTCTGACATAAGCTGTTTCAATTTCGCTTTATTACTGATATTTCCAGAATTGTAGTCTCTTTCTAAGGAATAGCTGTCTTTAAGTTTGAGCATTTTCTGAATGTAGCTTATCCCTACCACATGACTGGTTTTCAGAACCATCTTATCTTTGGCCAAAAACTAAAAACAGAGTACTGATTTCACAAGCATGTGCGACATCTGTAATATTGTCAATTCTGAAATGATTTCGGTGGGGTTATGGGTACGAGCTGCAGAACAGGGGCTGAGACTAACATTCAGATGACATTTACTCCTCCTAGTACATGAGGAATACAAAGTATCCTACTCAATCAACAATTCAGTATCGACCAAAAGTCTTGTAGTCTAGTGATATGAATACTCTCCTACTAGTGGAAAACCATGGTTTTGATCTCGCTGGTTGTAATTCAGGCTGTTAGCGCTTGCCATTGTAATTAAAAAAATACTGTCTTCAGTCCATACGATATGATATAATTGGGGCACATTCCCATCTCTTCTGAGCCGAACCAGAACCTAACGGAGCTTCATTGCCATTCCACTTACTCTCCTGAATCGTTCTCCCTTTCGCCGTAATGTGGTATTCGCACTCATTCGGTGAGCCTTCAATGAGCCATTAAGGTTTCTTCCATCTCATCTCTCCGATCTTTTTTCAATTTCAAACTTGCCGCTAAAAAGAACCTGTACAAAATCCAAATAACATTTCAAATCCCTATCTTTTGCTCACATGAAGTAATAAAAAGAAAGGGCTCTTTGGTGGTTTTTCAAGACATAAGAAAACTGGAGTTGTTCTTCAGGTTAACCTTATTTATCGTGCGTTTCTTTTATTTTGTCTTTTAATCAATCCTTTTGTTCAGTTATATCACAAATGTTTTCTTTCTTAATAGCATTAATGGCGCAACCTAACTTGGTTCATCCACAGGGATTTGAAAGAGCGCTTCTCTCATTTGTGAAGGGTGCCAACTATTCGTTTTTTCAAGATCTGCAGAGACTGGAAAAGCTTGACAATTTCATGAAGCTCTTCAACGGGTTGCAAAGAAACAGAGGTTGATGCTGCACAAACTATTCGTCTTTTTTCTCTTTTGTCCAGTGGTAATATTGATGTTTTATGTGAGTTTCTGTTTTTTGTGTCAGATGATCATATTTGAAATCTTGGATTTTGCTTAGCAGCCACGAGTGTGGTGCTTGGGGCCTGTTTTGGGGCTCAATACTCAATAGTCTTGACAACCTGTTTTCAGATATTTTTCTAGATGAACTCGATCATTTGTTTTCCATTGTTCCCTCTTCAAATATTTTTTTTTTTAAAAAAAAAAATCTTGTTAGTTTTGTTACGGTGTAAACGAGATGTCTAGCCAAATGCTTTTATATTTGATCAATCTACTCGGCCTGAATACCTATGAGGCAAATATTCAGGGGAGCGTGGGATCACTGTACACAGGCTAGGCTTTTGCCAAAAAGTGGTGCTGTGTGTATACGGTGTGACAATATGTAAATAGTCTAAGGTCTAGCACGTGTGTACCTTAAGGATTGACCCCTGTATTTATAGAGAATACCTTAGGTCCGGTATCTAGGATTTCAGCATGATCTCAGGCCGTTATATCATATCCCATGATATAGATTCAGATATCCCTAGATTATTGTTAAGATAGGATTTCTCTTTATTACAGGAAGATCATAAGATAAGGTATAATTCCTGATGGGCCTCCTCAGCGTTGGGCCTAATGGAGGTCCGTAACAGTTTTAAATATTGATTTTCAAATCTAAGCCTAAGAAATTGCAAGTTCGTTTCGAACTAAACTGAATAACTTGTTCAAAATGTTTGTTAGTTTTAAATAGGGTAAATGTGCAAAAATACACGTGTGCTTTATCTTTAGAAGCGCTCAACACCAAATGCTTTTTTTGGGTACAAAAATACACACGAACTTTCTCAAATGGAGTAAAACTATCATCTCAGTTAACCACTTAAACGTCAACGTCTGTTAACTTTTTGGTTGGTAGGCCCCACAATTATCCACCTCTCTCCTCCTTACCTTTATATTCATTCGTTCGTTCTTCACTTTTCTGTGCAAAACCATTCCCTCTGGCTCCACACACACACTCTCTCTCACCCCATTTCTCTCTATTTCTTCATTCATCATTCAACATCCCCTTTCTCTCTTTCTCTCAATCCCAGTATCTTCTTCTTCCTCTTCTTTTCTATCTTTCCTCTCTTTTCCTTATTCTCGACTTGCGAGAGGAGAGAAACTAGTCTCCATTAATTAGACTATATATCATTGGTTATCTCGTATTCGACAAATAAAGGAGAGGGAAAGCAAATTCTCACTAGTTTTTGAAATATGCAGGGGAGATGATGATACACAGTGACGACGAATTTAGAGACAAGGCGATGGCGGAGAGTTAATCAGATTGTCCATGAAGATCACATACGACGTAATATCATTACTACAATCTAGATGACTCTGTTCAAATGCAATGAGGTTTGAGAACACTAGAACAGAGACTTGGTACCATCATGAATCAACAACCCCAGCATCCTCAGAATCACATTCTTAAAATTTATATCCCAGAATCGATCGGTTTTCCTTTTTCTGAACTTGATTCTGGCCTCTTTAAGCTCTATCACACAATGTATCAATTGTTGTCTTCGTTTGTCAGCAACTCCATGAGAATGTGACCATCGTTTGATCCAAACTTTGGGTAATCTTTGAGGCCCCGTTTGCAATAGACTTCTCCGAAACACATTGAGACAGTGAAGACCATCTTGATCACCCAAAGGGTCAAATGGGATATTGCCTTGAAGAGACGATTCCAATTTGCTTATCTCACTTTCTGTTAAAGCCTCACCTGTTGGCATTAACGGATCGAAGAATCTGAGTGCTAAATTTGCAACAAGCCCCTTCAAATTTGGGTCACCCAAATGAATCCGAAGAAGACGATCTAGCACAAACAATGGAAGCTGATTCTCTAGCATTATCATGTCTCTCTGAATCGAATGCATTGACCCATGCATCGCGAAAATTGGATCGTTCCTGGAATATCCCAGATTCTTAAAATCCTCTATGGCTCCCCTGAAAAGCTCGAGCATGAAGCAACCATCAAGAACCAACATTTCCACAAACTCGTTGTTGCTTAAACTGATGGGCTCGCATGGCCTCCCTGTTAATTTAATTAAACCACTACTTCATCACTTTCATGCGCTTGGTTTTTTGTCGACCAGTTCATTCATGATTGCCTCATTCTTTTTTTGATACAAGAAGAGGAGGGAGGACCCTCAACCTAAGCCGTTAATGGAATCTACTTGCAACGTACTGTCTTTATCCAGAAATTCAGACAAGCAACCGAAGGAGGCACGGAAGTAGTGATGACCTGGCCAAGCGCTTAGAGCTTGTTTCGCAACATAATCAGCAGCTATATTCGCAGTTCTAGGAATCCAAAGGATCTCAACCTCCCATTCCCTGAGTAGCATACTCTTGATCTCAATTATGACAGTAGCATCTGGATGGCTCAACCGAACAGGATCTTGAATCAAATTCACCACCTCCTCGGCATCAGTTTCAACTACCACCCTTTTCTCGCCGGAGTCCCAACACAGCTTGAGACCAAATAAGACAGCCCATAATTCAGCGAGTAGACTATCAGCAGGTTTGTCAGCTTTAAACATGAATCCGGCCTTGAGGGCACATTGATCATCCCGAAGTACACCACCACATGCCACTACATGGTTCCGTGAGCAAGCCCCATCCACATTCATCTTTACCCAACCATGATGCGGAGGAGCCCATGTGGCAGAGTTAGGCTGAACAAAATTTCCGTTCAAGTTAGCTCCCTTCAGCAAACTCCTGGCTTTTGACAAAGAGCTAAGAATTGAGTCAGCTTTAAATTTGATAGTCTCATTGCTAGAAATGACGTTCTCAAAAATTCTAGCATTTCGTCGTTGCCAGAGAAGCCAACATACTGTGGAAAAAAAATCCCTCCAACCCTCCTTTCCCCTGTCATGAAGAGTTCGAATGTTCTTTCTGAGCCAGGTTCCAATATCTAACTGGAAAAAGCTTGGCACAAAGGTTGGATCCACCACCTCCATCCATAGCTTCCTAGTCTCCGTGCAATCACGTAGAACATGGATCAAACTCTCAGATGCAGCTCCACATAAGGAGCAACTACCATCAACCCCCAAACCTCTACGGACACGCACTTCATTAGTGAGAAGTTTATTATGGAGGGCGAGCCACATAAAAGTTTTGCATCGTGGCAAAGTGTGTAGCTTCCAGATTCTTTGCCATGCCTGGTCCTCCCCGATAGGGTCCTGAGATAAGGCTTGATATGCAGATCTGACAGTAAACTCCCCATGTCGGCCATATTTCCACCGTACACCATCCGATGTAGGAACTAGAATGGTACCTGCAACTACCTGAGGCCATGTCTTTTTAATACCCGACCAAACATTGGACCCAAGACGATTGGGTTCAATATTAGGCATAAGATCGTCACCGCATCTATATTTACTTCGAACCACCCTCGCCCATAAATCATCCCGTCGTTTGATCAGGTTCCACCCTAACTTCATCATGTACGCTTGATTCTGGCGGTGAAGATGCTTCAATCCAAGACCCCATGCTTCTTAGGCTCACAAACGGTATCCCGGGACACAAGATGTGGCTTTCTTTTCTCGTGTGCTTGAGCCCCATAAAAAACTCCTATTCCGCTTTTCAATACCGTCACACGTTCGTTGTCGTAGGTAAGGAAGCGGTTGCATAGTATATCCCGGAATGGCGAAGTGACGAGATGATACTAGTACGGACCTCCCAAAAACGACAATGAAGACGCTTTCCAACTAGACAGCCTGTTGCGAACTTTATCAACAAGTGCTTGATAAGTGCGCGTAGTGACCCGCTCATGATGCAGTGGTACTCCAAGATACTTCCCAAGGTCAGGAGTCACTTGGAAACCCAAAATATTACAAAGTTTGGTCTTACGTACATGATTCACATTCTTAGAGAAGAAGATTCGTGTCTTGGAAGTATTCACTTTTAAGCCCGATGCCATACAAAATGTATCAAGACAATGCTTAACCTCCTCGGCTTGAAGTCGCAGATGCTTCAACAAAAGCACAATGTCATCAGCAAAGAATAAATGCGATATTGGAGGGCCATTCTTACATAACTTGATAGGTCTCCAAGCTCCATTTCCAATACTTTCCTGAATCAAATGAGCCAATCGTTCCATACAGATAACAAAAAGATACGGTGAAAGAGGATCACCCTGTCGAACACCCCTAGTTGGGGTAAAAGATCCTGCTTTTTCCCCATTCCATAAAAGCTGCATAGTTGGAGTAGAAACACAGCTAAAAATGACATCAATTAAGGTGCTAGGTAGGTTGAGGTCGCTTAGACGATCTCGGAGGAAAAGCCGGTTTACACGATCATAAGCTTTCTCCAAATCAATTTTAATAGCCATATAACCACGTTTCCCCCGTAGGTTTCGCATCGAATGAATAACTTCCGGGCGACTATAATATTATCTCGAGCCGTGTGTCTTCCAGGGGACAAAACTACATTGATGGGGACTAATGATTTTCGGCAATACCACTTTGATCCTTTTGCAATGACTTTAGTAATAATCTTGAATATCACATTGCATAGGCTAATAGGCCTAAATTCTTGTACGAATTTCGGGTTATCTTTCTTTGGAATAAGCACAATTAAAGTATCATTGATAGATTGAATTTGAGTTGGGGAAGACCATAGAGATTTAATACATTCGCATATGGATTTCCCTACTACCTGCCATTGGTTTTGGTAGAACAAAGCATTCAATCCATCAGGCCCTGGCGCCTTTAGAGCTCCCATACTAAAAACATCATGCTTTATTTCTGTTTCAGCAATATTTCGAGCCAGACTGCTCAACTCTTCAAATTCAATGCTTGGAAAAGTGACAGTACAACTTAGAGGCGGTCGCCGTGGTTGTTCTTCAATGAAAAGTGTTGAGAAAAATGGTGTAGTCATGTTTTTGATTTGATCACCATCATAAACCCAGACGTCGTCATTCCCTCTTAAAGCACCAATGTAGTTCCTCTTCCGTCTTCCATTTGCCCGTAAGTGAAAATACCGGGTGTTTCTGTCGCCATTTACCGTCCACTCGCTTCTAGACTTTTGGGCCCATATCGGTTGATTCCCGTAGCGTAACCTCCTCCAGCTCTCGCCATAACGATCTCTCGAAGCTCTTCAAGTTTCAAATTTAAACCAAATCGAGCCTCGCTTCTTGTAATCCCATTCAATCGACTTAGTAGTTTCCTCTTTCTTGCATTAGTATAGCCAAAGATCTGCGCTCATTCCACTTGCTGCAAGCGGTGTAAATTGGGGAATATTTTCCGTCCATGGTAGGTCATTCTTCCAATTTTCTCGACACAAATGGTGAGAAACGCTCATCCAGGACCCATGCCGCTAGAAATCGAAAGGGACGATTTACTCGGAATTTCGGATAGCATCCTTCAACCTGCAAAAGAAGAGGTCTATGATCACTTTTATACCAATTTAGATGCGTCACAGTTGCATTTGGAAAAGCCTCCTGCCAAGTGGTAGTTCCCAACACACGGTCAAGTCTACTTTCCGCACCGGTACGTTTCCATGTAAAAGGAGGTCCTATAAAGCCCAAATCATTTAAAGCAACATCCTCCACAAATTTGCAAAACTCCTTATCTGGCCCTCTGTTCAAAGCCTGAGAGTAGCGTTCAGTACTGTCAAGAGTCGCATTGAAGTCCCCTCCCAAACACCATGGACCCTGGATTGAGAGACTCAACTGCTTCAACTCCTGCCATAATGCACGACGTAGAGATATGTTGGGACTGCCGTAAACAAAGGTCATCTCCCAAGCCCGAGTTTGATTAGTAATCCGAACGTGTATGTACTTGGTTTGATGAGTTAAGGACCTCCACCGTCTACACTTTTCGACCAAAGACACCAAATGCCTCCTTTGAAACCATCTGCATCAACAATTTTGTAATTTGGGAAACCCATTGACGCTGCAATTTTTTTAGCTTTTGTACCACTACATCTAGTTTCAAAAAATGCAACAAAGTCAACACCAAAAGATTGAACCATGCCTCTAATAAGGAGTGGAAAAGCTTGGGTACCAGCTCCCTCTAACATTCCAAAGGAGGAAATTCATTGGGAACTCGTATGATGCACTCGGGAGACCATCCCTTCGAAAATCCTCGGATACCATGGCTTCATCCACAATTTCCACATTGTCAAACCGTTGGGTGTCGTGAAAGTTCCCCTCTCTTTTGTTGTTGGAGGAGAATTCACTTGCCCATGATGTAACGGTTCTTGTGCAGCTCCGCGTCTTCCACAATTATTTCATTATTAAGTGATTCACTAGCCACCCTGTCATCCATAATTTCCTCCCTGTTGCTAA
Source organism: Acacia melanoxylon (assembly GCA_019022615.1). Classification (NCBI taxonomy): domain Eukaryota; kingdom Viridiplantae; phylum Streptophyta; class Magnoliopsida; order Fabales; family Fabaceae; genus Acacia; species Acacia melanoxylon. The sequence continues at coordinate 341,095 of JAFJYJ010000125.1, read as the reverse complement.
CTTTAGGCAAACTACTAGCTACTTTTTTGAAAACTTCCAACTCATAGGGCCCGCCAATATCTCCCTTATTAGAAAAATTTTCAATGCCCGTATGACTTTCCATTATAATGGAAAAGGGGTTTGAATTTAATATTGTGGGCCCATATGCATTCTTTCCTTTACTCCTTACCCGAGGCATGACACTTAATTTATTTTCCTTCCCTTTTAGCAATTTGGCACCATTCTTTCTCTTAGACCCCACTTGAACCCACTCTTGACTTTTTAGTTTATTCTGCACCTCCTCACCAAATCTGCGCTTATCTTCCTCCAGCCCTTGTGAATTTTTTTTAACCAACTCCTTTTCCTTAATCACTGGACCCTTAGGTGCTTGGGTCTCATTTAGACCAGCCTTTCTAGGTTCCTTAGCCTGAGCCTCTAGTGCAGCCTTTTCCTTTCCCACTTTTTTCGACGCCAAATCCGACTGAAAGCCCTGCAACATTTCCTTTGAACTTTTCTTTCCAAACTCTCTCTTCACTAGCATATGCGGACCGTAAGTCACGTTATTACTGTTGCTTGTCTTGACATCCACTCTAGCCTTGTCCTTCCTTGTCTTCTCCGGTACCACCTCGGGCTCCGATTGAGTTTCTCCGGAATGACAACCTTTCTCTTGATCTGGAGTCTTTACTGTGCATTGATCCATCCAGTGTCCATACTTGCCACAATGAAAGCACACTAGATGGAGACCTTCATATTCAAAGCGTCTTTCTTCACCGAAATGAACAAAGCCTAGTAATAAAGGCCTTTGTAAATCAATTTTAACACACATTCGGGCAAAACCACCTTTCTCTGAAAACGTCGTGGTTCGATCTATCTTGAGTGTCCTTCCGATCATATTTCCCAATCTCCTGATGGATTCAACATTATACAGTTCGTGTGGAAGATCAGGAACTCTAACCCAAACTACTATTCGCTTTTGGTTATCTCGCTTTCCAAGGATTAAAATTTGGTCGCCGGCGTTGGACCGGTAAGTAATGATCTCGCTATCATCCATGGACCCTCTTGTAAAGCATATTCTCGATCTGCCTTTGAGGAGAAAGATACAAGAAAATAACCATTACTAAGAGGGGTTACTCTCATCGGTTCCTTTGGAGACCACATTTGTTCCATCCTTTGCCGCATAAACCCCACGTTAAAGGATTTACCGAGGAGTTTAACCAAGAGTGAGTTCATGTAAGGCTTGCACCATGCCTCATATTCTTCTGAATTAACTTTGAGCTTCGGTAATTTACTCGTACGACGCCATGTTTCCACCGCATCCTCTTCCTGCTCATCCCCTTCAACACCCTCCTCCTCCTCCCCGCAGAACTTTGTTTGTCATTGATTTGGCAAAATATTCCTTCCACCATTTAAAGCATTGGTAGCCGAAAGATTAAGCTCCGTAAAGCCCGACTCGCCAAGACATAGCAAGCTTGTCCTTGTATGATAGTCGGGGGCTCTAGATGCCATGAACGACTTGCCAACATCCCCTTGTTTCGACGAAGATCCAAATCCCCGTTACGAACGGTTTCCGTAACATTGGTTGCGCTAGCCCCAAATTCTTTAAAACTCTCATCCTTCTCCGGCCATTTCCTGCTCCCTCCACCGTTGCCCTCCGTCCTCCCGTCGCCTTCCGTCCTCCCGTCGTCCGCCATTGTTATACTTTCTCTCACTCTCTCTCTCTCTCTCTTTTCTCTCGGTAGTCACTTTTTTTGCCTCATTCTAGGATGCTCATGTTTTATCATTCTAAACTATTTCTCAAGCTTTGGTTTTTCTTCAGCTATGAAGGAACAGATTGGTACGAAAAGGTTTCAGAAGCAAACTTATAAAGAATGTCGATGAGAGAGAGGAAGAGAGAGAAAAAGTTTGAAAGAAGAAGGAGTGAGTTCATGCGCGTGATAAAGAAGAAATAGGGGAAAAAAAGATGACATGTGGGGTCCACAAAGTAAAAAGTAACGGACGTTTAAAGTTGGGCAAAAGCACCAAAATACTGTCCATTTAAAAAAAATAATTACCAAAATGATGCACTTGCCAAACTAATTACCGGAGTAATGCTGTTGGAGACGCATGGCAGACTTGCGGTTTCAGAAGCGCTGAAAAGGTTCATGTGACTGATGACAGCAATCCAACTGGCGTGGGTCCCACCCACGCCACTGGTGGCGTGGGTTCCCCTCACGTATCTAGTCACCTAAAGGCGTGGGGTGGTCCCACGCTACTAGTGGCGTGGGTCAACCCCACGCCACTAGGTGTCAGCGGAGTCAACAAAGCTGACCCGTAGTACACCTAGTGGCGTGGGGTGGCCTCACGGTACTAGTAGCGTGGGTCACACCCACGCCTGGGGGTCGAGCTCAGCTTTTCTAGTACGCGTTTTCACCCCCCGTGACTCCTCCCCGCTCTATAAAATTCACTTATTCAACCCTTTGTTCATATCTCATCCGTGACTCCATTTCTTTATCTCTTGATCATTCATTCCTTCTTTCTCTCTTATCATTCATTCATTGACTCATCCGAAAACTCCCTCCGTCATCACCATATTTACTCTTTCCCTCATCCCTCCATCTCGCTTCATTTTGTTTCTTGAATTCTTTTTCTTTAATTCAACTTATACATTGTGTTTCTTCTTCTGCCCAATTAATTTGTGTTGTTGTTATTTTGATTTATCTATAATTGAATCTTCTTTTTCATAATATAAAATAAGGGGAAAATGAGTCAAATTAGTTCATTTGTATATTATAATGGTTCTAAAAATATAGGTCCAAACGGATTGAGCTTTGAAGGTGAAAAAAGAGGAATGTATATTGTTCGAGGCATGTCCTCTAAAGAGTTACATGAAAAGATCCGTCGAAAGTTGAAGCTGCAACAAAATCGGTAATATCTTTAGTGATTGGTAGAGTGCCTTGTGGAAACCGCAAATATGCAGGTTTGGAGATATCGATAATGTGGATGTGGATGTTTTTGTGCAAACATTCGACGAAAACCCTACGTCCCAATTCGCTGAGTTATATGTAGATATTGAGACGTCAGAGGAGGAGGCGTACCAATACCGACTCATGGCCTCCATCGATCATTATATGGTTGGTACCTATCGCCCAAGACAATCAACCGTTGCGTATGGAGAAGAAAACGAGTATATGGTAGATGAACTTGACAATGTGGAAGAGCGAGAGGAAGAAGATGAAGACACTTTATTGGATAATGACCAAGATCAGAATGATAGTGATGCAGATGACGAACATCGAGGTATTTATTATATATATATTTTATTGGTTACCATATTTTTGCAAAAATTGTATTATGTGTGAACATGCAGATGTTACACCATTTTGGAATGATATTCCACATTATGAGGTTGTAAATGAAGATTACCAGCATGAGGATATACTGGATGTGGAAGGCTTGGGCCGGGGTGCGTGGGCAAGAGGAGATGGATTATATGTGAAACAAGAGTTCGGGTCCAAGAACGAATTGCAAGCCGCAATAAAACATTATTGCATGAAGGATCATGAAGCTCAAGTGGTTGAGAGTACTACAGCCAAGTATGTAATGAGATGTCGGAATCATGAACAAGGTTGCGATTGGAGAGTAAGAGCAATTAGACCGAAGAACAGCAACACTTGGATGGTAACTAAATGGGCTGGAAATCATACTTGTGTGAACCAAAATCTCTCTCAAGATCACAAACAACTTGATTCGGCGGTTATTTCTGAGGCCATAATAGGTATGATGCACAATACCGTTTGATAATTTGTGAATTTATTTGTGTTTATCAGTAAACATAAATAACATTCCTAGTATACAAGAAAGGATCACAAACACTTTTTATGATTGGTTTTGCAGACATGGTCAAGGAAACACCTTCGGTACCTGTTATTCTGATACAAGAAAGGGTGACCGGAATGTTTGGTTACCATATTTCTTATAGGAAGGCAAAACAAAAAGCAATTGCTAAGATCTACGGTGATTGGGACGAGTCATATGCGTTCCTGCCAAGATAGTTCGAACACATGTTGAAATTTTCCCCGGGGTCTATTTATCATATTCAACATGGACTGTATATTGTTGATCGGCGGGTTGTTAATGGGATGTGTTTTTCAACGTACATTTTGGACCTTCCGTCAATGTCGTGAGGCGTTCCAATGGTGCAAACCAGTCATACAGGTTGACGGAACGCATTTATACGGTAAGTATAAGGGGACATTATTGATTGCCACCGCCCAAGATGGAAATAATGAGATCCTGTTGATTGCGTTTGCAATTGTTGAAGGTGAGACTAAGGAAGCATGGGAGTATTTTTTTTGTCTTCCATACGACTGTATGTTACAAATAAGAGTGGTCTATGTCTTATATCTGATCGTCACAAAAGCATAATATCAGCCGTCGGCAATGAGATGACTGGTTGGAAACCTCCTTATGCGTACCATGTGTTTTGCATTCGTCACGTTGCGAGCAATTTTAATACCCGCTTCAAGGACCAAGAGCTGAAGAAAAGATTAACGAGATTAGGTAATATACTCCAACTGATGTGCAGTGACGTTCATTCTTTTCATTACTACAACCTTATACTGTTGTGTATTTTTGTCTTTTTTACAGCGTATGTTCCAAGCAAAATACACTTCGATGCTGCATATGCCCAGTTCTGCAGTTACGGTCGTGAGGTGGCTGCATGGATTGAACGAATTCCAAAAGAACAATGGTGTCGGAGTTATGATGCTGACGGATGAAGATACGGTCATATGACAACCAATTTGTTCGAATCAATCAATAAGGTTTTTAGGGGAGCGAGGAACATGCCCATAACAGCGTTGGTCAAATGCACCTATAGTCGACTTGTTCGTTACTGGGTCAACAGAGGGACCAAAGCACAACAAGATGCAATGATCGGAAAGCATTTTTCGAGTGTAATTGGAGAAGCTCTAACAAAGAATGGAGAGCGGGCTACATCGATGCGTGTTCGGGAGTTTGATGTGGCGCGTACAACGTTCGAAGTTGATGATGTAGACGATACATACTCGGTGAACTTGACTCAGGGGAAATGCCAATGTGGCAAGTTTCAGGCATTCAAATTCCCATGTAGTCATGTAATTGCTGCATGTTCGGCGGTATCTCATTATGCTGAACAGTACTTGGATCCGGTATTCTCAATCTACAACATTGCCAATGTCTACTCTTCATCATTTCAGCCGATCGGCAGTGAACAAGGAATACCGCCCACTCCCGGACCAATGCTTATCCCCGATGCATCAAAATTGCGTGGTGCGGGGCGCCCTAAATCCACACGCATTCGCAATGAAATGGATGAGGTGGAGGTCCAACCTAGCTTCAGTCGAATGAGATGTAGTATATGTAAACAGTTTGGACATAATAGGCGTTCATGTCCTACGACACGCATAGCAAATTAGATGAAATTTGCTTTTACATTTGCTCCCATATGTGCCTTCGAATGAGATGTAGTAATTTCAATGAAATATTAACCTTCGCGTTCGAATAATTTTATTTGATGGCTTTTATACTTATGCGATTATAGTTTCACTTGATTTATAATTTGATTTTTAAAGTTGATTAGCTACACGTTCGCTGGCAACTGAAACAAATATGTCATAATACAGTAATCCATGTCGATATAAGCTAATACAGTAATCCATGCAAATAAGTCATAATACAGTAATCCGTGCAAATCGGTCATAATACAGTAATCCATGCAAATATAAGATAGACACTAATAAAATGATACGCTCAGGGTGGAGTATATGTAGGCCACGGTCTCGAACGCGCATCACGTTCAGGGTTCCTACGAACGCCATCAGGTCCACGCTGTCTATCAAGAGTCTGCCTAAAATCGAAATCCTCAGTAGCTGTCTGTAAAAAGTCATTGCCATGGTCACCTGTGTCATCAGATGCGTGGTGGCCTCGACCGGGTACGGACTATTACGGATCCCGCCTCGCATGCCGTGCGCGACGGCGAGGATGTGTTGTTGCATGCCAAATTGCCGCATGCAGCGATCGGGCTGGTGCATCTCGACAATATGGAAACAAAGTACGGGTATCACCGCCCTCCACATGTCCTGCAAGTGAACCTCTGCACCCATAAACTCATATCTGACGTCCCTATATGGCTCCCACTTCACCTGTACATGTCAACAAATGCGAATTAGTTTACTCTTTTTGTTCCATAATGTCAAATTTATTATACATACATCATCTCGACCAATCTGATCAAGCTCTATCCGATATGTCTTTAGCTGACGTCGTAATAACTTCAGTTCGACATTGTTGAACCTGCAATATGTAACTCAAAATCGGTCATGAAATGGCCTGCAAATAATAACATAATCGTTCAACTACGACAACCAGTTCAAATACTGCTTCCATACCTGCGTCCGTAATGATTACCTGCGTCACTGGGCAGTGGAATGGGAGGTGATATGGCAGGAAATCTGGACCACGCCCATATCTGCAATAACAACAAACAACCCCCCATGTCTTTAGCTAAAGCTGACGTGGCCTGACATAACTCGCGATACAATGTGGCGAGTACTGCTGACCCCCAACTGTATGTAGCAGTCTCCGCAAGGTCACCACCCAGCAATGTTATGTATCGGCAAGGGACCTCGTGGCTCGACTTATCACACAACAAAAATTCACCGAAAAGGCGCATGAGGTAAGCACGTGTGTACAAAAGCTGACCCTCAACCGCAGTTGAGTGCTCCTCCCAGTGGCCCCAATGACGGTCAAACCAGCCCATCTTGATGTTTCCGCCAATAATGTCAGATTCAAGTGGAGTCACACCCATGTATTGATACATAATTGTTGCCCAGTTGCCATGCGTCCGACCAGAAACTACTCAACCCTCAGTGGATAAACCTAAAATGCCTTCTACATCCTGTAGAGTAATAGTCTCCGGCCTCCACCTCTCAACAAAGCAGTAATAAGGTATCTGTCAATCTGCACCAACAAAAAAAGTAGAGAACAAGTATTTAAAGGTCTTATATTATCCGTATCATGTACAACCCCACTAAATGCATATAATTAATTACATAAAGAATTTTAAAACATACCGGGAGTCTCTTCATGCGAGACACATGCCAGAAACCTGCACGCATAAGGTGCTGCTGCAAATCTAGTAGGATGAGATCTGGGTCATGGATATCTGCACCAGACCCCTGTGAGGCTCGCCTGACCCTCAACAAATTGCAATCGTCTCTGTTCCACACAACTTGTGATCGGTGTGACCGTTGCACCTCCTCATTAAGAACTCCCCACTCTTTGGGGCCGAGATCAATATTGCAAGGCGCGTTGGTCATTCATTTGACTAAAAAAAAAATCCAACGAACCTCACGAGGTCACAGCTAATTTTTTTATATATATATATATTATATTGTTTGACGTTTTTAATTTTTTTTTTTCAAAGAACCTCACGAGCTAGTCCGTCACATTTAATTTTTATTTTTTAAAATTTTTTTAAAGTACCCCGTGAGGTAACAACGAATTTTTATTTTTTTTGAATTTTTTAAATTTATATATATTTTTTAATTTCTTTCTTTGTTATACATTTATTAAGCATATGTGATAAATTAATGTATATAATTACAAGTTCAATCCTATTATTAAACAATAAACATAACAAAAAAATTAAATAAAAACATCTATCCTACCGTTATACATCTATCTATAATAATTTAATGTATATAATTACAAGTTAAATACTATTATTAAACAATAAACATTACAAAAAATTCTATCCTACTATTATACATATATTAAGCATCTATAATAAAGGTCTTGTATCTAATTAAAAGTTAAATCCTATTATTTAACAATAAACATAACAAAAAAAATTAAATGTTACCTGTGCAAACGTGAAATCCAGACAGAAAATTTCTCCTCCTTCTTTCTCTTCTCTTGGTCTTAAAATTTCTCGGCCCTTCAATGCTTTTTCAAATGAGGAACGATGAGGAGGTAATCACCGTGTGTGTGAATGTGGGAGAGTGCGGGAGTTAAAAATAATGAAGATGAGTTTTTGTATGATGAGGGAGAGAGGAAAGAGTGAATGTGTGGGTGAGTGAAAGAAAAAGAAAGAAAATGCAAGCGTGGGTGAGGCTCGAGTGAATGAAAAAAAAAAAATGGATGAGGGAAGGAAAAATGATAGTGAAGATGGAAGGAAGAGTGAAAGAATGAAGAAAAATGTGGGGGGGAGTGAAGGAGTGAGTGAAGATAGAAGGAAGAGTGAAAGAATGAAGAGTGGGAGAGGACGAGTGAAAGGAAAAATGTGGGGGGTGTCGGGTCAAAGTCTTTTGGGGGGTGGCGGGGCCGTAGGGGGTGGCGGAGGGCGCGGGGGTAGGCACAAGTGGGCGGAAGCGGGGGTGGTGCGAAGTTACCTTGTAGCGTGAAATTATTTCACGCCACAAGGTGCCTTGTGGCGTGAAACAATGGAACGCCACAAGGAGCCGCCGATCGGCAAGCATGTGGCGTGAAATTGTTTCACGCTGCGGTTGCGTGGATCTTTTGCACGCCACTTGTAGCGTGAAACCATTTCACGCCACATGGCAGGCGTTCATTAGTTCCACGCCATCAGTCCAGTGTCGTTACCTCCCCCTGCGCCACAGCCTAGTCACGCTCACCCCCCATGCGCCTTCAAAGACGTTAACATTAGATTGGGAAGTACTTTCCAACATGCTTTAGTCCGGTAATTTATTTTTTTTAAAAAAAACATTATTTTGGTCAAAAACCCTTTAAAGTTGGTAACGGAAATGATATTTTTGCTCTATTTGAGAAAGTTCATATGCATTTTTGCACCCAAAAAAACATTTGGTGTTAAGCACTTCTGAAGATAAAGCACATGTGTATTTTTGCACCTTTACCCTTTTAAATATTTAAACAATATGATAATATATCTTCGAATAAAGGTTAAAATACTTTTTTTAAAAATGTGGGTTAGTTTTAAATATTGATTTTCAAATATGAAAAATCAAGAGTTGCAAATTCATTTGAAACAAATCTGATTCAAAATGTTGGTTACTTTTAAATATTGGTTCTGAAATCAAATCAAATTTAAATCCGAGTCTAAATAATTTCAAATTCTTATCGAACCAAAATGATTGTTAGTTTTAAATTCAGCTTAACGTGCAGGCTTCTACGGAGTACTTCATTTGCTTTTCATCCTTGATAAGCACAACCATAGCTACAATAGGGACGTCGGTACTATGGTCAAAACCCTCCCTGGTTAACAAATGTAGTTTACGAAGTATGATTTTCATAATATTAAAATACAGGCACTACAAGAGTTCGCTTTCCTCGTCAACATTCACATGTTAGATTATCAGTGAAATATACTCCCTTCGGTCCTAATTATATGAGTACTTTTGTAGTGTAATTTGCACTACAAAAGTGCTCTTATAATTAGGACCGGAGGTAGTAATAAAGAATAAGGATACAAGTTACCCTCTACTTAGTAGCCGCAAAAAATTTTCCAATGGTGTGTTTGGTTTGAAGATAAGAAATGGGAGGGGAGAGAAAAAGTATATGTTACTTTGTTTGGTTTGTTAAAGGGAAGGAGAGAAAAAAAAAATCATTTGTTTGGTTTAAAAAGGGAGAGAGAGGGTGGTTTAAAATTTTAGCTTCCCTCCCTCCAAAATCTTAAACAAAATGAGAGGAGGGGATCATTTTCCCTCTCATCCCCTCCCCTCGAATCAACACCGAAAGGCTATGCATCATCAATAACATTTGCCAATCTGTGTTAATGAATGATTTAGCATCATTCATAATATCACTAAAGTGGTGATTACTATCACACCCTTTAGTAACCAGATTAATGGCCTCAAATCCCTCTATACAATCTAAATACACAATGAAATTCTTAAAACCTTTCTTCCAACATAGATGAAAATCATTCAGAACAGCCTCTTCCGAACTTGCTGCAATAAGGATTTAATGTCAACTTGTAAATTTTATGCTAGTAACTACCTGAGGGTGGGTCCTACAAGGTGAAGTCATTTACAACCAATGTCTTTTTTTTTTTTTTTTAATGAATTGAAATTCCATTAATAAATGGTTAGAGAAGATACAACTGTGAGTCTAGAAAAAGATTACAATATAGATTAAATTTAGAAAAACTATGTTGTGAGTGTACAACTAAAGACTTGACCTGAGCTAAAATCCCGTCAGCAAAAATTACTTCAGTAAAAATAAAAATAAAAATAAAAACTGTTCTGTTTCAAACTTCCAGAATTTCCAACAGGTGATACATAAGCCTATCTTCTAAGAGAGGTACAACCAATGTTTCAATATATCATATACACATTCCGTTCTTTAATATAAGATATATATGAGAAGTTGATCTTACTCCTAAATATAAAACATTTATTTTTTATTTGTCAATCTTTTAGGAACCTCACTACTTTCAAGTAATTACTGCGGTTGCATACCTAGGCGGGTCCGGATCCTCTCACAAACCTCTCCCATCCTCACCTCATCCCGTCACAAATCTTGATCCAACCCCATTTTTTTTTTAAAAAAATGGACTTTGGGACGACATCTCGCCGTCCAAATCTGGATCGGACGGTTGAGATGCGGCCAAACGCGAGAGGCCGACCAGAGGATCCTCCCATACCTAGGCTCGAACTCGAGACTACCAATTAAGTGGAAACTACCTATAGTCCGTTGATTTAAGAAAATATGTCATATTAACTAATTTACTTAATCTAATCAAATTAGGTAAATATATCTTATATTAAAAATTGAAGGGAGTAAAATAAAATTTATAATAAACGAACAATGTAATTCTTTTTAGTATTGTAATTTTACCTATGTAGAGTACACTTTTTATAATTTTTCTAGCTATTAAAACGCTTACATTTCATTTAAATGAAATATTTTGAAAAAATGACTGAGAGGTATTAAAAAAAGAATATAATCATTAAAAAATTTCACCCAAAAAAAAAAAAAAAAAAAATGAACGGTATGGAGTATGGATTTTATTGTTATTTTCTTTTCTAGATTTTTTATTATTTATTTTATGAGAATTTTCTGTGATTACATTTTGTTGGGACTCATAGTAATTTTCCCTACTTTTTTTAACCAACTTTGATGATTTATAACATTCTATTTTCCAGTGCCTTCTTGAATCAAATCTCAATCCTGTAATCTTCCCCTGTTGGGCGATTACGCTGTGCACGGAGCGTCAAGGAAGTCAAAATCCCTACCTTACCATCAGCAATAATCATGGGTTTGCTCTCATGGTGGAAGGGCAATAAATCCAATCCTCAAGCCAAGCCTATCGACAACTCCAACACCGTGGCGACGGCGACGAAGCCCACTGAGGCCCCCGGCATGAACGGAGCACTGGAGGTTCCCCGACCCCCAAACTTCAGCGTCTCCGTTTTCGAGTTCGGCTCCGTCGCTGCTTCCTCCGACAAGGTCACCCTCGCTGGTTATTGCCCTGTCTCTGAAGAACTCGAGCCCTGCCGCTGGGAAATCCTGCCCGCCAGTGCCTCTGACGCTCCGCAGTTTCGCGTCGTCTTCGGTTAGAACTACACTGTAAGCACTTTGAATTCCATTCTCTTTCTGGTTTGTTATGCAAATTATTTTCTTTTTCCTTTGCCCATGTCGAATTGTAAAGTGGTGTGGAAAGAGAGAATTGATGTCATTAAGGTATAATGATATTCACTTGAATGAAGTATGGGCTCGCTCTTCATAATTTAGTAAAGCAGATAAGTGGTTAAGCAGTGACATTGATTCTTTAGCGATTAGATGATTGTGGTTGTTATGTTGTTTTGGCGTGCAAATAGGTGTGATCTAATGCTATTATTCTTGGCTACTTCAAAATTTACAAATCAAGGCCGGATATGGCCATTATCAACTTTACTTGCAATTTTGTTCCTTGTGTGGTTTCTGCAAAGCATAATTGCTGTCTTGTGGGTGAGAAGTGAGAACATCTCTGATTTTGTTATTCTGTGTAAAGAAGTTGATGCATCTAACCTGTTCTCAATCTTAATGAATCTGACATATTTCTGAGAGAGTATTTAAGTAGATTTAATGCCGTTTGGGTAACATCGATGTTATTTGCTTCACCTTTCCCCAAAATGGGAGTGAATCTCAACTTAAATATTCATTCAACATTGGGTTAAATGATAAGAGGTAGTTTGTATAAAGAAAAGAAACACAATGATGTGCAGTGGGGAAAACAATGATAGCTTGAGCTTGAATGTGATTGAGATTATTGATTAGGAATCATTATTTAGTAGCTTACTGAACGTATATGCCTTTTTCTTTTCTTACTCATTTCTGGTTGGTTGAATAATTGAGCTTGGAAATACCCACTAGATTTGATCATGGCGCATTTGTCTTACTGAATCATGTAACTGACTGGTTTCTTTTCTCCTCAACTCAATTTCAAAAAACTAAAGATCTTGAAAACGTTTTGCAGGTCACGGTTTTGAAGAGGTGAAGAAACATATCTTTCATTTAAGTTATAATTTCAACTGTCAGTACCGGCTCTTCTTGTCTCTTGGATGCTTAGTATGTTATAATGCGAGGACAAAACATTTGTTGTCATCAACTCTCAACCTGCCTAGACAATTGTGCTTTGAAATTGGTTGACAATTCAATTGAGTGTCCAGTTTTCTGATATTTACCGTCATGGTTAAATGAAGTGCTTGCCCTATAGTACATGTTCACAGAATAAGGCTAAAAGGTTTTTGCGCTCAGCTTCTATATCAAGCTCGTCAGTGGCCATTGGCCAACAACAGTTGCTGGCTGGTAAAAGAGTTTGTGTGCCTTTATAAACATGTTTGTCAAAGCCAAACGTGTTTCGAAATATGTCTTGAATGTTTTAGGATTATTAGATTATATATTAATTTATAAGTTAGGCTAATTAGATTGGAGAAAAATAATAAATATAAATAGTTTAAAGTAAATTATTTAATTTTCTTAATCTTTCTTTTTATATTAAAAGGAATAAGGCTTGTAAGAATAACTGAACTAATGTAAGCACTGACTTGTTGGCAAAAGAATGTAGACCCCGCACCCCAAAAAAATCTAGATATGGAATGGTGTTCAATGAATTTGAAAATGCAGCTATAGTCGAAACAGCAACCAGAGCAATTTTGACGCTGCAATGCCGTTCACATTTCATTTAAGTGGCACTGACTATACTCTACCAACCTGTGTGACTCCTCTAATGTAAGTCATGACATTTTTTTTGTTTGGAATTTGGATAGCAAGAGTAGTGCATGGGTCGAACTCCTAATCTAGTGCCACAAAGGGCACATTTTGTACCACGAGGCCTAAGTGTCTTGGCAGCGTCAATTTAATTTTAGCGCACATAATGCTAATGACTCAAGTAGGATTCAGATTTCACTGCCCCAGCTCTATGTAGGAGGCAATAAAGGATTCGAAATTGGAAATGTGGATTGTTTCATATGTCCGCACAAAAGAAAAAGAAAGTTTATTGAAAATAAGATTTACCTTAATTTCCCCTGAATACCAGCCTATTTTTAATTCATGTTACGTATATATGTATATCAAATTTTCTTTGAAATATTTAAGAGTCTCATCCAGCAGCGGAAGAGTTTTTGAGGTTGGAAGTTGATGGATCGGTGCTTGCAGAGATGGCAAGAGCAGATGTGGTGGGGTTCTGAGACCCCCAGAACAGGTGGATTTGTGGTTTTAGCAGCCAGCTAACCAGAGTTCCTTCAGCCATTGCGGAGATCATAGGGATCATTCATGGTCTTCACAAGTGTTGGGCAAGAGGATATAGGAAAGTTAATGTTCTTTCAGACTGCTTGACCGCCATGAACTTAGATGTCTCATGCTCTTGTGGAAATTATTGCATCTTTGAAGAGCCGCCTGCTATCGATGATGGAGAAACATTGGTTGATAGAGGATAGCTGTAGCTATAATACTACCTCCGGCGTTGTCCTATATTTAGGACCGGATGGAGTAGTATAAGGATAGTTTGTTTTTTGATGTTTTTCAGTACTGTAATAATAAAAAGTATCATCCAAATTCCAATTTAATGGAGAACGAGATATGGTAGTGCATCTGAAATCCAGAATATAAAGTTAAAGCTCGGAAAAGCAGTGAACAAAAACACGCGCTTTTGCCCTAACCAGGTTTGAAGTAATAACATTTCCAACAGTTGAATGAAACAAAATTCCAAAAGCAGGGTCAAAAATCATCATTTAATCATCATCGTTACACATGCGTATATAACACATAATAGCAAATACAAGCACAAAGAACGAGGCAAGTTCCATTGTCATTGCTCCCCAACCAATAACTCCTCCATGCTTCAATATGGCTGGTATGGCTATGCTTCCAATACCTGAGGCTCCTGTCAAAAACTTGACTGCACTCACCCAACTACTTAATCCACCAAGCAAAGAGCAGGGGAAAAATAAAAGCAAGTGTTACAATCTTGTGCATAGTCAGAACTTATTTTGTGAATTACTCTAAGGACAATGGTTTACCTGCTATCAGATTCAGAAAGCGAAGAATAATCATCCAATCCAGCGGAGCACAGCAAAGGTAGGGGAAGAAGAACATACATTATCACTGCAACAACAACAAACAAATGCAAGTTATCACCCCAAACATTTTACTCAAATCATGGGGAAGCATTTGTGGTCTCTAGGATGTCCTAAAATTTAGTTTTGATACAAAACAGCATCAATTTGTGAGTTGAATACACCTATGCAATTGCAAGCCCATGGTAGGTACTCCAAATCTTGTCTAACGGAGAGACCATTTTAATTGGGAGAAAAATATTTGAAAGTAAATTGAAAAAAATTACTTTTGGAACATTTAATTTAGAGGAGTGAGCTTTTGAAGACTACACTGAGATGCCTTTAGAATGAGAAGAAAGTAATATATGAACGACTAGGGCTAGTTCGTTTAAGATTAGAAAAAGTGATTTTAGTTAGGTTAAACATAAGAAAGTTGTTGGGAGTGTAAGGGAATTGTTGGGAGAATACAAGCTGAACACGTGAGGGATGTGTTGGGAAAAGCTTATTTTGACAGGCTATTTGGAATAACTTATCAAAAAACGCTAAAAATATACTTTTTTCCAAAAAAAAAATCATAATTAGCTTAATGCTCTCCCAATAACTCAAGTGGTAAACTTAACTAAAATCACTTTTTTCTTTAATTTTAAAGAAACTGGCTCTAAATCTGTTTACTTTTTAAATTCTGTTCACATAAATCCAACCGAAATGGATTATCTCTCACGTAGAACAGCTATTGTGTGGAGAAAAAAAAGAGGTAGTAGAAGCCATCCATCTCCTTTCCCTCCACGCAATAATTTGTATTGTGTGGGAGAGAATCCTTTGATCAATTCCACACTGGACACATTTGAAATGGAATATAGTGGGAGAGAATCCTTCCAATTCCACACTGGACACATTTGAAATGGAATATAGCAGTAAGCCGGACTCAATGTTGTAACTCACCTGATAACATCGGCCACCAATTATTATACAACGCACATGCCTGACACATAAAACATATGTACACAATGATGATTTTGCCAGTAAGGTCTTAAATTTGTATGCCCATAAATAATAAATATTGAATATGGTGATTGAAGAAGATATCACAAACCAAAATTTGCAAGACAATTCCACCCGCAACCAAGAGTGCTAATAAGGCGAGTTTCATGGTATTCATGCAGGAAGTAACATAACCTGGTAAGTCTGGCATCTCCAACTCACCTCATGTCATATGAAGAAACAACTGAAAGAAATTCCAAAAACATAACGCTGTGAGATGCATGGGACATGAGATAAGTCAAATCACAGTTATTGTCATATAAAGCCACTCCTCCACTAAATATCAGCTAATCCTTATTATTGAAGATTGTAATAAATCTCACTTAACATGCAGTTGATATTCCATGCAATTCCTGTCAGTGCAGAGCAAGACTATTGCTTTAGGATACTGATTTAAGAATTAAGATCAACAGCTAGCAAGCCAAATTCCATAATAGACAACAACAACCAATTTCAATAAGAGGGGAAAAAGGCAACTTTGCAAGCCAACACCAACTTTAAGCTTGCGCCAGGTAATTATGATAGGTCTCTGATCAAAAGATCTCAAGTTAAAGGTTACTAAATTTTGACCATAGAAAGCAATATATGGAAACCAACATTACATTGAATATTACATATCCAAATGAAATACATGAAAACTTCATTCAATAATGGAATGACATTTCCAGTATTAGGAGTCTCAGCATTTAGATTTTAGACCCTTCAAGTATGTGGCTTTACAATACATGGTGTAGATTGGAGCGATAAATCACATTGTACCGCGAACATCATAGTGATCTATTTCCTGAATCAATCTATGAACTTGAAATTAAAAATATTGACGGTTAATTCAACAAGTTTATCATGTTTCCAAGTTCAAATAGAAAATTTTTGAAGCACCAGTCCTTTCTAGTCAATCTCACCAGACAAATCCCTCAAAATATGTAGGGAAAGAAGGAACATAAGAATTCACATTCCAAGATTACGTTGTTCAAGAAAATTGCCTCATCACCTACTTACCATAAACCAATTGTCGCTAACATAAATCACAGGCTTTCTTGTTCAAAGCGGAAAATTCAATCTAACTAAAAACATGCGAGAGTAAAATTCAAACAAATCTAGAATTAGACTTTAGCATTTCTCCTCGACAAGTTAAATCTTCAGTTACTAAGAGCAAGAACATTGAGCATGAGTTTAAAACTTGAAACGTAAATGGAATAACTTTCCTTTTTGGGATTAAGACAGTAACTTCGCATTGATGAATAGTGTCGGCATTAAAAATTTGAAAACAGAAGGCTCAGAAGATCGCACCTTAAAAAACCTAGAAGGATGAAGAACCCATCAGATTCGTAAGAGTTTTATAAAAAAGTTACAGAAACGATGGACATGGATCTGTGTCCGTGTGAAACGTGAAGCATCTGCCAGTCGTACAAAAACCAGGCGCGGCTGACTGAACGGTTAACTTTATCTAAATATTTTCCAGAACATGTTTTTATTTTGGGGCAATAAGTTTTCTAGAGTAAGTTTTCTAGAATTTTGCCACATTAATTACAGGGAAAACAAAGGAGAAAGAATTTTAAATCTACAAAATTCTAAATTAGGTATTTTTCAAAAAAAAAATTTATGAATTACTTATCAAATTTCATCATTTTTTAATCAATTTTTTGTAACAAACCTAATTTGGGATTTTCAAAATTGTTTTTTTTAAATCTTTTTCCCTTGATTATATATTGAAAATGTAGCATTTATAGAACCAAAAAGAAATTGCAGAAGAAAATAATTTCTCAAATAATAGTATTAGCTAAAAATTGAACAATAACCTAGTAGGTGTTGGATACAAAAAAAAAAAAAAAAAAAAAAAAAAAAAAAAAAAAAAAAAAAAAAAAAAAAAAAAAACTTAAAAAATAATATTAGGATATACGTATCTTTTGTAAATCATTTTCAAGTTATCCTTTTCTTTTAATTTTTAATTTTAATTTTAATATTAATATTAATATTTTAAGATTTTTTATATTTTAATAATATTAAATAAAGTATAGTTCAATGAAATGCAAATAAATTAAGCATGTTAAATTTAATAAACTAGATTATGGGTGAACTTGTTTTTTTAGTAAAAGGCGAAATGATATTATGGGTAATTATATTTTATATTCATATAGATATGTCGATGTTTTATTTTAGAAAATTTGCTAAAAAATCTTCTAACGTAAAGTTTATTGTTCAAAAATTTCTAAAGAGTAAAACTCAAATCTTTGAAAGAGTGAAAATTATCTTTAGCGGGTACAATTTTTACATCGTATCTTTAATTATATATAAATACCTTTCATTTTAAATATACTTAAAATTTGTGTGGTAAAGTGATCATTTACTAAGTTCTTGTAATTTGCATATTTGTGATTTCCATAATTTGCCAGAAAGCCGCATGCAATTTACGTAAGAGGGCACATACTATTTTATAAACAATTGAAACATCAAATTAATCTTGGTAAATCAAATGTTTAACTTACATTGATGACTAATTTGAAAAACATTAAATATGCATTGCACGGAAGAAAAAAAATTAAAAAATTTACCCCTTGGGCATAACAAGTTCCAGTCTGAGTGTTTGAAGTCCTTCCTGTGGGGGAGGAAAAGAGGGGTGCGTATGCTAAAAATCAAAATTGACCTCAGCTAAAAATTACCAAACTAATTTACTAGAGGCGGATCACATGTAGAGACCACAATACTAGGTTGGTGCAACGTCAATAACAAGCCTTATTGCATTAGGTAGAATGGTAAAGTAAGCTACATGAAAACGAGGGCATAAACATAAATTCAAATCGAATAACCCATGTAGTGTGCCGATCACCTTTGATTTTATGCTGATATATTGATATAGCGTGCCATAGATATAGAATTCTTCTCTTGAATTAAATATCAAAAGGGCCACAAGATCCAAATTATATAAACAAAAACCACAAAGCAAACCATCATCCATGAAGTTGTGACAACGTTCTAATAACATTGATGCCAAAAGTCAACGATACAAAATAGAGGAGAAATAGCTCTATCATCTCAGCCATTATCAAATTCTCGTCCTAATAGTAACTTCAGCTGATTAGTCCAAGTAGTATCAATAATAGACTACAATTAACAAAACTTGCAACGCACTCTGATAAATACTTGTGTCTCAAAAGGTGGCCTGAGCTTTGTTGAGGATCACGCCTTCATATTTCACTTGAAACCACTTCATGGCATCTTCCTTTGTGACACGATGCTGAATACCAACACGAGACTTGCACCTACGACGGCGGCCAACACGATAACCAGGGCGTTCCAGTACAACAAAAAAGTCCATACCATAGATGCCAGTTGAAGGATCATACCTGACGCAGAGCCATAGATTAGCAACAAAAATATAACAAGTTTTGACTTGCATTGACAGTCAATAATCATTTGAATTGGGAGAGAACCGCCACACATCAACAAACGAGTAAAGACACATGCACAACGTGTGCATTGCAGAGGGAAGAAACAAAATATAGCTGACCAATTAAAAAAGGCTTTTATGGTCAACAAGAAGGGCATTTGACATCATAGGAATATGTTGAATTGTATCTTCGTTCATATAGTTTATATTGTAAGGCATGGATATGATTCACTACGCAAAACTAATTAGTAGCTTGAGAAGTTCATCATGGTGGAATGAAGAAATTTGTCAGCATATAACATATGTGCATTGCAGCTTACTTGATTCCCAAGTCAATGTGCTCCTGAATACCAAAGCCGAAACACCCAGTATCACTAAAGTTTCGCCTAAGAAGTTCGTATTCCTTCACCTTCAGACCACTCTCCAAAAGCTGCATTGCTTTGTCACCTCTAACAGTAACATAGCATGCAATTTTTTCGTTTCTTCTAATCCCAAAGGACCGAACAGTGTACCTTGCTGCGAACAAGTAGTAGAGAGAGAACATAACAATTAATCAGTAAACAGCCCCATATGCCCAAATATCTAAGGTGGCTCACTCACAAATTTGCAGTTGCAGGAGTGACCAAAATTGAAACTCATCAACAATCAAAACATCTTTCCTTCGAAGATATATGGATAAAAAAAAGGTCTGAACAAGTAGTGTTGTGCTCGTATGATCTTTTAACTAGACCATTTGTTTATTTAATTTTCATTGTCGGAAACAGGTAAGGACATGATAACAAAACTTGGTTGAGTCCACAACACATCTAAAAGCTAAGGAGTAATAAACCTCACATGTTCAATTGATCACTGTATCTACATTCAGGAGGGTCATGTTCAAGAAAATTCTGTAATAGGCGCCTGTATTGACCTTATCAAATCATTTTTTATTTTTTTAAAAAAGGCTGCCAACTAGGGATCTGATAATTTTTTTTTAAAAAAAAAACAAGGTTCCAAATATTAGTAGTATGAGTAACCACTATCACTAGAATTCCGAATCTAAATCTTCTCTTATTCTTTTGGATAAACCAAGTTTTGTGCTATCAAGAATAAGGAATAGCCAGCATGGTATTCTTCCTTATTATACGCGCGTGCAAGAGATTCAGTTTAGTGTAAGGTGCAAGGCTAAAGTCATAAAGGAAATCGAACTCCCAGTCTCATTCACGGCTAACCGTGAACAGAGTGAAGGGTGGGCAAAGAGCTTTTTAGAAGGGGTCTTTATTCAACAATATTCCCCGGGCTCACCTATCAAATATTACTAGCATGAGTAACCACTATCACTAGAATTCCGAATCTAAATAGCAATCATATCAATAATCATAATTTTACAAGCACTCTATGGCAAAAAAAAAATTGGCAGGCATTCTGATTAACAAAGCTTCCAAACCATGAAGCGTCCTTCATCTAAATCAATAAATATACAAATCACAAAGAAAATATGCCAAGTAAATTGAAGAAAGCCCCAATATTTCCATTCATTTACCTAAAAAAATAGCGACATACTTCAGCAGACATCAGTTTTACGCTATATATTATTACTTTAACCGAAACAGAAAATAGCAGAAGATGTTTTAGTTCAAAACAATCCAACAAGAAAATCAAAGCAAAGATCGAGAGACAACCTTTCGAGAATACTGGAGCTTGGCCACTGAGTTGCTCGAGCACCTAGAAAAACAAAAGAAAGTAGAGAAAATGCAAATCATCAAAACGTCGAAGCCCAAAAATGAACCAGAGAAGAGATGCAAACGGCGATAATGCGTACCTTGGCAGCACGAGTAAGACGATCTCCACTCTCACCGACTGAGATGTTGAGTACGAGCTTCTGGACCTTGATTTCCCTCATTGGGTTCGACAATTTCTTCTCTGAAGCCTACTCTCCACACATTTCAGAACCAAGGAGAATGTTTCATTCAGATTTATGTGCCATTGAACAAAACAAAGAATGAAATTCGAAAGCAACAAAACAAAGGAAGGATTTACCATTGGGATTGAATCCTACTAGGAATTGCCGCGGCGAGAGGCGGAGTGAGGAGAGGAGTACAAAAACAGTATGTTTATAATTTACGGGTCGCTAGGGTTTTTAATAAACCCGAATGGGAAGTGGCTTCTCATTTATACCCTCCCCATGTTTTTTTTCCGCCTTTACTAAACTATTGGGTCAAAATCCCTTAGGATTTAAATTTAATATTTTATAAAATTATTATTATGATTTTACTTAAATGTATAAAAATAAATCTAAATTGCTAAAATTTGATTTGAAGAGCTCTACATTATTATAGGGAATGATTTTTTCTATTTTTTAATAGCAGTTTTCACCCGTTCTGATTAAATTTTAGTAGTTTAAATTTATTTTTATATTTTTTAAATAAAATTATAATAATATTTTTATAATATATTAAATTTAGACAATTGATATTTTAATCCAATAATAATGAGAAAGATACTGTGCAGAAGCTAATCCCTCAATGCTATGAGGAAGCTTAATACTCAATATACTTCCAAAACCAAAAGTATGTTTTTAAATATTTTCATTTCTTATAAAATTTTTTATAAAATAAGGCAATTAAAAGGGAAATTTAACAAGGCCATAATGTATGTATCAAAACATAAACAAGGCCATAATGTTTTTTTGCCTCTTCTGTAATTTTTCGGAATATAACCCAATAAAGATGTTCTGATTCATTTTGTTTTTTCATAACAACTTTCAATTTATTTTCAGAATACGTCATTAATAACATTTTTAAAACAACAAAATTGTTCATTTGTTCTAGGGAAAGCAGGCCTAGAATGTGATCAATACACTACAGTTAACGGCTTGTGCAAAGATGGCAATATTGATGGGCCTCAACAACATTGGAATCCAGCTTGAACTTCATACCTAATTGTTGTCTTCCGTCCCTAGCGGTGATAAAGGCCATGACATGCGACTCATGGCCCACTTATTCCATGGAGGGGAAGTGAAACTTTTTTCTTTTTCTTTTTTGGATAAGAGGGGAAGTGAAACATTGGAACATTACTTAAGGGCGTGTTTAAGTACGCTTACTCATGTAAGTCGAGATAAAACACCTCTCATATATTGTTGGATGACTCAACTTGATATCTCAAGAATTTGAACTCCCAATCAAAGAGAGAAAAATATACTCTTTATTATAAAATTGGAGTTTACACTATTGAGTCTGAATAATACTGTAGAAGTTTATTTATAGAGAATGATGACATATTGAAAAATACACCACCTATTACAAAATATATTAACTAAGAACTAAAACTAATTTATTTATTTACAACTCATATACTTATTTCTAACACCCCCTCTAGTTTGGGGCGCAAAAATATCAAGATACCCTAACTTGCTCAACAATATGCATTGTACATCTCCGGTCACTGGTTTCGTTAACAAATCAGCTTCTTGTTCAAAGATCTCACATGCTCAAGCTCTATCACCTTCTCTCGCCATTTTTCATGAACGAAATGATAGTCTACCTCAATGTGCTTAGTTCTTTCATGAAAGACAAGATTTGCAACGATGTGTATTCCTGCAATGCTATCACAATATACATATACATGTTTTTTATGTGAAATTCACAAGTCGCAAAGTAGACTAAGTGCCCAAATGATCTCTAAAATAGTTATACTGAGAGCTCTATATTCTGCCTCGGCAGAAGGCTTGGATATAGTGCTTTGTTTCTTCGCCTTCCACATCACAAGAGACCTTGCAAACTTCAGCAAGTAACCAGATACAGAACGTCTTGCAACAAAATGCCTAATCTGCATCACAAAAGCATTCTAATTGAGGATCTCCTTTAGAACTCAATCCAATACCAAGACCGACAGTCCCTTTCAAGTATTTGACTACATTTCTGGCTGCTGCCATATGCGCCTTAGTTGGTTTCTGCATGAATTGGCTCAATGTCTTCACATAAAAGTATATGTCAGGCCTAGTCATAGTCAAATAAATCAACTTACCAACCAGAAGATGATATCTCTCCAGATTTTGACATAGATTATGCACATTATCCTTTCCTTCCTGAAAAGGCATTAGTTTCAGATTCTGCGCCATAGGAATACTTAGTAGTTTGCACCCACTCATTCCTATTTCAGATAACAAATCTAGGACAAATTTTCGTTGAGATAAGACCACACCAGTTTCAGACTTGGCTACCTCTACACCAAGAAAATATTTCATGTACCCTAAATCTTTAATCTTAAAGGTATCATGCAGTAGAATCTTAGCATATTTAATTCCTTATTCAAAACTCCATGTTATTAACAATTCGTCAAGATAAACACTACACCATCATGCCAGTCCATTTTGATTATGAGTAATCACTCTTACTTTGAACAAAATCGCCCTTAATAAGGGCTTGAGACAATTTTATGTTCCATTGGTGAGAAGCTTGTTTAAGTCCATAAAGGGTCTTCTTTAGTTTACACACCATATGCTCCCCCTTACCTCCAAAACCTTGGGGTAATCTCATATATATCTCCTCTTAGAGATCTCCCTACAGAAAAACATTGTATACATCCATTTAATATAGATTCCACAAAGACATTGTGTAACATCCTGAATTTTTATTTGGAATTATAATATTATAAGATAGATTAATTTATGATAATTGATTTATTAGATATTTAGTATGAGTAAATTTTCTAAGGTTAGAATTTAAAATTTTTATATACACAAATATTATATTTTAATAATATAATAATATATTATATATATAGTAGAAATGGAGAAAGAGAAAAGGTGAGAAAGAAAGAAAGAAAGTGACGAAAGGAAGTCAGGAAAAAGGAAGAGAAAGAAAGAAAAAAGGTGGGGCCCACCCTATTTGAAAAGTTTGGG
Organism: Acacia melanoxylon; assembly: GCA_019022615.1. Classification (NCBI taxonomy): domain Eukaryota; kingdom Viridiplantae; phylum Streptophyta; class Magnoliopsida; order Fabales; family Fabaceae; genus Acacia; species Acacia melanoxylon. Next base: position 317,268 of record JAFJYJ010000125.1, on the reverse strand, counting down.
GGGAACTTTTTTGAATAAAAAGGGGGTTGCGGTGCCTAACTTAGACAAACGGAGCGGCGCCACTAATCTTGAAAATGGGAGAAGGAAGGTGCCTAACTTATTGAACAAATGAGGGGCGGGAATGGTGTAAACGGTGGGGGATTTTCCTATAAATACCCCCCATCCTGATACACAAACACACACACACACTCACACAATTTCATCTTTCGTAGAGGAGAGCGTGAGAGAGAGAGAGAGAAGGAAAGTAAGGTGATAATTATTTGGGGATACTGGTAGTTGCTTTTTGGTGATTATTTGGGAATTAACGAGTAACATGTAACTTTGAATATTCTTCCATATACTTGTGAATTATGTATGGTTATAAATTATGTTATATTTATAGACTGAATTATGTGTATATGTATTCTAATATTATTATGATAAAAGTTGAATATTACAATTTTGTACCCGAGAAAATTACAGTTTTGTGCCCATCAAAAATTACAGTTTTGCCCCGAATTTCAAAAAATGACAGTTTGGTCCGATGAGGTTTTTATGAGATGTTTGGATTTATCTTGCGATGATATTTTATATAAATGGACGTTTTTTTTAATATACTTTATTTTTATTAAATATAATTATCATGGCGGCTATATTTGTGATGGGTTGAAGTAAGAAGGAATTCGAATGATAAGATTTATTTATGCCACTATTCGGTGCACAGTGGATGGTACTTTTCAGGGCCCCTTCTTCCATGTTTTCCTCTGGCCAGGATTGCATTGGAGCTGTGGGACATGTGACACCTTCTTAGTTGTTATTTTTAAGGAGGGGAGCCATAGTCCAGACTTAAGCTCTATACCTTTGGCCGGGTGTATATTAAGTCTTGATGAGCTTGAAACCATCCAGTCAAATGAATGAGTTTCTATTGGACTATGTGTTAGCCTATGGCTCCAGTCAACGGTACAAGGGAGGACGGTGAAATAAGGGAGACTGCATATTGCATTGTATATTTGTATAGTTCACAATTCGACATAATGATGATTACTTTTACAAAAATAATTTTGTATGAGAGATTGTGGTATATCTACAAATATATTTGAAATCAACCCCTGCTTTTTGTCATATGTAATTTGCTTGTGTATGGTATAAACTTTCAGTAGTTACTGAGACGTAGAATCTCATCCCATATTAACATTTTTCAGGTGAATATCCTAATAGAGAGCAAGGGAAGGCACATATGGAGTGAGCATTGAAGGCTCGTCTGTGCTCCTATAGTTTATGTTATGTTATTTTATTTGCCATGAACCTAAGATTTCCGCTTTGTATTAAACTCTGAAATATTTTTGAAAATTTATTTTGATTATGTATTATAAATTTTATTTGAAATGGTTATGTAATTTAATGATTTGGATATTAATTATCCCTGCTGGAGGTATTTCAAATATTTTGGCCAAGTTATCGGGTGTTGGATTTGAGTTGTTACACATTGTAGCTAATTTCAATACCAATCTAACTGTAAACATTTTTACCACAAGGGAAAAAGTTTCATGATAATCAATTCCTTCCCTTTAACTATATCCTTTTGCTACTAACCGAGCCTTATGTTTATTTGTGTTACCATCATAATTATATTTAACCTTATATACCCATTTACAACCAATTGGCCGTTTATCTTTTGGGAGCTTCACAATTTCCCATATCTAATTGTCTTCCAATGCTTGCATTTCGGCCTTCATGGCCTTGACCCACTTAGGATTAGCAATTGCCTCCTTGTAAGTAGTAGGCTCATGTATTGTATCAATGGAAGACAAGAAATCTAAGTGATTAGCATAAATATATGCATAAGAAACAAACTGATTAATAGGATAGGCACATTTAGTTGTATGTGCTAATTCTATTTTAGAAACTAAAAGTGAGCACACATAATCATTGGATCAGATTGATGGTTGCCTATCTCTTAAAGGACGGGACTGATCCAACTCAATTGAATGATCAATTGTTTTTTCAGATTCATTATGTTGAACCTGCTGATCATCCTTCACATTTGAATAACCATGCTTATCCTTTAACAAATCAGGTTGTGTCTAGGAAGGTTCTGTTTTGAACCAAAACATTTCCTTGAAGGTGGGTTGCACTCCCTTTTACTGCAGTGGGTATGTACTTTTGAAAGGAAAAACATGTTCTGCATAACTAACATGATGACTCACAAATAACATGTCGGTTTTCAGATTTAATAGTAAATACCCCTTTTGATTTTCGGGATAACCAAGGAATATATAAGGAATAGCACGGGATTGAAACTTATCATGAACTTTCATGTCTGTTGCATAGGCAAGAGACCCAAATACCTTTATACGTTTAAGTTTTGGTTCCTACCCATAGACCCTTTCAAATGGAGTTTGGAAGTCAAGAATTTTAGAAGGCAATCTGTTGACCAAATATGCTGCAACCTTCACACATTCACCCCAATATTGAACTGGAATATTAGACTGCAACATTAGGCTTCTTGTAACCTGCATAATAGTCCTATGCTTATGCTCTACAACTCCATTTTGTTGAGGAGTGTAGGGGCAAGTAGTTTCATGAACAATATCTTTTTCTTGAACAAGTATTTTAAATGAATGACTCATGAATTCACTTCCATTATCACTTCTAATTCTCTTAATTTTTCACATTAAATTGTGTCATCACATACATAATAAAATTGAGAATGTAAGTATTTGAATCTGATTTATGTCTCATTAAGAATATCCATGTAGCTCTAGAGTAGTCATTTACTATTGTGAGAAAATACTGAAATCCTTGATGAGTGGGTGTCCTATATGGTCCCCTTATATCGATATGTATGAGTTCAAAACACTTATTAGTTTTAATACAAGAAGATGAAAATGGAAATTTAGTTTGCTTGGATTGAACACATACGTCACACTTGTCATTTATCAAATCAATATCATGAATTACAAAATTCAAACGTCTCATTATAGAAAAAGGTGCATGGCCTAAGCACTTATGCCACAAACATATATCAGCAAATTTTGGAATGCTACTATGTTTCTATGCAGTAATACATACATCAGAATTTTTCAATATGCTATATTGCTTCTGTGTAACATTTAAGACATGTGAGGTCTTTGGAACCTTAAGAATGTACAATTCATCTACCATCCTACTAGTTAGCTTTGTCCTTCCATTTTGAAGGTCCCATAGAATGCAGAAATTAGGGAAAAAAAACAGGTCGTGTATTCTAGTTCTTTTGTGACCTTAGATATTGCTATGAGATTAAATTTCAACTTGGGAGAATACAGGACGCTATTTAATGTGATGTGAGGTGCTATATCAATTGATCCTATATGTGTAACTGACACTCTTTGTCCATCTAGAATTTTGATTAATTTAATAGGTCCATTGTATTCAACATATTTATCTAATAGTGTAAGATCACTTACCATATGTGTAGTGGCCCCTGAGTCTAAAATCCAGCAGGAATGAATTAAACTTATAGATGAGATATAGTCAAACATGTACCAGTTAAGGAATGAACGATGGATTCGGCATCCTTTTGCAAAATCTGGAGAAGACGCGCATACTGCTTTTGGGTAAATGAAGGAGCTACTGTGCTTATAGTGTTGATCTGGAGGTCTGGTTCAGTCATGGATTCCATCCCTAATTGACCAGATTCCCTCATTTGCTTGGGTTTGTTAATTCCCTTGAAACCAGGTGGATAACCCACTAACTGAAAATATTTTTCTCGTAAATGGCCTTTCTTGAAGCAGTGAGTACAATCAATCGAGGAATCTACATGACTCTGTCCTCTACCACAACCATGAGCCCTTATGGCCATGGCTATCCCTTCTGTAAGATGACTACGCTCAGACATGGAAATCAACCTTTAAGTTTCATCCTGAATAACCATGGAATAGGCTTCATTCATGGATGGCAGTGGACTCATAAGTAGAATCTGCCCTCTGACTTGATGATAAGATTCATTCAATCTCATTAAGAATTACAGAAGCTTCTTTTCTTGCATTAAATCAGAATAGGCTCTGGATGTGTTACAACTACATGATGGCAGCGTAACCAGAGCTGATTGCTCTTCCCATAACTCTTTCAGATTTGAAAAATAGGTTGAAACAAAAGAAGGTCCCTGACGATGTGAACTGATATCATGATGCAAAGAGAAAATTTGTGCATCATTCTTCTTATCAAATCGTTCTTTCAGATCAACCCAGACATGGTGTGCGTTCTGGAAGAAAATTGCACCATTCCCCAATTCTTTGGATATCGAGTTCAAGAGCCAAGATAGGACAAACACATTGCATCATTCCCATTGAGCATATAGCGCTGGATCTTGGTCATCCTCTTGGAAAGTTCCATCAAACAGACCCAATTTATGTTTTCTGAGCAGGGCAATCCGAATAGCTCTACTCCATACAGTATAATTTTCAATACCGGTGAGAACATGCTGGATAATCGAGGCCCCTTGAGTGTCAGATGGATGCATGAACAATGGATGAGAGAACGGGATAAGACATACATTTATCCTCTGATCTTGAAGATGATTTGCCAATGTCCTTCTCAGCCATAAGAAAATATATGATTATGATGGTTAGAAACTATGGAAGTGACAGTGGTAAGCTTGTGTGGAAGCGACAGTGGCAGATAATCGATGTACTGCTGCAAGAGGTATGGTACGAAGATGTTGTGCAAGATCGACGGTGGAAGGGAAGCAATGCTGTTGTGAGAGCGAGGGGTCAAAACTGAGACCTTCAGTAGTGCTCAGATCGCGCAATGGACAACAAATTCAAGAATCACAAAGAATCCGGCCACAAAGAACAGGGTCACCGCGAGAGCTATATGCCAAGAACGTCTAGAAAACGCCTGGGGAGCTCATATCACGACATCGCTGCAAGAGCTACGTTGAAGAACATCTAGAATGCGTAAGCTCGTATCACAACAATCAAACCGCCCGGGTAATTGGGTCAAGCGAATAGGGATTGGATCCGTAAAGTACCCCACGGGTCTTGCTTGAAAATAAGGTGGATATTGGGCCAATTCTTGACATATGGGCCGTGGATCACAAAAAACGAAAGAAACCATGGAGGACCATGTTGGATGGCTCAACCTGATATCTCAAGAATTTGAACTCCCAATCAAGAGAGAAAAATATACTCTTTATTATAAAATTGGAGTTTACACCACTAAGTCTGAATAATATTGTACAAGTCTATTTATAGAGAAGTCTGAATAATATTGTACAAGTCTATTTATAGACAATGATGACATATTGAGAAATACACCACCTATTACAAAATATATTAACTAACTAACAACTAAAACTAATGTATTTATTTACAACTCTAATATTTATTTCTAACATATTTATATTATATATCGTAAATTATGTCGAAAAAACAATTTTTACCACTAATCCAAACAGACGTTTAGTGGATAAAAGATGAAGGAAAGATTGTAGTATTAATAAAAGGGATAGGATATTGTCACTACCAATGACATTACCATTTTTTTCACCGTTAGATCAGAATCTCAATATGAGAGAGAAATGATAAAGGTAGATGAGATCCTGATCTAACGGTGAAAAAAATGATAGTGACATTGGTAGTAGAGGCGGACGCGGGTGTTAAGTTAGGGGGCAAGTGCCCACCCTTAAAATAATCTAAATGTTTTTTTTTTTTAAAATTAGGATAAAACCACAAATTTAGGTTTCAGTCAGGCGAAATTACAGATCCCTCACCGTAGTCTCTCTCCCTATTGTTCTCTCGCCTCCCTCCCTCAGTCTCTCACTGCTCGCTGGCACTAGTCATCGCCGCTTCTTACCGCTTTTAGGTGCTCGTGCTCTCACTCACTCTCAGCTTCGTCTTCATCGTCTTTGGTGAGGTATGTTAGTTCTCATGTTTTTGATGTTTTAATGATAACAATTATAATATAATTAATTCTTATTTTTCAATGAAAAATTGAAGTTTCATGTTGCCTCTAGTCAAATAATATGTGCCTCAAGTTATATGCTTCAATTTCAAATGTTTTCTCTTTGCTACCTTGAGGTAAATATGTTTTGACTTGGAGTTAATAAGTGTTGAAAAGATTTGCCTCTAGGTAAATTAAATATGCCTCGGGTTATCCAATTCAAATGTTTTATTTTTTATTTTATTTTTCCGCTTGAGGTGCCTCGAGTCAATTATTTAAATGCCTCGAGGTAACTGGTTTATTGCTCAAATATTCTTGGTCTTTGCGAATTGTGTGCCTCAAGGCATTTTATAAATGCCTCAAGTCACCATGACTCAAGGCAAGTCATGATGACTCTAGGCAACCCCTCCAGAGACTCCTTCTCGTGATAAACTCTTCTTGCCTCTAGGCATTTCTCTTTAACTCAAGGCATCCAATGTGTTAGATATGATTAGTTTTGATGATGTCTAATATAAAAGCCATTATTAAGAGCAAAAAGTTTACATAATATATTTATCTCCTACATTGACTAACTACTATGTTTAATGTAGATTAGTTCAAATTGAATCATAGAGATTAATCAAGAAGAAGAGGAGATATTGAAGAAGGTATAACTTGCTAAGAATGATGAGTCCAAGTTGAATGACAAAGAATGATCAAGAGAAGAGAAGAAAGAAAGAGTTGGATTATGAAGAATAATCAAGATGGGAGATTAAAGAAGGAAGAACTTGTTGAATGGAATGAGAATATAATTATTCAAGTGCTTATATTAATGCTAGAAGGCTCCAAGATCATATGGAAGTTCAAATAGCTCAATTCAGAGTTAAAACAAGCAAATATAAGGTTTAGGATGAGAAAACTCGAGGTTTGAGTACAAACCTCGAGGTTTGAGTGTCTTCAGCATCTTTGGTGTCTGGACTAGCAAACCTCGAGTTTGCAAGTGAAACCTCGAGGTTTCAGCGGTCTTCGGCAACTCTGTTTTATGGTCAGCCCGGGCGAGGTCTGGTAATTCGATGATATCTCTCAAACCAGAGATCCGATTGAGGTGAAACTAGTGGCATATCAAAATAGACTCCCAATACGTCATATTTATCTAAAATCCAAGCCCAAAGGAGTTCAGATCAAGGAGTTATGAATTGTACAAGTTGACACTAAAATTCACGCCACACAGCAAACCAAGCTTCAATGTTTTGAGTGTAACTCACAAACTATAAATCGGATTGAGCTGAAATTGGTGGCATATGAAAGTAGACTCACAGAGATTTCCATAAAGACTTGAATCAACCAAAAAAAATTTCAGACCAGGGAGATATGGCCTTCAAAAGTTGATAGTCAGTTCAAGACGTTTCAAAAACGCTGGTTAAGAACAGTCTTCATTCATCGTATCATAATGAACATAATACAATGAGTTTGGAGCTGATTCTTCTTGCATTGGATTCTTACCTCAAGCTTGGACATGTAAACTTGAGTTTGAGATTATCCAAGAGTTTTGGCCTTACAGAGAAAAATGGACTGAGCAAAACTCAAGGTTTTCAGAGAAACCTCAAGGTTTCATAACACAGAGACTTCTCAGCATTTTCTGGAAAATGGAAAACTCGAGGTTACTGTTTAAACCTCGAGGTTTTGACTTACAGAGAGTCTCATAAGTTTTGACCATTTGAAAACCTCCAGTTTTTGTCTAAAACCTCAAGGTTGTTTTAACTTGAAAATTCCGGTTTCACAAAATTGTGTGAAACCTCGAGGTTTGGTAATAAACCTCCGGTTTTGACCTACCGAGAGAAAATTCATGTTTTGGCCGAGTTTTCAAAACCTCCGGTTTTTGTGAAAAACCTCCGGGTTTGAGTCTGTGCAATTTTCTCAAAACCATCGTTTAAGCCAAAACTCAAGGTTTGAGGACAAACCTCGAGGTTTGTCCAGACAGAAAAAGTATCTATGTTTTTCAAACTTACAAAACCTCCGAGTTTACCTTCAAACCTCTAGGTTTATGTTTTGGCGCAAAAACTCGGAAATTTCACATTTAAGCGAAACCTCGAGTTTTGACACAAAACCTCCGGTTTTGTCATCCAGAGAGCAAACGAGTCTTCACTAATTTTGAAAACCTCCAGGTTTGCTCTTGGCGCGATTTTGCAAGGTTTCACATTCAAAGTGAAACCTCGAGGTTTCTGATAAAACCTCCAGGTTTTGGCGGTGACGAAAAGATCGACGCTTTTTGCTACTCGAAAACCTCCGGTTTTGGAGAGTAACCTCCGGGTTTGATGTTTTGGACTTAAATCTCTTTCACTTGCTATAGTCCAAAACTCGAGGTTTGAAGAACAAACCTCGAGGTTTCATAGCGACTTCAAAATTTCAAATCGCGAATTTGCAATACCTTCTTGTTTGATCTTAATACTTCCTATCATTATTCTCTAATGTTCCTAGATATGTTTAACCACTTTTTTTTAGTGAGTTTCAGATGAATTAGAGAGTGTTTATTGAAGGTTTAAAACAAAAGCAAAAAGCATGTCAGAACATTAAATGCAAAACCCAGAAAGTTGCATACTTTTGGGTAATCCGTCTCGCACACGTTTATAAAGAATTAAAGAATGATTTCCACATCCAAAGACTCTTACTCCAACGGATAAATTTGCAAAGAGTCAACTCGAACTTCTACACAAAATGGATTAAGTGAAGATTAGAGAGAGAAGAAGACCAACACAAAACCGAACCTTGTCTAATGAAGGCAAGGGTTATAATCAAGATTCCAACGGTCATATATTGATCTCTACCTATAAAAGAAGACAGATTCAAGACAAAAAAGAGAGACAACAACCTACAACTTCAACATGCTAATACTCGACCTTCACATCATTTACTCTCTGCTTTTTTTCATGTTTAGATAAGCTTATCATAGAGAGTGAAGTGATTTGTATTGTTCTTCAGTGTTTATTCATTCACTTCTAAGATAGAAGATTTATTGTAATCATTCCTTCCATACTATCGAGAGTTACTCAAGATTGGGTGATCTTGAGTGGGAAACTCATTGTATTGATTACGAACTTGTAAGGGGAGTAAGTTCTAGTGAGAGAATTACTTCGAGTACAAAGTGTGTAATCAAGTGGGTGCATTGATTACAGTTTATGAGGAGGAGTGAATCCTAGTGAGAGGATTACTCCAAGTACAGAACGTGTAATCAAGTTGAAAGAAGATAGTGGATTGAAAATCTCAAGTGGAGCTTGAGGACTAGACGTAGGTCAAGGATTGGACCGAACCAGGATAAATCTCGGTTTACATATTCTCTTCCTTATCTCTTATGTTTCCGGATATATATTTGAATGACTGATTATCACTTTATAAATTATTTACGTCACTCAAACAACTTTCGATAAGTTACGAAAAGAATTTCAAAGTAACCAAAGTTTAATCAAACACCCAATTCACCTCTCTTGGGTGATAGCCAGGTCTTTCACAATGTATGACTCAAGGCAAATTATTCTTTTACCCATTATCATGATGATTTCATTTTTGCCTCTAGTCATTTAATAATTGCCTCAAAGCATGTGACTCAAAGCACTTACTTTATGCCTCCAGTCATGTCGCTCTTTCAATTGTTGTTTTGGAATTTTTTAATGCCTCAAGTCATGCCTCTAGGCACCATGACTCTAGGCATTTATATCATGCCTCCAGTTAAAGTTTCTAACGCCTTTTTGAACTCTGAACGTTGTGTGCCTCAAGTCATGATGACTCAAGGCATCTATTGCATGACTCAAGGCAAACTTGTTATTTTAGTAAAATCGTTATTTGCCTCCAGTCAAGTTAAAATGCCTCTAGGCATGTTCTTTTTAACTAGAGTCATATTTATCTGATTTTGAAAATCACCGTCTCCGAAAATCTAAATCAACTGATTATGATTCTATTTTTTAAAATCATTACTCATTGCTATTCCTAAATGCTTTTCATCAGTTTGCTAATGAGTTTCAGATAATTAAATCTCGGATTAACAACAAATTGTTGTAAAGCAATTTGTGTGTTAGAACGCATTAAATGCAGTTGCCATATCGAGACGCAATCTCAACAACCATTCTTCGGATCATTCGAAAGATATTCCTGCTATTCCTATCTCGCAATAAATGCTATTTCACAACGGGCAAAACAAAAGGAATAAAAGAATGTGGTGACAGTACAAATCCACCTGGATCATTAACGGCGAAAGTGATTACGAAGCTTCATATGTCTAATGGCTATATTTAAGAGTCACAACGGTTAATCTTCAAGCTTCACCAATGGTCATTAATGGGTTCAACTATAAATACCAGAAGCATTGAATTTGCCAACTACTGAAACATTGTGCATTCAATTAAAATTATTGCAATCTACTGTTTCATTTAGTATCTTCAGATATTTCTCTGTTCTTCAGTGTTTATCATTTATCTACTCAGTGAGGAGTTTAAACACTATTTGATTATTTGTTAAATCTTAAGGTTGTGGAACCTTAAGTGTGGGTGTACGATTACAACTTGTAAGGGGGAGTGAATCCTAAAGTGAGAGGATTACTTTGAGTACAGAGTGTGTAATTGTATCTGTGTTTGAAAGATAGTGGAAATCCCAGAGTGTTTTTGGGGACTAGACGAAGGTCAAAGAGTTGGACCGAACCAGTATAATCTCTTATGTTCATTGCTCTTCTCTCTGTCTCTGTTTTACATTCTTGAGTTTTAGCGATTTTTTTTTATAATCACCTATGCACCCCCTTTAGGTGATATTCCACCTTCAAGGTACTCTTTCTTGAAGGAGTCACGGAGCACGCAGCCAAATATCTGAATCGAGTTCCTGTAAGAATTCTCACAACTTCGTCTCTTTCTTGTTTGATGTTCTTGGAACTGAATTTCCTCTTTGTCCAGACACTAGTTCATCTATGGTTTTTTTTTTTTGTGCTAGTCGATAATTCTCGATTTTGCCATATAATTTTCAATCCCCTCCCGGTGAGGCCTTGTGTGCTAAAGCGGACAATATCCACAAGCGAGCGCCTGGGATGTTACAGTTAGTATCAGAGCTAGGGCTCGAGTCGTTGTGCCAGCGAGGATGCTGGGCCCCAGGGGGGTGGATTGTGAAGTCCTACATCGACTGGAAAGGCGAATGAAGCATGCTTTATAAGGGTGTGGAGACCTTTCCCTTGTGGACGCGTTTTGATGGGCTAAGCCCAGTCGAAAACAAAACCGTGAGGCCTTATGTACCAAAGTGGACAATATCCACAAGCGAGCGCCTGAGATGTTACAGTTGGTATCATTTAGGATGCCATCAACCCCATAAAGTTTGATCCCATGTTCTTCTGTTTGTCCTGTATTCGCATAATGGATTTTATTTTCCAAAGAAATTAAGCCAATTTTCCATCAGAACAAACGCGTTTCAGTTTTTTAGTGTTACTGAGTTCTACTTCATGTTTTCTTTTTGTTGTTTCTGTTATACCTAGATCCTAATTTGAAATTAGAGATATTCCTACTCCTAGTTTTTCAATTTCCAAATTTTTCTCCCTCCGTTGTTTAATCTTTAGAGATATTCCTCGATTATGTTGTGTTTTACCTCTCAGAGTCCTAGTCTAATGTTCTTCTTTTTGTCTTGTATTTGCAGTATGAATATTTTTTCGTGAAAACCAGCTGCTTTCTTTTAGTACAAGAATACTCAGATCCCAATATTTATTTATTTTCTCTTCCGTGAGCTTGGGGTCCGCCCTCAATATTTGTCCTGGACATTATTTTGTGGGAAAATTAAGGCCATTTCCATCCTTTTTTTTTTTTCGGGGGTGCTGCCCCCAAACCCCTAAACCCCCCGGCCAATAGTTCCCCCCTTCACTTATTTTTTGGGTCCGCTCCTGATTGATAGTGATCAAAATTAGTAGTGACAATATCCTATCCTTTAATATATAAAAAGGGATAAATTTGAGAACACTAACTTAGTTGGAAAAATACTTAGTTGCTAAGTTTCTTTTAATTTGGGCATGAGCCCTCATACGTATCAATATATATATATAGAAGAAGACAAATTTTGTTGTACTGATTTAGAAAACGCAAATGACAGAAGCAAGCAAAAACAACGGTCAGGGATCATTATAGTCTTAGAAAAAGTTAGGGAAAATCCATATAGAGGCCCATTTAACCAAGATAATCCTAAATAGGGCCCAAACATTCTGTAAATCCTAGAAAAGGCTCCAAGGCCTTTTCTGGTATTATCTCAGAAAATGAAATTACATTAATGCCCTTAGTGAAAATCTAAATTGAACAATCCTCTCTCTCATCTTTTATTCATTCGAAAACTTCTCAGCCTTGCTCTGGATTCTATCTTTCCTCAGTTTCTCATTCTCTCCCAATAACTCTGCATATTCCGACCAACCGTCTTTGTCTCTGCCGAACCCGACGAAGTGAAGGTGGATCCCAGGTCGTCGCCAGCTCCTGAGAATATGCATCGACCTGAACCCTTCTCTCTCTCCCTCTTATACTGTGTTCCTTTCCTTTCTCTCTCTAGAGCTTCGTCTTTCAGTAAAAATCTAGAGGAATTTCTGTATCTGATCTTCCTTAGCTTGGGTTTGTTCCTGATCTTTGTCGTCATCAGAAAGTTCGTGTCTCTTTGACTCAGTTTGTTACCCATTTTCTCATTAAAATTTGTTAGAATTTATGAATCATTGAAAGCTATCATTATGTTATTAGCGCATGCTGGAGTTTAGCTTTAAAGATTTATGCTTGTTTCGAAGTTTTTATTTTCCATGATTTGTTTTTCAGAGCACTTAATCTTCTGTTTGGGAAAGTCACAGTAGTTGGTGGTGATTAGGGTTTTTAATCTGAAATTTGTTGACTGATATGGTCTCGGGTCAAATTTGTAAGAAAACTTTTGGGACTTGACTCCATACTCGGTTTAAATCCCTAAGTAAAATCCACACAAACAAGTACTATGTTAAGTTAACACAAGAAGAATCCCCACGTAATTACAAAGTCACTAACAGGAATATAGAGGAGGATCTGAATTTTTAACAGCTCTGAAGCTACCTCACATAATGTAATATAAATAGCAAGAAGACGCAGTGAGAGACTACTTGAGTTTGGAGGATTGATTCAATATTCGAACAATGATTGGTTGAGTGATGTATTAATTCGAATTTGAAGATTAGGGTTGAGATTTCCAATGTTGCCGCTCAGGCAGGCAATCGCTGGCGACGGTCTGCCTCTTCCCGAAGCACCACCAGGCGACGGTTAGCATCTGTGTCTCTCTCTCTCTCTCAATCATCATCATCATCATCAATCATCAATATATCTTACTAAACCTCCTAGCCTCTAAGTTATTGGTCCACCTGTACCTGACACATGTGCATTCCCCCTTCATTCATTGGTCCTTTGTTTTTTAATTAAACACGATTCATTGGTCCTTAGTTGGCTTCCTCCATTATTTACCTATTCTCTGCAGGACTTTCCCCTTCATTTGAATCCCCACATTCTCACTTCTCTCTCTCTCTCTCTCTCTCTCTACTTCCTCCATTATTTTCCTTTCCTCTGCAGGTTTTTCATTTGTTTCCCGGATATTCAAGAGTGCCCTCCTATTGTTCTTCTTATTCTCTGTTTGGCTTTAATTGTTTCCAAGTTTCTGAATTTTGACCTTCTTAATATCCGTATGATTTTCACTGTGCTCTCTCTTTTGACCAGGACGAAGACGATGTGAACAGATCTCACATCATGAGATTGCTCCTCCGCCAACACCCTTTAATTACTTCAACGAAACTTCCATCTGGGGCTCAAGCTGATTCAAATGAAGGATGATCCAAAAGTTGTTTCTTCTTAATTATGCTTCTTTCTGCAATCTTATACAATAGTACTTGCTTCATATCCTAACTAATGTTCAATGATTCTTATTTCAGAGATACTATACACCAACAGCAAGAGAACTGGTTCGCGAGTCACAGATCCAAATAACTCCAATTCTGCATCATCTTACAGAATCATTTTGTATATTCACCAACTAGCAGCTGGTTTTCGCCTTCTTTACACTTACAGATTGAGTATACTATCCAAGTTTGTTTTTGCCTTCTTGCTGGTTTTGCTTGTAGTCCTTCCACAAGGAATCATTGAGCCAAGTAAGTAGAATAACTTTGTTTTACAATATGAACAAGTATGACATCGTAACTGAAAGAAAAGTACTTTCATGTCATCATTTTTTAAGCTTATACAAACATTTGATTGGAGACGATGATCGTTCTCGATGGAGCACTTATTCCTTTGAGCAACTTTTTTGTACTAGCATTGCAGGGTTGGCAATAACTTATGGGATCAATTTGAATGTCCTTCAAGCTGCAGTCATATGGAACATCTGTAATGCAGAAAATAAGATGATGTATGCAAGATTGGTCTCTCAGACTTGAGGTTGAGGCTTAGTATTATTCCACAGGATCCCACAATGTTTGAAGGCACAGTTAGAGGAAACTTGGACCCACTTGATCAATACTCTGACCAGCAAGTGTGGGAGGTGAATAACTAAACCAAACACTGCATATTCCTGAAGTGGCGTCCACGAAGATACATGTACTTGGGGAATGAAATTGTTTATCTCTTTGTTTTTTGTTTTTAAGTGTAACTATCATTTAGTGTGTTTGTATTTCTTTCCTGGATGTTATATTATTGTTATACGATACATACTTTTAAAGCAGGCCAGATGTTCAATCTATTTTGAGATTGGATTTTCTTCAAAAGAATATGTAGTTGAGTGCAGTAGCTATATTCTTCTTCCCTTTTGTTCCACAATAGCCTGCTCAGTGTTCTGTTGCTTACCAACGTGGTTTAAATAATAGATTATTTCAATGCATCCTAATTCTAAGAATGAAGTGGCCGACAAAGCAATGCACCACAATATATAATATATGCAAAAGTGTACCAGTTATGCTAATATATGCACCACATTATACATTGTAGCATTTGTTATTGATTTCATCTCATTTATAGTTTTAATAACCCACACTTGCTCTTGCATCATAACCCACGCTTTGCCCATGCTTTAATATTTATTCACGATAATTCTTTCAGATATAAATACGTCTTATTAGTATACTTTTTAAAACAGTTCACGATATATCTTGCAGCTGTTTCCAAATTATTTATTACACATTAATTAGTAATTAATATTTATTATTTACACAAAACGGCATGTTTCAACTTTAATATTGAAATTTTATTATCATAATTTATAAAGTTAATAAATTCATTACTTTTTGCTTTCTATATATCATTTGTTAATTAAAATAGTATTTTTTTGAATTTTTTAATGAAAAATATTATTTTCCAATAAAAGTCAAACGTGAATGTTTTGAGCACTTCATTACCCAAGCTGCATGGTTTTAATATTGAAAGTTGATAATATTAAATTATCATAACCCACACTTGCTCTTAGTTCAATATATACAGTACTAATATATGCAACACTATCTTAGTTCAATATATGCAACACTATCCAGGAAAAATAAATAAATATATGCAACACTATTAAATTATCATAACCCACGCACCACTATATATAATATATGCACCACTATATTCCACAATAACCCACGCTTGCTCTTGCATCATAACCCACGCTTTGTTATATTTAGACAACTTCATCATTGAAAAATGAAAAAACCTAACTTATTACTTTGTCGGCCATCTGGTAGCTTTTTTTTTTTTTGGTATAAAATTCTTGCATATTTCCCATGAAAGATCCTTTCTTTCTTTTTTTCGCTCAGGATGAAAGATGCTTTCACCCATGCTTATTTACACCACCAATGCTTTGTCTGCCACCTCGTAGCTTTTTTTTTTTTGGTATAAACCTCGTAGCTATTTATTTCTTGCATATCAAAGATTTTCAACTGTTTCAATCCTCTATACTCTGGCCACACGTTTTTAAACCCTACTTGTAGTTCCATTGGCGGATTCAAACAATGGTTCAGGGCCGTGTCCTTAATTCTTCCATATTACCGATGAAATATTCGGTTTCTCCATGTTTTTTTTCCAACCGATGCATTGTCAGGTTGAAGACGTGTATCCTGATTGGCGAGCGGAACGGTAACCTCCATTATCAGCTTTTTTGTGACGGAGCGAGCTGATTCAACAAATCCCAGTAGTTTGATTGGCGATGCTGTGGGGTCAAAGGACTGTGGCTTGGTGAGACTGTGTCTGAGTCATTTGAAGAGACAACGTTTTCTCCATGCTTTTTTTCCAACCGATGCATTGTCAGGTTGAAGACGTGTATCCTGATTGGCGAGCGGAATGGTAACCTTCATTATCACCACCTCTCGCGTGTGAAGGTGACCCTTTTTTTTTGCTCGAAAATGAAGGTGACCCTCAGGTCTATTACTTTTTTCTCGGAATCCTCAGGTCTATTACCCAATAGCTAAAATACCATGCGAATTTCACTAAGATAGTGGCCGACAACGTCTATTTGTTATTCACAAGATATTGGAGTATTCGAATTCTATTATTAACATTTAATAAATGACAACTAAAGACAACAATTTTTAATGGACCTGAGGATAGACCAAGTTAGCTTCTGTTTATATAAAATTGGAGAAAGGGTTCATCTGGCAATCCTTGCCATAAACGGGTGTATATTGATACAAAAAGTAGCCAATCAATAGGATATACTTGACATAGAAGATTCACATGCTACAGCTATTTCAATTCCAACGTCTTCTAGCATTTTGTTCAGAAGTTATATGATCTGTATCTAATATTGCCTAACAGTGTATGGTAAAAATGAGCAAAAAATGGCATGTGGTTCAAAGCGCCTACATCTTGAAGAAACAGGTCAGTGTTCTTTAAGGCTTTATGATTTGAAGATAGGTCATTTTAAATATATTATATTGTGTTCTTATACCTGCATGTTTTCCTGAGAGCAATTTCCGTTCTTCCTTTCCTGGACTGTATAAGTAAGAAGATGATTATAACAGAAAATTCTGCAACTTGGAAGAAACATACTCAACCATCGACTGCCATAGGCCATCTTAGTCGAAGAACATCTGTTTTAACGTAGTTTTACAATTTGTACAATATTCTTACTAACTCTTATGACATGTATGAATTTATACGTATTGAATACCTTGTATATTAAAAAAATTCACTGTGCATGTTGTTTAACGATTTAAGATGGAATACGCCAGTGTTGTCTGTAATATTTTACACTGTCCTTATAGCATTGGATTAATATATTACATTGTGTTTACATCATTGGAACATGCTTATACATGTATCTTTTTTAATTTAAGTATTAATAAATTTTTTAATAGTTCAAGCTTATTTTGTATCTTGCATAAAAAAAATATTTTTGTATCTTTTAAATAATATTATAATAATATTTTCATAAGAGTTAAATCTAAACTGTTGAGATATTAATCCAATAGTAAAAAATGGAAAAGAATGGGAAGAGGTATTGGAGATAAGTCAATTCCAAAATTCTAATGCTTTTTTTTTTTTGGGGTTAAAAAAGCTATGAATTAAATACTAAATTTGGAGTAAAAATTTGTATAAATGTAAACTAATATCTTCAAAATATTTTTTCACTTTTCAAACAGATTTATCTTTTTATTTGAAACAATAGAAAGATTTCATTTAATTAATTTTAATAATGCTCAAATCTGATCTAATTATATTAAATATTAAGAGATTATTGTTGGAAAAAAGAAGAAGAGGAATACGCCAGTGTTGTCTGTAATATTTTACACTGTCCTTACAGCATTGGATTAATATATTACATTGTGTTTACATCATTGGAACATGCTTATACATGTATATATTATACTGTAAAAGTTTGAGTCTTCTTACCATGAACCCTGCATATTTATTTAATTGTGTGTACTATTGTATGTGCTCTGATTTGTTCGCTTCGTTTGTTATCCTCGCATGTTATTAACTTTCAAATGTAATGCTAACTAATTTAATAGGTTCCACACCTTGTACGCTTGTGAACCAATCATCACCGAATCAAAGCCCACGTGTTCTTTCAGATATCACAAATAGACCAGGCAAGATTCATCAACGACATACCATTACTCTTATTTAATAGGTTTCGATGTTATATGTTAAGTGTATATTATCGCCGAATATATTCTAATATGAATGTAGTTCATTCATTTGAAATTCATTGCAAATTCACAATGTAGGTAAACAATCGTGTTCAAAAAATTCTTATTCATCGAACTCTGATGGGATGAATCTTGGTTTGGTGATGACAGAGAATGACATGCAATCACCGCAATCTATAGTTATGAACCCATCAACAAATAATCGAAATCTGTCTACTCTGTCTGATATTACTAACCAACAAGGGTGCTCTAATTCGAACCATATCCATACTAGTGGATTGACATTTATCAACACATCATCTGAGATTCCTTTGGTTAACACCTCTTTAGTATCAGTTACCCAACAGAAGCTAGAAAAGAGGTCCTTCAAAAAAATATGTCAAGTTGCAACTAATTTAACCCAGAGATTTGAACAACCAATCAATGCATGTAAGTTTCTTTTGGTGTTTTTTTTTTTTATGTTATCTTTTGGTCTTTGTTTTATTTGATGCACGTTGTCATGGATTATGAGTACTCAATTTTCATTTTACTTTGATGCAATGCATTCCAAAGTCAACCAGGATGAAAGTGATAAGGGATTTATTGTTGGTCATGATCAGGCAATTTTCAAACGTTCATTCCAGTCAAGCTACTTAGATGATGGTGATGCTACCCATGAATGTCATTCATGTGGTGCTCAAATGTGGTTTGCAGAAAATATTAAAAGTGTCAAGAAAAATAGCCGACCACAGTTTGGAATGTGTTGTTGTAATGGGAAGATAATCGTGCCACTACTAAAGAGAGCCCCTGAAGAACTTGAAAACTTATTTTTCAACAAGGAGTCATCATATTCAAAAAATTTCTTGCGAAATATCCGCTCATACAATAATATGTTTTGCTTTAGAAGATAATAGTGCCACTACTAAGGATTCTTTTTTTTGCATGGATTTGGTGGTACCGGGAAAACCTTCATCTGGAACGCATTGACAGCTGTCATACGATCAAAGGGGGGTATCATACTAAATGTAGCATCAAGTGGAATTGCAGCTACTTTACTACCATCAGGCAGAACTGCACATTCAAGGTTTTTGATTCCTATAGACATAAATGAAGATTCTATTTGTTCAATTAGTCAAAATTCACCAACTGCAAACTTGATTAAGGCTGCTAATCTAATTGTTTGGGATGAAGCTCCAATGGTGAAGAGACATTGTGCTGAAGCTTTTGACCGAACGTTGAGGGACCTAATGAAGACCAATAGTATTTTTGGAGGGAAATGTGTTGTCATTGGAGGTGATTTCAGAAAAATTCTGCCGATCATTCCTAAAAGTGGACGAGCTGAGATAGTAGATGCATCTATTAATGCCTCTCCTCTTTGGAATGAATGCCGCTTATTGCAATTAACCGTAAATATGAGACTAAAGTCTTCCACAGATCCAAATGAGCAAGAGAAAATCAAAGCATTTTTTGAATGGTCACTTGTAGGAGAGGGTGTTATTGGATTACCACACGATGGTATTGCAAACATACCATTACCATCTGATCTATTACTTCATGATGATGGAAATCCAATAAAGTGTATCGTTGAATCTACTTACCCAAATTTGGTTGAGCGTTTATTCGAGGACGATTACCTAAACAATATGTCAATATTAACACCAACTACGGAACATGTTGATTCCTTGAATGACTACATTTGTTCTTTGTTGCCAGGAGATAAAGCAGAATACTTTATTGCTGACTCAATAAATGGTATAGATCATGCAAATGATAATATTGATGATCTATATGATACAGAGTTTCTAAATTCAATTAAATGTTCCGGGATTCCTCATCATAAATTGGTTTTAAGGTGGGCGTACCTGTTATGTTAATAAGGAACATTGATCAAGCATTAGGATTGTGCAATGGTACGAGGCTTCAAATTACACAACTAGGCAAAAACATCATTAAGGCAAAGGCGTTGAATGGCACTAATTTAGCCAAGACATTTTGATACACAGGGATGGACATGAATCCACGTGAATCTAAACTTCCATTCAAGATGACTAGAAGACAATTTCCAATCATCATTTCATTCGCCATGACAATTAACAAAAGTCAAGACAATCGATGTCAAATGTAGGTCTTTACCTACCAAGTCAGCTTTTCTCACATGACAACTTTATGTTGCTTTATCAAGGGTTAAAAGTTTCCAAGGTTTAAAAATACTTATTCTAGATGAATTTAATAAGTGTATTGACAACACAATTAATGTGGTATATAGAGAAGTTTTTCAAAACAATTTACCACATTATTAGCTGTTAGGGGAAACTTTATTCCACTTTGTGTTGTCCTTTCAAGTTCATTGTTAGATGAATTTATCTATTACTTAATGTTACTACATTGTTATTACATTCATGCCTTAGTTGCTTATATTTCAAACCGAATATAATTTCACACTCCGTGCAATGCACGGGTCCTAGGTCTTGTTATAAGGGAAAATTCATATGGGAAAGTGATACTAAAAGAGGGTGTTTTTGTCATTTTATTTATTATTCAGATGCCAAAAAGAGCCTTAGGGCCTTTTCTGGAATTTGCAGAATAATAGGGCCTTTTTTATCTTTCTTTTTTTTTCTTAAATGGGCCCTGTACGTATTGTCCCAAAAAGTTATTAAAAAAAATATCGTGATACTACCAGCCATGTTGACACAAACCGAAAGAATGCCCCAAAGACGGAGATGAAAAATTACAGATTCTCCCTAACAGCGATGAGGAGCTCCTGCGTAAAAGCCGAACAGAGATGAAGAGCAACACCCGTGACAACTGTTTTGGCGGCAAATAGGGTTTTTATTGTTTTGTTTTGTCTTTTGATGCGCAGAAAGGAAGCGGAACATAGACGGTGAAGGTGAGAGGAAGACGGACGTTATGGTGACGTGTTAAAATCCAGATGCTAGTATTTTATTGGAATACTGATATTCAGTATATAAAGAGCTGGAACTAACGCAAAATATTTGCTCAGAAAAAGAAATACGGAGTAATAGCTAGTGTGGGTGCCGTAAAAGGGCGGTATAAGCATCCCGCTCGACCAGAATCGCTTTCAAATGAAGCGCGCAAAACCCAAGTCCAATGCCAAAACTTCGAATCAATCTCTCAATTCTTCTTCTGTGAAATCGCTCATGGAACCCCCTGCTAGCTTCTTTCCCCCGAAGCACGAGTTCCTCAGGCTCATCTTCGTCCTTGCATTGGCATCAGCGGTTGCTTGGACATGCAATCTCTTCTTCACATCTGTTATTAATCCCCCCACCAAGCCATTTTGCGATAGCTACGTAGATTTTTCGGATTCGTTTTCCGGTGAGAGTTTCTTCTAATGAAGTTATGTTCTTAGCTTGACTATTTAATAGGCACATAGGGGATCATGAATAGGAAAGGGGTAATACACAACTACTGACTTTCGTTGCATTACTTCTATAGTTTTGGAGCTCACTTATCTGCTTAATTTGTAGGTTTTATTTATCTTATATCTAGGAAAATTTAGAATGATGATTTTCCTATTATTTTTGCGATAAATTCAATGTCTTCATGGTTCAGTGGGCACCTGAATTTTAAGTTGCACCGCCCTATCTGATTCTTTCTGGCGTAAGATAATATTTCCTATGTTATGGTATGAATATGAGTGTTGTTTGGCCGCAAACTGGGATACCGGAAAATGGACATTGACATCATGGGGACTTGTTTACTTATGTAATTTGAAGTATCAGTATTTAATACATTTGCACATGCACATTCTCCTTTCTGCAAGTTCCCGTCCTTCATATTTTTTATAGAAAAACCACTACGCTTGATTGCCTGAACATAGCAATAGGTATTGGGTTTGGCTTCCAATCTTGGAAAAACTGTGGCTGGGTTTTCTACCAAGTATCATTGCTATGTACTAGTTAACATTCCAAGCACAACACTTGGTGCTACAGCTGTAATCTGAGTGAGTTTGGAACATCTTAATGTGATTTATGCAGTGTACAATGAATTGCACTTGTATGGCTGACAAGTTATCCTTATATCTTTGGAACCCTCTTTTTCCCCCTTATTACTCAGTGATTGAATACGCTTAAATTATCCCTAGAAAATCTATCACTTGTGAAAATAAATAACTGACCTGTTTGCTTCCCTTTGAATAAAACCTGCACACAATCATGTGTCGTGCTTCATTTATACATATTTGATGTTGGTTTCGGAATTTTAAGCATTATATTGTTTTTTCACTACTTTTGGTCCGACATAGATGCCTTTGCAAGCACCTCAGGGAGTTTTTTTCGTGCTTTATTTAATCTCAATAGTTTTCTTGTGAGTGTGAGTGTAATCACTGCTTTATAATGTTGTTAAAACTTAAAATGCCATAAGCTCAAGCTATAGTTGTGGGTTTAATATGTGTTGCCTGTGTAGACGTTAATTTCTTTTGACTGGAAATTATTGCAGATGATTGTGAACCTTGTCCAAGTAATGGAGCATGTTATGATGGCAAATTGGAGTGTATCCAGGGTTACCGAAAGCATGGGAAGTTGTGTGTAGAAGATGGAGATATTAATAAATCAGCTAAAAAAATTGTGTGTTCCTTGAATTATATTTATTCTGGCTTACTGATACTGAGGAATGAGTGCTGCCTTTTTTCCTTGTATCTTTGAATTTTATGTATAGCATTCTGACTTGCTGTTCTTTGTATGACGTTATCACAGTCAGAGAGAGTAGAATGTAGCCTATGTGAAGATTATGCTCAGTATTTGTGCTATGGAATCGGATCAGTTTGGGTCTGTTGACACTTTTAACCCTCTGATTGTGCAATGTATTTGTATTCCTATCAATTTCATTCTCTAATGTTCATGCAGTTTGACTTACACATTTACATTGATAGTTCTGATTTCTGTTCTGTAAACCCATTTCAGGTTCAAGAGGATGAAATATGGAATCGCTTTGATAATTTTGAGCCAATGGAAAATGTTCTTGTGGATAATGCACTTTATAATTATACAAAACAAAGGGCAATTGAGACAATGGCTAAATTATTGGAGACGAGGACAAATTCTCTTGGGTATATCATATTCTCTTACCAAACTCCAAGGATAATGGTTTAGTGACTTTTTCTTTTTGTTTTTCGTATGTTTCCTTAGACTTCAGGTATTTGATATCCTTCTGTCTCATACAGGATGAAGGAGTTTAAATGTTCAGACTTATTGGTGGAGCATTACAAGCCATATGCTTGTCGCATTCATCAGTGGGTCTCACAGCACATTCTAGTTGTTTTACCAATTTGTGTCATGGTACTCCAGTCTTCAAGACATTCTTTAACGGGTATGTTCCGTTGTTAATATGATTAGACTTACTAACTGTATTGGAATCAAACAGCTTGTTGGGTGCTCATTCTTCATCTGGAAAATCCATTGTAAACTACGTGTGTCAAGAAGAGTTGAAGAGCTTTACAACCAGGTATGGCTGAACATTGTTGTTTATTTTTGCGTGCTTTGGCGTAGATTTTGTCATGTGATAATCTGATTCCTTGAATGATATTTTATCAAACATTTTCTCTCTGTTGAATAGAGTTTTTAGATAGATTTCTTTAAGTAGTATACTGGTTCTGAAAGATATCTGTTATGGGTAGTGAATGAATGATGAATGATTATGACATTCTTTATGAATAAATACATATGGCCAGGCTATGTTTGTGTGGTTAGCATGTCCCTTCATTGAAATTGTTTCAAAGCACATTAACTGATACGGCAATTGTAGGGGATTGGCATGCCATTGTTAGAATATTAGGGATTATTTAGATTAATCATTATCTTATTATTAAGTTTGATATTTATTATATCTTAGGATTAGATATGGATATATTAAATCTTAGGATATTATATCTTGATTATTTTGATTGATTAGATTAGATTAGATTCTAGGGTTAGCTCTAGGTTTGCCTGTATAAAGGCCCATATGTACTCTCTTTTATCTACAGATGAATAGAGTATGCTTTATCACTCTAAATTCAACATGGTATCGAGTTAGGGCCTTCTATTTGAAGACATAGTGTCAACATAACAACAACCCTCTTCTGTCCGACACAATGAGTTTGATCACTGTGATTGTCAAAACAGTGACCGTCCCACTGTACCCACTGTGTCGAAAATCACAGTGACGAAGAGAGAGATGCGAGCCTGAGAGAGAGCACAGGACAACAAAAACGCGACTTTCAGATCTAAAGTTGGGGGCGAGCATGGAACTACATCGCCACCATAGACGACATCAGTGCGTGCCGATCGACAAAACCTGGAAGAGCGTCGGCGATTTGCTCGGCACGTGACCACCATACGCCACCACCTTGCCGGCGCTTGACACCCACGCGTCGTCGTGAACAGTGACCTTCGGCAGACAAAAAAAAAAATCTAGTGCCATAGATCCCTCTCAATTAACTCCTATGTTTGGATCAATTCCTGAAAATCCAACTATAATGACTCCCATCGCTTTTATGACCGGTGCAAATTCTCAAACTTAAGATTCTTCATCTTCATAACACCCAAACCAAACAGTACCACCAAACCAAACAAAAATATGGGGCCTCTGAGACTTAAAAAGAAGTACAAGCCCAAACAAAAATAATGGGCCTCTGAGACTCACAAAGAAGTATAAGCCCAGGAAAAAATAACGGGCCTCTGAGACTGAAAAAGAAGTACAAGCCCAGACATAAATAACGGGCCTCTGAGACTGAAAAAGAAGTACAAGCCCAAGAAAACAATAAAGGGCCTCGTACAAGCCCATAATACTAGATCAGAGCCATCCCAAAAATGAAAGGAGTGACGAGCCAGAGGTAAGGAGAGAGACCACCGTGAGCTTGATTCGAACGAGCTAGAGGTAAGGAACTGTGAGCTTGATTTGAACGAGCCGCTCCGTCACCACCGCTGTTGATCCGAGGGTCGTAGAAAGAGACGAGACGCAAAGGAAGTCGAAGTTTAAAGGATTTCAAGGTAAGTTGGGAGTGGTCGACGTATACTCTCCAGCTTGAGGAGAAGTGTTAGAATATTAAGGATTATTTAGATTACTCATTATCTTATTATTAAGTTTGATATTTATTATATCTTAGGATTATATATGGATATATTATATCTTAATTATTTTGATTAGATTAGATTCTAGGGTTAGCTCTAGGTTTGCCTATATTAAGGCCCATATGTACTCTCTTTTATTTATAGATAAATAGAGTATGCTATATCCCTCTAAATTCAACAGCAATGGTGAGCATGGGATGCATGTTCCCACCATAAGCAGTTGGATATGCATTATACTTCTGTAGCTTATTACATAAGTGTAAAAGTGTCCTTTCTTTTTCTTTCTTTCTTTTTGTTTTTTAAATTTACCTACTTTGTGCAATTTGAAGTTTATATGACATAAAAAACTAGAACTCCAGTCAGTGCAATGGGACAATAGTTTAGATGGCAAATAAATTTAATATTCATTTTTTTATCAAAAAGAGAAAAGCAGTTTTTTTTTTTAATTCCTTTAAATTGTACTTATGAAAGCTGTTAATGGCTGCTATTGTGTATCTGATTAATTGTGACTTCATTCTGATTCTACTCGTGTATTTGCTTCAATAGTCCATAAAAGCTAACAGGTCTTTGTTGCTGACGAAATAGGTCTGTGAAATACTTGAAGAGAATGCAATGATTTCAAAGAACGTTAATGGTGAATGTGAGCCTTGGGTTGTTGCCTCTAGATTACGAGATCACCTACTTTTGCCAAGAGAGCGGAAGAACCCTTTGTTATGGAAAAAGGTACATGGTGTTATTATGGAATGAGCTGCGCTTGATTATTCTGTCATCATCCAAATAATTGATATTAGCATATTGAAGCAACCTGTATATGTATTTTGTCATCAAGTGTTTCTGTTGCAGAAGTTTCCCCACACGGTTTTATTTGTATATAATCTTTTCTTTGTTCTAACAGCCTATTTTTTCAAATTTTTTCTGCTCCTCTGCATGTTATTATTAATCTTCAATTAGAAAATCATATTTCTTATGATCATGAGGCTTCATCAAAGATCGAGACATGCTTTCTTGTGGTATATCCCTTCAAATAATTCCAGAGTTGGGGTTTTCAGTTTTTTGTCATTGTGCTTGTTAACTGATTGAGGATGCAAGAGTTTAAAACAAAATATCTGGTCAAGGTTGAACCGAAATATTTGAAAAGCTGATGTTCATGGCTGCATTGTAGCCATGCCACTCAATAACTGTTGACCTAATTAAGGTTGAATAAGATGAACATATCAATTAATTTTTACTACTATCTCAATGAGTGATCATTTAAGTGTTTTTTATAACTTTGCCTTTGTCACAGGTCGAAGAACTGGTTCAAGAAGATTCTCGAGTAGACCGCTATCCAAAGCTGGTGAAGGGCGAATCTAAAGTGGTATGGGAATGGCAAGGTACTTACAAGTTGTGTTGAACTTCTGAGTAGCCAATATATTCCAAATAAAATGTCATGATTGAGGGGTTTTCACTAAATTGCTCTCATAATTCAAATCACAAAAATGTTATTATTGTGGCTGTTATTTTATACAAACTATTTCAGGATGGAAAAATCTTTTTCTTGAGTATAACTAATTTTACTTTTTCCTGTATGGTTTATAGTTGAAGGCTCTCTAAGTTCTTCAAAGATAAAGAGAAAAATAGATGCAAGCAAAAAGAAGGTCAGTGAAGGTGCAGACCTAAGTTATCAGCAACATACCACACCCAAGACTGGTTAGTTTTTATCATATGCTTTAATTTTACTAGTTTCTTGATGTAGTTGAAGTGATTTGTTGTGGTGTTAAATTGATGCAGAGCCTAAAGGAACTACTTTTTTGACACAAAGTCTTCTTTGAATAATTACTTTAGTTTCAACCATGTTGGCTGAAACAACTTGTGTATCAACCGAAGGTTAGTCCTACCTTGTTTATATAGAGAAAGATGGGTAAGCTATGCTCTCTGGTGATTTCATCCATGTCCAAACCTTAATTTTCCCCCAATCAATTTTCCTGATTGATTTCTTTCAATGTTTTATGGATGCTAGGTTCAGAATCTTGTTTATGTTTACACTTTACAGCACCAAGACAACACGTGGCAATTGTGTGCATTTTTTCCCCTGATTTTGACATTTTACAATATCAGTGCATTTCATTTATGTCTTCTCCTCATCCACCCTTAGTTTTAGTTCCTCTATTTTCAGTATTCTGAACTCATTTGGTTGTCATATGGGTTTGCTAAACCCGACTTTTGGTGTTTGCAGATTCTCAAAATGTTATGTTGAGAACCTGTAAGCACCAAAGGTCTGCACGCAGCAGGCTACCACAAACTTATGATTACTTAACTTTATGCAGGTTTTGCCTTGATCCTGGTAGCCTGGAAATGATTATGGTCTAGGGCCTGGAAAGTGCCATAGTTGTTACCTATCTTTCTCGGAACTGGACATAGATTTTGCAATAGCACCATTTGTTGAAGATCATACATAGTTTTGCATCGCAAGGTTTCGGACCTCTCAATTTTGCTTCATCTTTTCTGCAGATTCAGTGTACAAGTATTAGATCGTTGGACATGTTTAAAGTCTGAGATGTGTTTACAGCTGACGAGCCCTCAAGATGGTAGATCTTCTGTTTAATGGAGAAGTAGTAGTGTGCCTTCAACATATCTGATTAATATTTATTCTTCTTTCTTTAGTCATGAAAGAGTGCCTCTTCTTAGAGTTAGTGTGTATTGTGTATTAAGCATAGATATGTATGTATGATTACTGCCCTTTATTAACAAGTCAAAATATGTACCAGTGATTCTCACACTAGCGTCCATTTCAATCAAAAAAGGGTAAAACGCATGATTATTGGATCGTTACATACTGTACAAAAATGATTGATTTGGCGAGCTTCGAGTTGTGTACAGCACGTAAGTGAAGAGTTGAGTATAAATATCTCAATAATCTGTAATACTACCTTCAATCTTTAATATAAGATGAACTTTATAGTTCAATTTCTTTGTTATAGTGGATCTTGTATAGCATGATATAATAGGGAATCACATTGTTCATAAGCTATTAATGCTACTCAGAAGTTATTAACATTGCTATCATATATAAATAGCTATGGTGCTTATCTAGTTGTCTCAATAACTAATAGGATGGTGATGGCCATGATTCAAAAGGAAAGAGAGGAGAAAATGACTGGCTGAGACATTATTTTATTCTATAGCATGTGTAAACAGATCTAGACCTCCTCCTTTTGTCGGCAAGTATTGTTTAATACTACTAAGTGACTTCTCTACGTGATCTGATTGACGTTGTTTTCCTGTTACTCAAGCTGTGTTATCTTTTCATTCTGTGGCGCCATATTTGGTGAGCTGTATGAGACTAGTATTATGTCATTGTCTATTGCCCGTTATGGAATCTAATTATGACCAAGCTACCACCACAAATATCAAATATCTATAACTGTTAGATCACTCTTAAGTGGCCTTTTATCTGTTTCTTTTGAATTTGTATATTTTAAAATTTTATAATGAATCATATTATTTATGACTGATTGATTTATAAGTTTTTTTATTCCATATAATGTACAAGCTCAATCTTGTTTTTGAAATGCATTTTTTTTTCAAGCTAACAAATTGATGATTCTATTATTTTTTCTTTCACGGTTGAAAATACTCCCTATTATAATATAAGTCACTCCCAGAAGTATGATTTGGTCCTACGATATAAGTCACTTTAAAAGCAATTAATGTTTATTTATTAATTTTATCTCTATAATTAATTATTAGATATGACTTCTTATATTTTCTCTCCTTCAAGCCTCCATTTTTCAATTTAAGACAAATTTAGTGAGTGAATTTCCGTTTTTTATTTCTAATGAATTAATTAAAATGACTTATATTATAAACCCGAGGAGTAGACTTTCTAACTAAAAGTGATAAAATAAAGAGAATGAAATCAAATTTCTTTGGCATGAATCAGATTGAAAAATTCTTTCATTGAGGTTTGGACTGGGGCACACCATCATGTTTTTAAAAATAAATTCGGTTTAATGAATAAAGAACTAGCACATACCCAATAAAGAACATTAATTCAAAACCCGTAATACTTTTAAGATTCAACCTACCAAAACTTCTTTAATAATAATAATAATAATAAGGGTGATGGGGCAAATTTTGTGCCAACATAATTAATTATTTTGGTGCAAATTTTGTGCCACCATAATTAATTTATATGCACACCTATAATAATGCCGTTAAGAAAATTTAACTTCTGTTACTTTTTGCATTGTGAGTCTACCAGTTTTCTAATTCTCTATTATTTTAATATATTTGTAAAAAGGTTAAGGTGCAAATTTAGTAATAAACTATTTTCCTAATTATTTTTCACAAGAGTATTTTTACAAGACAAATATGGGCATTGATGCTCTTACTTTATTTTTTTTTCATAAGATTATCTGCAAAACAAGTAAAAGGATTTAAAAGAATACAATTGAGTTAAAAAAAATTCAATGCACCCAATTGGGTCAAAATAAAATTAATCTTTGTCATGAAAAGACAATTACGTGAATGACCAAAATTTCTTAACTCCCTGGATTTTTTTAACTCTCTTTATTTGTTTTGTAAATGCCCATATTTGTCTTGTAAAAGCTCTAATGAAAATAAAATAAAATAAATAAAGCAAGGACA
Source organism: Acacia melanoxylon (assembly GCA_019022615.1). NCBI lineage: Eukaryota > Viridiplantae > Streptophyta > Magnoliopsida > Fabales > Fabaceae > Acacia > Acacia melanoxylon. The sequence goes on along the minus strand of JAFJYJ010000125.1, from coordinate 287,592 downwards.
TTAATGTAAATGCTCTTATGTAAATACTAAATACACATATTTGTCTTATAAACAAGACTTCGGACCCGTGCGTTGCACGGAGTGTGAAGTTCTATTTTGTTTTAAATATAAATAACAAAGGCGTAAATGTAATAACCAAACTGTTTTATTAAGTAATAAGTAAAATTAAGCATCGAAGAAATACACAAATGGAAGTAATAAAATTTTAAGTTCATTTAATTATGAAATCCAAAGCACAACAATAACAAAGTCAAACAAATTAAAGTTTCCCAACTATGAATGTGATAAAATGTTTTAGAAAACTTATCTCTATACAACATTAATTGTGTTGTCAATACACTTATTCAACTCATTCAAAATCAGTATTTTCAAATCTTTGAAACTCTTTACCCTAGATAAAGTAACATAAAGTTGTCCATGTGAAAAAACTGGACTTGGTAGGTAAAGACCTATATTTGACATCGATTGTCCTTGACTCTTGTTAATTGTCACCGCAGATGAAATGATGATTGGAAATTGCTTTCTCGTCATCTTGAATGGAAGTTTAGATTCACATGGGTTCATGTCCATCCTGTGTATCAAAATGTCTTGACCTATGCTAGTGTCATTCAACGCCTTCGCCTTAAAGTTGTTCTTGCTAAATTGTGTAATTTGAAGCCTCGTACCATTGCACAATCTTAATGCTTGGTCAAAGTTCCTTCTCGTCATCTGTGATCCACATATAGACATAACATGTGGACCAATAATTGAAGGGCTAGGAGGTTTAGAAGGATATATTGATGTGCTTATGAAAAGTAATTGTAGTGGGTTCTCTGAGAAAAACAACTCATTGCTAAGTTTGCACCTTAACCCCTTCTAAAAATATACTTTGTATTTAAATAATAGAAAGTTATAAGATTGGTGGGACTCATAGTGCAAAAAGTAATGAAAGTTAACTTGAGTTAACAGCGTTGCTATATCTACTCCTGAATAAATTAATTATATCTACTTTTACACACAAAAATAGTTAGTTGTGTTGGGTGCTCATAGAGAAACAATTGGTTGCTAAATTTATACCTTAACCCTAAAAAAATCAAGCTCTTTCTTTGCCTTCTATTATTCCATAAACAGCTAGTTTAATTCATGGAACACATTTCCCTGCCTATCTTGAGGATAGGTTGGGAGAGCCCATCCAATCGAGCAGTCAAATCGGATTTGAATGGTCCAGATTTCATTTTTTTTTTTTTACTTTTTGTTTTTTTAACGATCCGATTTCATTTTTTTACTTTTTTTTAAAAAAAATTATTTCAATGGGTAGAAAATCTAAAATAAAGATAATCTCTTAATTAATATTTTTTTTATTTAAAAATAACCAACAAAAAAAAAAAAAAAAAATTTGAATGATCTAGATCTGATTTGGACGATCTATATCAGATGGGCTCTCCCTGTCCTTTAGATAATGGGTTCTTTAATTCATGGAGTCCTATAATGAGATGAGATATGATGTACTACTTGTAATTGATAGAACTTACTAATAACATGATTTGTTTCATTTTGTATTACTTTTAATGTCACGTAACCTTGTGTTTCTGGAGGAAAAATGTCTCATGACTTATTCTTAGTAAAGCCTTATCACTTATAACACATTTTATATACTCTATCAGTTCATAATATAAGTCATTTAAACTAAATTATTGGAAATAAAAAGTGATAGTTAACTCATTAATTTTATCTTAAGCTAAACATTTTTTACAACTATACGAATAATAAATTAGTTTTTAGAGAAAAGAGAAAAAATTACATTTAATCAAGAACGAAATTAATAAATAATCATTAATTCCTTTCAAGATACGTATACTATGGATCAAGTATTATTGTGAGTATGCCCACCAAACTTGAAAATCTAAAATTAAATATACCTAATGGGTTCGTTAGAGTTCCAATAAGTGAATTCAAAGTGGTAATTTTGGCAATATCAGCAACAATCATGAAAAGCAAGATTTTATATATGAACAGATAACCAGCCCAGAAATATCAAGATTCACAAGCTTCAAATTACAGTGCCTGTCGGCCAAAGGGTCAAATGTGGGCCCAAGGACGGAATACATCCGTCAATGGCCTCCCTCTTCCTCCAATCACCTTCCGTCTCCGTTACGCTCGTCCCTCTCCATATTCATTTTATTATTTTCCTCACCGTCACATCTCTACAGTCTACTCTCCTCTCTTTGCTTTTTTAGCCGAGAGCTCGCTGTTCCCATCTCTCTTTGTGAGAGATCCATTGGGGAAAGGAGAAGGAGAAAGAGCTTCGTTATAGTGAAGACTGTCTCTCTCTTAGGTTTGCTTTCCGATTTTCTGTCATTTCTCTTCTTTTACTGAACTTGCTAAGCATAGCATTCATCTAGCTGCATGATTTTTTTCCACTGTTTCAACTGCCGTTCCGTCATTGTTATAGCTTCAAGAAGTCTGTTTTTGTTGTGATCTTGCTGTTCATTTCAATGCGAGTTCACATTTGCATTCTAAGATTTCCACTAAATTTTGGTTTGTTTTGGATAGTGTCGTTGTAGATCTTCATTAGATCCAATAAAACGAGATATTTATTACTTCTGGTTAGCATATAGCCTGTTACGAATACCAGCTCTATCATTTGTTTTAGTTTGGGGAGGAACTTCTGTGGTGTGTAATACAAATGAGTGAGATATAGAAGTAGCTATCTGGATTCTGTTAAGATCAAACAAAGATCTAGTAGCTATCTGGATTTGGTAGTCGCTTGGTCAAGCAATGATAAAATGACTACGAAAACTTCTGCTCATAGAGTTCTCGTCTCTCACCCCATTTTATCGATAATCATGTTTAGATTCAAACTGTCGGTATTTGAATAGTAAGAGATGGAAAGTGAATTAAGCTTGTAATTTCTTTTTCTTTTTATAGAGACAAAGTGAGGCATTCATACACTACAAGTAGTACCATAAAATTTCGCTATGCATGCTATCTCAGGTTGCAAGTCAAACTGTGTCAAGTAGGTCAACATGGTCAAGATACGTAATTAAGCATGGAAAATTTCACTTGTTAGTTAAGACCAGCAGAGATTCCGCATGTTTCTTTGTTAGTTTCTTTCTCAATTACAATATACTTCTATATCAGTAACTATTTTGCTCTAATTTCGCTGCTCATTGCCATAGGTTATAGCGAGCCAATTAATGGGTTCAAAAAGTAATCTATCAAGCCAAAGAGCACGAAGACCATTGTCAATATTTGCTGTGCTTGGTCTCTGCTGTTTCTTTTATCTTTTGGGAGCATGGCAAAAGAGTGGGTCTGGAAAGGGAGACAGCTTGGCCTTGAAAGTAAATAAGCTGACAGAATGCACTATTTTGCCCAATTTGAGTTTTGAATCTCATCACAATGATGTAGCAATTGTTGACACTTCTGAACCAAAAGCAAAAGTGTACAAGCCATGTGATAGCAAATATACTGATTATACACCTTGTCAAGAACAAGATCGAGCAATGGCCTTCCCAAGAGAAAATATGATATATAGGGAAAGACATTGTCCTGCTGAAAAGGAAAAATTACGCTGCCTTATTCCAGCCCCAAAAGGATACACGACTCCTTTTCCTTGGCCCAAAAGCCGTGATTATGCCTATTATGCCAATGTTCCTTACAAAAGTCTGACAGTGGAGAAGGCAGTTCAAAATTGGGTGCAGTTCCAGGGAAATGTGTTCAAATTCCCAGGTGGAGGAACCATGTTCCCTCAAGGAGCAGATGCATATATTGATGAACTTGCAACAGTTATCCCTATTAAAGATGGCTCAATCAGAACAGCTCTGGACACTGGTTGTGGAGTATGTCAATTCAAATAGTTATTCTGATATAGCTTCTCTTTGTTTAATTCTTTCTCAATATAAATTTTACCTCCTCTTGCCATAATATTTGCTTATTGCCTTCCAAAATATTTGAACAGCATATGGTATCTAGACTTGGATTTAGATGCTTAGCTGACAGGCTTTTTTCCTTCATATATTTTCATTCCATAATCCATGTGGCAATGGTTGTTCTCATGCTTCTTGCTTGTGGACCTTTGATATGCATTTAACAAAATTATTTTTTGTTTTTTGGCCACACCCACTTTTTGCTTTGATATGTGTGGTGGGATTTATTACCTTCTTGTTGTACCGTCAATTGAGTCATAATTGCTACACTAATAGAACCATGAACAAATTATACAGGTTGCAAGCTGGGGAGCTTACTTGCTAAAGAGAAACGTGTTGGCTATGTCCTTCGCACCAAAGGACAACCATGAAGCACAAGTTCAGTTTGCTCTGGAAAGAGGTGTACCTGCTGTTATTGGTGTTTTGGGCACTATCCTTCTTCCCTACCCTTCAAGAGCCTTTGATATGGCCCAGTGTTCTCGATGTCTGATACCGTGGACTTCTAATGGTTAGTCCAAAATGAACTGTCATCAAGCTTGATTAACATTTTGTTGCTATCAGCATTTTCTTTCTGTAGATGATGGTACATCTGGACTTCCATATTTAACCCTGCAAATATTAATAGAATTTTGAGCCTTCTTTGGTGTTGATGGTCTGTTTCCTTACGAGTTGATTGGTAGCTTCCTGTTAGAGTCCTACCTAATATTTTCAGTTTTTAGAATTTCTGTTATAAAGATCTTCTGCTACTTTGAAGTGTTGTTTTCTATATAGCAGCGGAGGGAGAAAAAATCTGCATAATTTTTTTTAAAAAAATTGAAGTAAAACATTTTTCTGGAAAAATTAATTAAGTGACTCTTTTGTCTTGAATACAGCTGGAATGTATCTAACGGAAGTTGATAGAGTCCTAAGGCCTGGTGGATACTGGATTTTATCTGGCCCTCCAATTAATTGGAAAACATACTACCAGACATGGAAGCGTTCAAAAGAGGACCTCAAGGCAGAGCAAAGAGAAATTGAGGAGTTAGCCGAAAGTCTTTGTTGGGAAAAGAAGTATGAAAAGGGAGATATTGCTATCTGGAGGAAAAAAGTAAACGCTGAATCCTGCAAAAGGAAGTCGTCTAATTTATGTAAATCAAATAATGCTGATGATGTATGGTAAGTCATTCTCCTCTTCTCAATGGTCATTTGTACTTGGAATCTGCTTCCATTATGATTATATACGGTTGAAGCGATTTGAACTATTGCATAAGATTTCATATTTTTCTCTGTTTTTTTTATGTTGCTGTTGTTGCTTTTAGGTAATCTTGTACTAATAAATAACTTCACTGCACCCAATGAATATTAGATACTTTTGCAAGATGTAAGCTAGACTTAATACAGAACAAGACAAGGATTTTGAGGTTGGAAATAATAATAAATGACAGAAAAGAGTGTTGTCTTAATACAGTTTCTCTAGTTATCTTCTTCAGTGTCACAACAAAAAACATTACTACCACTGGAGTGATACCTAGAATGTTTGGCCATTCGAATAACAGCAGTTAGATCTTTTTTTTTAAAAAAAAAAAAAAAAAATTATGGGGTAAATTATTTGGCCTTTCCTGAAGATATATTTAAATTATACTGCCCTATCTTCTGTATCAATTTCTATTATTACAAATATAGATAGAATATACTTCACAAAACTCTTATCTCAATGTTATTTATTTTATGTTGGAAACATAAATTTTATTTATTCTAATTTTCAAAAAATTGACAATTTTGTATTGGTGAAGTACATCTTTGATGCTTGTTATGTCATAGAAGTTATAAATATAAGAATGTTTGGTCAGAAATTAATGTGATTGTAATTTATCTTGTATTCCAAGTAGGTCCGTGGTGCATTTTTTATATCCAAGGAGGAATGTATAATTTTTCCAAACATAATGTAAAGAAGTGTAATTTTTCAACCCAGAGGAGAGTGCTGTATAATTTGTGGTTAAGGAGAGAGTGATTTATCCTTAATCATAATGTTTTTAGACTTTTATATGCTCCATTGACCATTACCCAAAATTCAGTACTAATTTGCTTCAACTTCTTCAAACATCCACTGATTTAAAAAATAAATAAATTAAATCCTCTTTTCTATGCTAATGGTCTATTACTAAAATTATATATCGTGATACATGTAATTCTTGCGCCCCCCCCCCCCCCTTCTTCGGTGATGTGAGTCTGTATTATTCTTTCTGCCTAATTTCTTTCCTTTTGGTTGGGGACTGTTAAAATAGGTACAAAAAGATGATAGCATGCAAAACCCCTTTCCCCGAGGTAAAGAATAAAAATGAAGTTGCTGGAGGGGAATTGAAGAAATTTCCTGCTAGGCTGTTTGCAGTCCCTCCTCGGATAGCTAAGGGCTATGTTCAAGGGGTCACCATCGAATCCTATCAAGAGGACAACAAACTATGGAAAAAGCATGTCAATGCTTACAAAAGAATTAATAAATTGATTGGTACTACACGATATCGGAATGTGATGGATATGAATGCAGGCCTTGGGGGATTTGCAGCTGCGCTTGAATCACAAAAATCTTGGGTGATGAATGTTGTGCCCACAGTTGCTAAGAACACTTTGGGTGTCATCTATGAGAGAGGTCTTATTGGCATTTATCATGACTGGTAAGTAGCTAAGCATTCTCTCTTCCTTAACCATCCAAGTCATTTATTCCTTACAGACTTTCCTTGCGGGCTGGCTTCCGATACTTTATTAAATATTAAATTATTAAACAAGCAATGAAATTCTTCATCTGCTCAGAGGAGAAAGAAAATCCTATACTAATTCCAACGCTGTATTGTTCTATCTACAGGTGTGAAGGCTTTTCTACCTACCCAAGGACATACGATCTTATTCACGCTAAGGATTTATTTAGCTTGTACCAGAACAAGTAAGTTTCTCTGTCAAAAATGCCATGAGTTATAAAGATTCAAACCCTATAATGTAACCCAAAATAGAAGTGGGGAAAAAAGGCCATATCTGGCCTCTGGATTCTAAGAATATTTTATGTGAAATAACTGATTTTTTAAAATTTTAATTACTTCTCTAGTCCCAGATTGCATGTTTTGTGGGCTATGAAACGAAATAAAATTCCCTGTTTTTATTTTCTCTTCCTTCTTCTAGTTTTGGTCTAGCAATATCGACTGTAGTGGGGTAATTTATTGGCACAATATTAAACAATGCTCTGATTTGAAGCTCAAAACAAGTCAGTGTAAAAGTTTGAATGTGCATCCCTTTCTCATAAGAGGAAGAACTCCGCCATTTATATTAAAATAGTGAATTATTGTTGTTTTAGAAAAATAAAAAGCCTTCTGATTTGATTAAAACAGGTGCAGCCTAGAAGACATACTTCTGGAGATGGATCGGATCCTACGACCCGAAGGATCAGTCATCATCCGGGATGAAATCAATGTCCTGAACAAGGTTAAAAAAATTGTTGGAGGAATGAGATGGGATGCCAAATTGGTGGATCATGAGGATGGCCCTCTTGTGCCTCAGAAGATATTGGTTGCTGTGAAGGAGTATTGGGTCGGCAGCAGCAGTGACCACACGTCTAGTTAAGAACTTAAATAGGTAAGTTATTGTTTTGGGAAAAAATTATCTCTCTGCCTCCATTATAAAGCAAGGTTCATCATCTCCAAGTAAAAATAGGAGAATGAAAGTGATAGGGGGAAGCAGAAAAAGAAGAGTATAATGCAATACGAAGGATTGGTTATGCGAGCTTATTCTACATCTTATAGCCAAATAGGCACATTAAGTGTAGATAAAATAGATCGTAACTAGTCTTTGCTAAATTGATTATGAAGAATATTAATTATTTGATTTTGAGCCTTAGATGTTGTTGTTGTATTGATAACGAGACGTGAATAATTTATAATAGAATGTGACTGTGCAATATTGAAACTGTTTCTTCCTGGTTACTCCCTGGTGTGATTGGGAAGTGATCTCGCCCATCCAATCCGGAGATGCAGTCCGATTTTTTTTTTTTTTAAAAAAACGACATCGAGATTTAGACGGTCGAAGATGGGGCTGAGAAAAGATAAGGAGAGGGGGAAAATGAGAGGAACCGGACCCGGTGTGATTGGAGGCATGTCGATGACGGGTTCACATTAGATGTGTTTTCTTAGCTGCTTCTCCCTTTAATTAGAGGGATGAGGGCATTATATATATATATATATATATATATATAGTTTATTTATTTAGATTAAATTATATATTGCATTCTGAATTTGTTTTTTTTTTCACCCAGTATCTTAAATTAATTAATTTACAGTCATGTTTTCAGAAATATTTTTCTTGTAACACCAGTTTTTTGAAAATTAATTAATTTGGGATACTGGGTATAAAAAAAAAAATCAAGATGCAGTGTATATTTAATCTAAATATATAAATAAATAAAAAATGATTTTGACCCATCGCTAATTTAGAGAGATTGTAAATCACAATTGAAACATTGTTTTTGACCCATCGTTAATTTAGAGAGATTAAGAAAGTTAAATAAATTACTTAATTGCAGAATATGTTACATAATCTATCTAAAGTATTTATGTATATCATTAGATTATATATCAGTTTACAAGTCAAATAAATGATTTTGGAGAAAAATGATTATATACATGTGTGTGTATTAAATTAACTTATTTAACTTTCTTAATTTCTTCAAACTAGTCAACTGCATAAGGACCGGAGGTAGTGTTTATCCTTAGTATATTCTGCAATTATCTCTAGGTTTGCATAATCATATCATTCATTTTATTTTGTCAATCATTGAGAGAGGATTTCATGGGATTAGTCGACCTCTGTCCCTCTACATGTATCGATCTGAGCTTGATGAATAAGAATCCCATTAATTTTCACCAAACTAGTCTGTCATGGAACAAGAGGCAAAAAGAGAGAATGATACTGAACTCTTAGCCTCAAAGCAGAACTTTGTTCTAGAGACATGGCAGTGTGCCTTTTGTTTTGCTTGCCTCAACCTTAGCTGTCTTCTCTTTATGATAAAAAAAGCACTTTTTTAATACAAAATAAAATACCTTCTTATTAATTTATGTCTTAGATGATATTTTTTTTAAAAGCGAAATCACAAAAAAGGACACAATCTTTGCTTTTTTAAAAGCCTTCAATTTGGAGAACAAAAAAAAAACTTAAAAAAAAAAAAGACTTTTTTTAAAAGGCCATCCAAATGGGCCCCTATTATTTTTGCGCAAATATCAGCCTCATACAGAACCCTGATAGTTTTACCCGCACAAGGTTGAAAATTTCAATGTCGTGCAGCCCATTTATGTATGGATGAAGGAGCAAATTGGCCAACAGACTTTTATTTCAGGAGCGGCCAACACAAAAAACTTTTAAATGAACCTTTTATACCAAAAGACTTTTTAAAAGGTAAAACTAACACAAAATCGTTACTTTTGCAAGCAACTCCGTTAGTGGGTCAAAGTATCCTATGCAAATACACTGTCCACGAAAGTGTCACCAAGAAGTACACCAAGCGGTGGCCGCCAACAAGGCTTCGAATTCACTTTGTCCCTTTGAGCCCGGGTGGTACGGATATCCATCACCGATCCAAGTCGCCGCCACGACTCCTCCAAATGACGACGAAGGAGAGTTACGCTTCGGTCGTCGAGAGTGAAGCGTTATGTGAACCAGGTCAACATCGAGTCGAGCTGTAAGAGTGCGATGACTTCCAATCTGCGAAAGAGGCCCACCGGAGAAACTCAAGCCTGCTGGTGACCGATGAAGGTTTCTTCTACTAATAACAGAAGGAAGTTCAGAGGAGTACGACAAATACCCTGTGGGAAATGGGCGTCGGAGATTCGAGATCCTGCTCGTCGTGTACGCGTGTGGTTGGGCACCTTCGACATTGCGAAGGAAACAACCATGGTTTATGATAATGCAGCGATTAAGATACGCGGACCAAACGCGTTGACAAACTTCGTTACCCCACCATCGAGGAAAAGTCGGAAGAAGTAGAAGTGGCGGTGAAGCCGGAAATCAATGTGGTGGTGAAGTCAGAAGCGTCAGGCTCCGGCTACGATTCCGGCGACGAATCACATCGTCTGCCATCTCCCACCTTCGTGCTGCAATTCAGAAGCAACTAAGCGAAGAGACCAAACCCCAGAAGGCAAGCGAACCGGAGAAAGAAAGTGAGGCGGAGACAGAGGCGGTCAAAGTGGAAGTAACGATTTTGTGTTTATTTTTTTTATTTCAACTCATTATTTCCCCAAATTCTGACCCACTAACGGAGTTGCTGGCAAAAGTAACGATTTTGTGTTAGTTTTACTTTTTAAAAAGTCTTTTGGTATAAAAGGTCCATTTAAAAGTTTTTTGTGTTTACCGCTCCTGAGATAAAAGTCTGTTGGCCAATTTGCTCCTTCACCTTTTATGTATCTGATATGTCTTCATCCTCACCAGTGAACAGCGAAACAGCCACACATGTGTGATAGCTATAGGATATACAATTTTTTGACACCAAAGTAGTGCACCCAACATTCTCAAATGGCTATGTCGCCAATCTCTAGACTTTAATGTTACCATAACAGGACGCTACTACCACTTTGGTCCTATTTATAAATCTATTTTGACCAAATCTCACATATTAAGAAGAGGTAGTTAACTCAATGATTATATAGTAAATTTTCAACCTTGCCCTCATTTATGATTGAGTATTTTTCAATTATTTTTTCTCTCTCTATCTTTATGAGGACAATTAATATGGGTAAAATTGTCACAATCTCATTTATTACATGAATGGACTTATTTATGACTAAATTTTTTGGTCAAAGTGGACTTATAAATAAGACCAAAATGGTAAGGTGTTTGAGTTCAGTCTGAACACTTGGATTAAGGGTTGCAATTTGCAACTTAAAGTTGGGGTAAAATTCAATGTGATTTGTATTTGGACATATTCTTGTGAAAATGCTGGTTTGAATAGCTATTAGGCTTTTGTAACTTAAAAAGCTCAGGAATGTGGTTTTAGGTCAAACTTCTAAGTCTAACTTGGCTTTACCAACAAGAGTTGAGTCTAACAGGAGAGATTATTCTTTCATAACTAATAACTCAAGGCTTGAATCCTCTAGTGCTTGATAGTACCTTAAAAAAGATTGTCTTCAATAAAGGAACAACTGATTTTTGGGGGGAGAAGGTCATTTGACTTCAATATCAATCCAAACATAATTATTGGGCTCAAATTGACTTTTAGGCTTTTAAACTGGCTTTTGGGAAGGCTTTAGTTGCAAAAGCCATTTTAGAACAAAAATAGATTCACCAAAATCATAGCGCAGTTAAACACATCTAAAAACTAGATGATTAGAGCGGAATGGGGTATGGGAAGTAACCAAAATCTAAACTCTCCTTTTGAATGTTGGGGAAAAAACTCTCTTTTTGAATAATTTATCTTATAACGATAATGAGCCTATTTGGGTTGGCGATAGGAGCGGTGGTTTAAAAGCTATCTGACTTTAAAAAAAGCTCAGTAGGAATGGTGACTTAAAAGTTATCTGATTTGTGTTTGGATTGATAGTGGTAAAAGTGGTGGGGCCCATGTCGAAAAAGTTGAGAGCTTTTTAGAAAAAGCCTCCATAAGTAAAACTTTTTTCCTTAACGCACTTTTTTGAAACTTTTTCCTTAACGTTCAACCCAAACGGACCAAAAAATCGGTTAGCGGCGTTCGACTTTTTTTCAAAATTCTTTGTCTATCTAACGCTTCTAACGCACGCACTCCAAACAGGCACAATACCTCAATCATTGGATTTATTTGTTTGTTAACATGAGTGAATCTTTCAAAATTTTATAATCAGTAACGTGTTGATATTTCTGCCAGAGGCATCGACTTGTATGACTTGAGTGCTTAACATACAAATACGACAAACTACAAATTTTGAAACTTTCTTTTTTTGGGCGAAGGATCAGATCAAAAATATAATCAGTAACGTGTTGATATTTCTGCCAGAGGCATCGACTTGTATAACTTGAGTACTTAACAGTTAACATACAAATATGACATATTACAAGTTTTAAAATTTTCTATTTTTGGGCGAAGGATCAGATCAAATCTTGAAATATATATTGCGTAGATTTTGATATAGCCGGGTAAAAAGGGTTGGCCTTTCATGAGTTAGGGCCTAAAAAGACCCTTTTAGGCCAAGCTTAAAAAAACAGACATTTTTTAAGGCGTGACCCTTAAGCATCGGCCGGGGTTGGCTTTATAGGGCCGAAGCTATTTTATATTATTTTTTCAGTTTTTTTTAAAGAAATAAAATTAGAATAATTCAAGTTCTAATTTAACACATAAATGTTCTCAAAATTAAAATGTAAATAATATACATCATACAACAAACAAATACAATCACTAAGTCATAATTAAAGGTAAAATATTGTCCACATACCGCAATTACCAATAATTAATGAGAAGACTTAAAAAAATAAAAATAGTTCTTATTAATTTGTCTTGAAAAGTGTAAATAGTCAACAAAATAAACAACACGAGATATGAACAAAACAATCATTAGAAAATAAGTTAAAAAATACATAGTAAAGATACTTATAAAATAAGACATATCTTTTATAAGTTTTTAATTTTTAGGATTCTTAATACAAGATGTTCTTATGAAACTTAATTCTAAAAAAGATAATAACAACTAAATATTTGTAACATTATTAACAAAGTATAAAAAAATCAATAATAATGTTATCATATAAATAATTTTTAAAAATAAAAAAACATATAGGCCTAAAAAGGCCGGTTATCGGCCCTATAAAGTTTATCCTTTTAGGCCCACTTTCATTTTTAAGACAAAAATTTTAAACCCGACTTTTATAAATTTAGGCCTAATGAACTGGCGCTGTTTCCCGTTCTAGATTTTGAGCAGCATACACTAAACACTCGCCTAACTCTTGCCTGACTTCCATAACACCTACAAAACTAGCAAAGTCAAACGCCCAATTTAACAAACAACAAGAATTGTCCTTTGATCCAACAATTTGACAATTTCTGGTATTCTCTTAAATTTCTTCCATCTACTTACTTAAATCAGTTGCTCGTATATGCCCTCAACCTCAAGGAAAGGTTATCTTTTCCCCCCTCTTATTTGGCCTGACAGAGAAAGTTGGTATGAATTTAAACATGTTGATATAATACTATCTACGCCTTTAGTAAGAAGTATCTCTTTGTCTTTTGTCGAAACTCATCTCCACTTTTAGATTAAAAATATGGATGGTTCCAATTTCATATTTTATAAAACTGTTATTTTAACATAAATAAATAACTTTAACAGTGTTTTAACGGGCAACATTTTTTCTTTTAACAGAGGTGTGATTTTTGCACCTATTTTAAAACCAGCGTGCGTTTTTAAGACCTAAAAAAAAAACACTTGGTGTTGAACACTCCTGAAGGCAAAGCACATTTGTATTTTTGCACCTTTACCCTTAAATTTAAGACTAAGATCAATTCCCCAATTAAATCTTACATTAAGGACCAGAGGAGTATTTAAAAACAAAATAAACATTTTGTCCAACTCTTATATCTATAGACCAAATGAAGTAACGGCTCTTCATTTCCTTTCCATTATTTTCCCATCTTTTACCCCCTTCATCACCCTTAAATCAAGATCTAACAATCCACATTTAATATTTTCTTCTCATACTTCTTTTCATTATAATAATATTTTTATAAAATATAAATGTAAACTATTAGATCTTGATCATGTAGTAAGGAAGGCTATAAGGAAGAGAAAATGATGGGAAGAAAATGCTGAGAAGCTGCTCCCGTGGAGTCATTGCTTTTCGTGCACTGTATTATTAGGAAAAAGTTCATACCAATCTCATAAAATTTGAGTAAAATATCAATGAGGTCTCAAAATAGATAAAAGAAACTATCAAAAAAGTCCTAACCCCAAATCCTCTCACATTTTGATATTAGTTACGAAATTCCTCTCGCAAAAAAAAAAATCTCGTTGTCAAATGGTTTTTCATGTTGTCAAAATGATTTTATTAGTTGTTAAAATGTCCCTATGAAAATCTCGTTGTCAAAATGACTTTTCATGTTGTCAAAAATTCTCTGAGTTTTTCCTTCGGCGTGTAAAATTTTAGAAATATGAAAAAAATTTGGCAACATGAAAAGTCATTTTGACAACGAGATTTTCATAGGGACATTTTAACAACTAATAAAGCTATTTTGACAATATGAAAAACTATTTTGACAACGAGACTTTTTTGCGAGAGGAATTTCGTAATCAATATAAAACAAGTCCCTAGAGACTTTTTTGTGATGGAATTTGGGGTTGGGACCTTTTTGATATTTTTTATCTACTTTGGGACCTCACTGATATTTTCCTTAAAATTTGATTCGTGATTTTTCTTTTTGGGAAAGTATCAAATTATCATTAAAGAAGTACAAATACAGTAGCATAACAGATGAACAGAAATTAAAAGACATAAACAAGGGATCATTCTTATGATCTGGAAATTGAAAAGACATAATTTAACCACAACCAGACAAGATAATTAAGGAGACTAAGAATGTGTTTGGTTTGAGGAGGGGGAGGAAGAGAAATTTTTTACCTCATATTGACCAAATTGCCCAATTTTTTTCAATATTCCAAAAATACACTATCAACAAAAAAGAATATTTTTTTCATTAATGGCAATTTGGTCAATATTTTCCTTTCCCTCCTATGGAACATAATATCACCAAGGGGGGTGAATTCGGGATTTAAAAAATCGTTTGTAAAACCTCTGAGACTAACGCGCTATAACATAGTAACACAGAAAGAGGGAGAAAGATGAACACAAGATATTTATACTAGTTCGGTCTTAACTCTTGACCTACGTTCAATTTTCAGACTCTCTGGGATTTTCACTATCACTTTAACAGATTACACACTCTGTACTCGAAAGTAATCCTTTCATTAGGATTCACTCCCCCTTACAAGTTGTAATCAAATAACTCAATCTCAAAGTCCCAATACTTTGAAATTCTTACAATGATTTATAATCAGAAATGAATTCTCTAAAAGAGCAGATAGATATGTTGGAAATTATGCCCTAGGGGCAAATCATTGTACTTTAAACACAGTTGTTATTTAAAGTATTTTTCCTTTTTGTTATCATATTATTTACATGTTTATTATGATGACTGTATCCTTGGACGTATCATAAAGATTGTCCTAAATGTCCCTGGTCGGTCATCTATGCGGGAGCAAAGATAAAATAAGACCAGTATGACTTTGATGAGGTATGGAGATACGAATCAAAGTCATAGGCACTTGTAAGAATACAAGGTACTGGACCGACCCACTATGAGAAAACTGCATGGATTAAGTCATAAGTTTATCTCATGTAAACCACGTCACAATGCCCTTTGACCTGAGATCATCATGGATTTCTACATGAGAGTCGCTGATCTTTAACCCAGTCAAAAGTCACCTTTGACCGGGTGATGATAAAGGCTTCGATCGGGATTAGTGGTTTTCATGCAGAGGAATGTGAATGGTCAAGATGAGATTTGTCCCTCACGTTTGTAGAGAGATATTACTGGGCCCCTTGATGAGTGAGTCTGAGAAATGTATGGCCATACTACATGGAAAGGAGTTTCCATTTTAATTGTTAAACTACTCAAGAATCGAGAAAGTAATGGTCAAGAACAGGAGGATGACACTATCCGTGCTTTATCCTCTACCAAATATCGCGTGACAAAAGGGACGTGGCATGATTGTATGATGTATCGTATCATCGATCCTCATATGAATTGGGTAGTCGCAATGTCTTGCTAAAGGCCTCTTGCGACTTGTGGGCTGGTACAAGATTGACCCACCGCCAATCTCATGTATAAGGCGCAGGTCGCACGTTAATAGCGACAACACGACGATAATGTCCATTCATTGAATCTTAGATATGTCTAAGATTTCATGAATATAACATTTAATCTAGGATGGATATATATATATATAATATGTAATTTCGAAAATAATAATAATTTTATTATTATATAGTATTTAATTTATTTGATAAATTAAATAACTAAAACAAATAGAGATATCATATCTCGATTTAATTTATAAAGATAAATTAAATCGGTAAGCTTTAATTCGGATTAAAATAAATAGATTAGATTAGATCTATTTGACAGATTTAATTAATATTATTTTAATCCAAATTCAAATTTCAAGATTAATTAAGATTAATTTTGAATATTTTAATATGGTTCTTTAGGGTTTTAGAAACCCTATAATATAATGATCAAGTCGTATTAAAAATAAGACGAGCCGCGAAAGAGAAACCCTAGAGTAAGAAAAGAGACGTAAGACGTTGAAAGCGCTAGCACGCTGCCGTCGGTGTTGGAGTGCTATTCGGTGTGGATACCAGTAGAGGGAGTGGATTCGCTTAGTCAGCTCCTGTTGATCGAACAAGACGCACACGCATAAGAAGATACGGTTCTGACTAATCCAATTTAAACGCCGTTGATAGATCGTCTCCGATGGGATTCGTAATTTTATTTAAAAAATTCCTTCCGCTGCGTGTACGAATTCCAACAAGATAAACACTGAAGATTATAAATATCCGAAGATATTATACAAGTGTATGAAACGGAAAATGTGTTTTGATCGTTTGAACATTTTTGTTTTCGGTGGTTGGAACGAATTGAATGTTTCAGCTTACATATGGTGAAGGCAATTAATGACCGTTGGAAGCTTTCAATGCACCGTTGAGTGTAATGAATATAACCGTTGGACTTGAGTCTCGTTCGTTACTCGATGCTTGATTCGTTCGCAAACATTCTTCATTGACATTCCTTATGTTCTTCCTGTTGGATGATCTGGCGTTCAAATGAGGAAAGCAACCATTAATGCCTTTGGAATGTGCAGAGAATGATCGACCAAATTCATGCTTTGTTTTCTAAACCAGCATTTAATGCATCTGATGTAATCACTCGCTTTTTAATTAATCTTCAGTTAATCCATTATCTAATCATCTGAAACTCGCTAACAAATTGAATAAACATAGTTAAGAACAATAATGAGTTATGATATGAAGTATACAGATCATACTTGAAAATTTAAGATTTACGAACATGGTGATTGTAAAACAGAGATATATCATGCTCGACTTCATTTCAACCAAACTGGAGCAGATGACTCAAGTTAAGCATTTTAGGCTCGAATCACTAGTTCATCTTCTTTGAAAATAAGTTTGAAGTTTAAATGAAGATGTCTCTGTATAACTTAGGCTCGAGGTAAAAACGTTTAGCTCAAGTGCATGACTCGAGTCAATTAAGGTTAGCTCGAGTCAAGTTCTTCTTTCATAAATGAACTTTGAAATAGCATTCTGAGAATGGTTTGAAATTGCGCCAGCTCGAATCATTAAGTGAAGACTCGAGTCAACTCATTTTATTTGAAAATTGTTTTCAAAAAGCATGCTCGAGTCAAGAGATATAGGCTCGAGTCAGAGACTTCTGAATTTGAAAATAAGTTTAAGTCCACAAAATATAATTTAAGTCAATTCTCACAGGCTCGAGGAAACAACATATTTGAAATATTTCATAAGAGCATATGACTCGAGTTGAACATGACTGGCTCGAGTCACTTGAAGTTCAAATATTTTTGAAAGCTCTCTGTCTTATGTTGACTTGAGTTTTACAACCTAAAACTCAAGTCAATTTGACAATAAGTTGCTGGTTTAAGTTTGATCAAGTTAAAAACATTTTTGACTTAAACCATCAACTTCATTTTGTTTACTGATTGTCGCTTATCATCAAAATACATGAGAACTAACACCTTCCATCCCCTACCCTCAAACCAAACACAATGCTCTGTCAGATTGGCAAATCAGATTGCTAAAAATACTTTTGTAAGGAATCCAGCGAAGCAAACTGCTATCATTGGAAATGATATTGTGGTTTATCAATGGAATGTTATTTTTCATCCCTTCAAAAGGTAGAGGGCACATTTATGTGAATGTTATATATGTTATCAAGGATCACCTTTGATTCAATTTGTTTAGAAAAACTCTGCGAGTCTTGGTTCCCCATGTCATGCGAGATGCTTAAAAGCTGCTTTATTATGAATTTCAAGGTCTAACATTCAGAAAAATTTAGGACAAAAGCGTCTTATAATTACATATGTCAACAAAGCGTTCCTCATATTCCCAGACCACCCACCAACTACTACCTACATCACTTGCAGGAGATTCTAGCGCTTCTTAAGGATGTTACTTTGTAGCCTCTTCATGTTATTCCTTACTTTGTCTATTGTCATTATTTTTCGTCATTTCATCTGTTGTATTTGCTTTGGTACATTATAAACTTTAGCTTCTTTAAGTAATATCATTTTGTTCCTTTAAAAAATAAAATAAAATAACATAATTTAACTGAAGAAAAAGCTGGGAGAAACCCAACAACATCGTGAAGAATAATGTTAGAGGAGTCCTTTAGGGAAAAAGAAAACAAATGAAACCAAAGCTGTGATTATCAGTACTACTATCTCTGATCCTAAATATAAGATCCAGTTGACTTTTTTGGGAGATTTAAGCTAATTAAATCCCTTTAAAGTATTTATATTTTGTTGGATTTTGTGTCTAGATCTCATGGGTTATGAATAAAAAGTGGGTTGGAGAAGAAAAAGAAAAGGGTAAGTGAAAGGGGTGTGTAGGTAGAAGTCCTACATTGGATAAGATATGAGAAGTGAAAGGGTTTATAAGCCTCCACTTTACTTCTCTAAATTGCCCCCTTAGGGCACACCACTTTTGTGGAAGAGAGAGGACGTAAGGTGGACCTTGGTCCACCACGCGCGCTGCTGCCATTTGTCTGATCGCGTGTGTGTGCGAGATTAAAAATAATTTTTCATTAAATAATTTTTTTAGTTTTTATCTGAATAGTCCCTGAACTTTTACTCATTCCCTATCAGCCCCTCCGTGTCTCTCTCAACCAGAGCCAGTAACGGACTGATAACTTTCAAAACCGAAACGCTGCGACCAAACCAATACGTTCGCCACTGTTGGTCCATTGCGTCAATTCGCTGGCAGGAGTCCATCTGACCATTTGTCTTTTATAAATAGATGTGCGTGTGAAAGAAAATTTACTTGATTTTTTGTCACTTCGCTCTCATGCATACAATATTTTGCATTTTGCCATAATCTTCTATGTGCAATTTCTTTGACATTTGGTTGTGTTCGTGAGAGGCTTTTGATTGATAGTGTCATCATTCTAGAACGTAATCTGTTATATCCTGAGAGACAATTATTCGTGATCCTTGTGCATCAGTATAGAAGAAACAAATTGTCTTAAGGAGACAACATCTATTGGGCTCGAATTTCATCATTTTTTCTACATCTAATTCTCATATACTGTGAGTTTTACTGTTTACTCTCTTGTACAGAATTGCTATATGTATAGATTGCCCCATCATAATTACATAGATTTTAACCCTTGTAAAAATTTCAATTTTAAAGTATTCTCGTTAACAATTTTGACATATTTATCGCTTTTTCTTTAAATTAATTCGCCTGACTTATAAACTTGTGTATAATTTAATCATACACAATATATAATCTCTCATACTCCCTAATTATAAGAGTTAGTTGACTTTTTTGGAGAGATTAAGAAAGCGAATTAAATTACTTTAAAATATTTTTATTTTTATTTTTTTCTTTAAATTTATTAGTTTGACTAATAAACTAATATATAATTTAAGAATACACAACATATAAAATGATTAAGTAACTTATTTAGCTTCCTTAATCTCTCCAAAAAAAAGTCAATTAGCTCTTATAATTAGAACCATAGGTAGTATGATTTAGTAACTTATTTGACTTCCTTAATATCTTTAAAAAAAAATCAACAAATGTTGGTCTTATATGTATGATTGAAGGTAGTAGTGAATAATAGGACGTAAGTTAGCAAAATGTGATTTTCAAAGCGAAGTTATGGATAAGAAAGCTTGGTGGTTAATAATAGTCAGAAATAGGATAAATATGGTGGCAGCAAAAGTCAATGCTCATGTGGAACTCCATTACTAAAAGCATGGAAGGACAATGACATAAAGACTGTTTCCAAAGAATTCTGGGTGGGTGCGATGATGCTCTCCCCTAACATCACAATGATTGATCCCTTCGAAATTAATTCTCAACGAGGCTACTTAATAGGGGCAAAATTAAAGCTCCCGCTGGTATTAAATTTTCACATATATTATATGCTTATTCCGATTTTAAATATAAAATAAAATTTATCTATATTTTAGATCAGAGATAATATTTTTTAATATCTTTCTAATTTTGAGAGGTGTTTTAAATGCTTTGCTAGTAGTAAAAAATATGACTATATGGAATGGGATTTATGAGGTAAAGGGGATGATAAAAGGAAATTACCATTGAAATCTCTTAGGCTTTGTTTGGTTTGGGGGGAAGGGAGGGGAGGGGAGGGGAGGGAAAATGGAGGGAAAAAATTTAAAGGAGAGGAAAATTCTCAGAGGCCCACTACAAATAACTTTTCTCTCCCTCCATTTTCTCTCCCTCCCCCCCCCCAAACCATGACATAAACCTTAATGTTATGGAGGGTCGAATTCTCGGGTTTAAAAAATATTTTTCTATGTTTGGATGTAAAGAACTTTTTTTTTTAAATAAAAACAAAACTAAAATTCTAAAAAATAATATGCATTTTCATTATTTTTAGAAGTTTTTTTTCTTAGTATTTCTTCATCTATTGTTTTGTACTTTTCACTGCAATATATGACTCAGAAAAGGAGAGTGGCAATTTCATTTTTTTTTATATATAAATTTTAGGAAAGGGGTTGGGTTCACCCACGATTCAAAAGCATGGCGAAATCTCCCTTCCTCATAGATAATACCGATGTTGGGCAGGGTGAACCGTCTATTACCGTCAAGCGTTAACCTAGACACCTAGGAGTTAGGATGCCTCCCCCAACTGAGCCCAAAGACGAGGGGTTGACAATTTCATTATTGTTTCTAAAGTTATGGCTGCTTTCCCCATCTCTAAAAGCTCACATGTTTAGCTTTTCCCATTGCAGCCCAATGATGGCTGAAACTTACATTTTTGGCTTATCCAAAAAGTAGCTTTTTAAGTTACAGATGCTTTTCCAAATACCAACATTTTACTCACTGGACTTTTTTTCACACTCACTAGGTTTTTGAGCTAATGCACTGCTTTCCTAAACACACCCTAAATAGACACACTTTTCTCCACTTGTACTTGGCTTCTCTTATCTACTCTTCTCTGCCTATCAATTACTTATTTCCACCATTAGATTGAAATTTGAGTTTACAAAAGCATAAATATTTTACAAAAAACTAAGCTCAATGTCCAAAACTCCATAAAATTTAAAATATTTTTATTATTCAAATTATTCTCGAGACTTAGAAAACTTAAATTTTCAATTAATGGATGAAAATATCGTAATTGTTTTTCTGAGAAAGTTCACATTTAGATTAAACTTCCTAATTATTCAGACTATACTATTACTATAAAATTTAAGTTTTCTTAAAACCAATTTACTCGTAGCAGTATCAAACAGTTATAATTCTTTCCTCATTTTTTTTTCAAAGTTATGAGAGATTTTTAGATTTATTATCATCAAATTTCAGCTTTCTTATTACCATATTATTTCTCGAGTCCGGTATGTTCTGTAAGGCTGAAAACGATGAGACATTGGTCCAAACTTCGATCAATGGGAATTGCAAAAAGCCTGTGAGAGCATAGAATCTGTTTGGAGTGGTTATTATGTTCCATTCATTGTAGGAACGGAAGAAGATTCTCTCATTGGCATATTTTCTCCCCATCTCTCATCATCCAATCTTAACCATTGATTTGACTTAAATGGGGTTGTTGGTGTGGGAAAATATATCAAATCTATGGTCCAAATTTAAAGCTAATGAGGGACAATGAGAGAATCCAAACCCGGAAAGAAACCATTCAGTGCCTCATTTTCTTTTTTGCCCCTTGTTTTCTTATCAGCTAAACGCCCTTTTTTTCCATCTATATGGAGTTAAAACTAGGGTGGCACAATAGATTCAGGCCCTGTTTGAGTTAGCATTCGAAAAACACATTCATATAAGTCAAGACAAAACTCATTTTGTATATCATAAATTATATTGAAAAACAACTTCTATCGCTAATTCAAATAAGGACTCACCACACAGAGAGAATGAGAGATGCAGAAGCATGGAAGATTCAACATCATGAATAATTGAGGAAGACACCCCTTATTTAGTTATTTATAAGGGTAAAATATTCCGATCACCCTCCTATTTTACCTTAATTACATAGATCTCCCATCTATTTTGAAAACATGCGCTTAAATCTAATTAGTTAATAACTCCATTAAGAATATTCTAAAAAGATTCAAAAATATATATTTTAATTAAATTTTATATAAAAATAAAAGTTATTTACTATTTTACCCTTAATACTAAATCCCTAATTTTTAGGTGATAGTTTGTAGACTTCCGGTAGAAAAACACGAGCCACAAGAACAGTTATAAAGAAGACAACTGCAACGGATCATGAAACAAAAAGGTATAAAAGTTATCAAATTTTCATTCAAACCCATTAAACAATGTATATCACATATTCCGCAGTCTTTTATTTCTTATGATAGAAGTACTCGTGTGATATATGAATATAATATTATCCACTGTAAGGGTCGAATGAAAAAGCCATTGATCGGGGTTTTTTTTTTTTTTTTTTTCTCAAAAAAAAATTGTTCATTGATTCGAATTATCGGCTTGATCAAATGTGTTTATATTATTTGTAAACAAAAGTATTAAATTATAAATTTAAATGACACGTACAATCTCAAACTTATATAGTTTATTACATTTGATAAAAATATATGTGTTTGATATATATTTTAAGTCAAAATCAATTTATTATAATATCAAAATCAATCAATATTTTAACAAATTAGAAGTTAGAAAATCAATATTTCACACGTATGTATGTTTAAATAATGGGTTAAGGTAAAAATGATACGTGTCTTATCTCCGAGAAATATGCGATAGCAAATGTTTTTCTTAGGTGCAAAAGTAACTATGTGGTTACAAATTAGGTGCAAAAATAGCGTTTGAATCGTTAACTTTGACTTTTTTGCTTGACGGACGATGACGTGGCATTTCAAATATTTTTTTCAAGTATCCTTTTAGTAAGGGTCAATATCTAAATATTTTTTCAAGATCCTAAAATAATTTTTCAAAATTATGATTTTTTTTTATACCAATCAAGATCCCGAAAATACTTTTTTAGTACCAAATACACTCAAATATTTTTTTCAAGTATCCTTTTAATTTGGCCAATACACGAAATATTTTTTAAGATCATAAAATTATTTTTGTACCTTTGAAATGCCACGTCATCGTCCAGTCAAAAAAAAGTCAAACTTAATGGTCAAAAGTCAAACTTAACGATTGGCTATTTTTTTTGCACCTAATTTATAACAACATAGTCATTTTTGCACCTAAAAAAGCATTTGCTTCTTGGGCGACTCGCTTGGAGAAAATCACATGTCTATTTTTACACCTTAACCCTTAAATAATTCTAATATTGAAGACGGTCATTTTGATTAAAAGAAGTTAAAAAATCAAACTTAACGGTCGACTAATAGTTTGAGTGGATGATAATAAAATATCAAAATACAATGGAAGTTTGTGTAACATAAATTTTAATTTAAAAGAAGTTTTATATGGATTTCTAAAATAGAAGGGATTTCTGTGTGATTAAGGCAAAATAAAAGAGTGTGTAGAGTATTTTACTCTATTTATAATGGTGAAGTGACTAATAATTAGGAAGCTGAAATTTCTTTCATTTATTGCGGAATAATTCTTGTCGCCCTTCAATTAACAATCATTGCAATAAATGCGATATTATGAAATAAAGTAAATCCTTTTTTATTCATTTTAATTGTGTGCAAGCCCTTGTTAAAATACTCTACGACGGTATATCGTGTGTGTGAGATGCTCTGCATATTTTAGTAAGTGGATACATTTGATAATCTAACTTACAATGTTTTAGTTTGGTTCCCTAACACTGTTTGTGTCGAATTATGCTTTTTTTTCCCCATATATAACAATCATTGTTATTTTGAAGATTAAACTTAATGAGTATTTAAAATTTTAACAAGCTAAATGCTTGAAGGCGCAGTTTGAACCATAAGTGCCAACATAGGGCACCCTACACACCACTTCACTATAAGGTGTCGGCAATATTATGTAATGTTAAAGGATTCGAGGTGTACCAACATAAAATTGGTTTAGAGGTGTAAAGTCTAGCTAGATTCTTTAGGGTTTTGAGTTCGAAATCTAAAGGAGACACTAGTGTTAGAAGGGACAGCTACGGACCCCGAATTAGATATCATATGATAATATATATAGAAAGGACTCAAGGTGTACATATGTGGTTTGGTTTGTTTTATTTAAAACTAATAAATAATACTCTTCTCATTCCTAATGTATGACCTAATTAGAAGGTTGGTTTTGATCTTAAATATAAGACATATTTCTTATGTTTATCAATATTTTTTTAATTTACCCTTTTTGATACTCCCTTGACAGTAATCAAGTAAGAGAATGAGGAAATTAAGGAAGATAATTAGTGTACTTTAAAAAAATTGTCATTTTAAGTAACTTAAAACTAATTTTATTAGTTCATCTAATAAAATTAGATAAATAGATATTGTATGAGGTGTATGAGGGAGTATGATTTTAAATAAAAGAAATTGTTATACACCTCGAGAGGTGACAAGCGGATGGCTAGGTTGGGTTTCTCTCATCATCATTTTCTCATCATTCTTTATAATCTCTAAATTATGTTTGTCCAATCGATCTGAAATGTCATAATACTATTTTGACTTTTCTTTCGTCTTCCTAATCAACAACTTAGATGGGTTAATGAGAGATAATAAGAAAAAAGATAAGGAGATGATTTGCTTCCCAGAAAACTGCAAGCTGACTAAGAATGTTGTGTATTTGATTTCATTTTTGTTTTTTTTAAAAAGGAATGTTGTAAATCTTGAATGAACTAATAATCACAGCATGCCTCACGAAATTTCAAAATAAGAATGAGACCTTGTTATCAAAATGTCCTTTTTCTCCTCATTGTCTTTCGCTCTAAATTTCTCTTGGAAAAAAATGTTAATGTTAACGTATAGGGCCAATTAGAGAAATTAATTAATTTGGTAATTTGTAAAATATGTGTATTTGTTTCCTTAAAATATAATGTTGAGTCATCTATATTAAAAAAAAAAATTGATGGACAACTTCTTAACAAGTTCAATCAATAGGAATAATTGAAATATAAAATATTATAAATTTGAGAGAGAAAATAGATTGAACTATTATATTTAACAACAAAGCAAATTCTTCAACTAGATTCTATAATTAAGAGGGGAGGAAATACTTAATATTCATCACACACACAAAAAATACTACCCTAATTTTTTATAACATAAAATCTAGTATGTAGTTAAAATTTTATAGTTAAAACTTAAAACTCTAAATCTCATATGAAGCTTGATATTCCAATCTACAAATTTGCAGTTAATGATCAAGGCTAAAGATGATTATGGACCAGATCAAATTGGGTTTGGCCCCAACCCGAGATATGGTCTGGATATAAGACATCGAGCTGTATGAGACAACCCGAGGTTCGGTCTGGTCCAGCACCAACCCAAGTTCGGGTTGGACCAGATCGGTCTAGTGGACTACCTAGACCGGTCCAGGCAATTCAGAACCTATTTGATTTTATTTTAAATCGTTCATTTGTAAATCCATTGACCTAAACCCTAAACGCTTCTCATTGCCCTAGTCCATAGAGCTTCGCTGGCATCAAAGGCAACCACAACGGCCATTAACACTAGATTCAAGAACAAAAATTGAAAGAAAAAGGAGAATAAAAAAAAATATCAAACAAAAATTCCAGATCTGTAAGTGGATAGACCTTTGCCGTCGCCGCCACCTTCATGTTCTACAAGTGGATTGCGAAGGAGGGAGAACAATTTCAAATCTGAAATTAGATTTCACACACTTCAACTACCTTTAAATACCAACAATCTTCCAAACTCTATGGAGGATGACGAGGTCGAGCTGATTGCAGACTGTGGCAAAACATTCGACGAGGTCGAGCCGTCGAGGACACAAGGTCAAGAGGGAGATAGGAGTGCCGGATCGCTCACAGCTTGGCCGAAATCTAGGGTTCCTTCGGTGTCGCCTTCGTCAAGACTAGAGAGCGAGAGTAGTCTGTGACATCAAGACCCGCTAAGACCACCACCACGAGGGGCCGAGCCGATTGGGTCCTGGGCTCAAGGTCAACGAGGTCGAGCCGTCGAGGACACAAGGTCGAGAGGGAGATGGGAGTGCCGGATTGCTCACAGCTTGGCCGAAATCTAGGGTTCCTTCGATGTCGTCTTCGTCAAGACTAGAGAGCGAGAGTAGTATGTGACATCAAGACCCGCTGAGACCACTACCACGAGGGGCCGAGCCAATTGGGTCCTCTGTTGCCAGAGAGAGACGGAGAAGTGTGAGCCTGTCAGGATAGAGGAAGTTTGGAGGAGAGAGAGAGCAATGAGTTGTGTGACTTGTGTCGGTGTGTGAGACTGTGAGTGTGTGATAATATATATATTCGGGCCAGACTAAACCAGAACAACAAGTCTGAGCCCTTAGCCCAAAGTCCTATCTAGCCCAAGAAGACCAGTTTGGTCTAGTCTGCCTGAAACTGTCTCGGACCATTTTTTCAATCAAATATGGTCGGGTCAGAATCCCCAGACCACCGTGTTTTTTTGCTTATCCCTGGTCAAGGCATTACTTTATTCAATTTAATATTGTATGCCTCCATATTTTAATTTCAAATTTTCCAAAAGAATCAAATCATTTACGTAATTGTTAAAAAACAAGGTTTGGCATAAAATTTATATTATGGCAAAAAAAGGCATAAAATTTACTCTATAATTTATAATAGGGATATGATATTGTCATTACCATTTTTTCACCGCTAGATCAGAATTTCAATAAGAGAGAGAAATGATAAAGGTAGATGAGATTCTGATCTAACGGTGAAAAAATGATAGTGACTTGGTAGTAACATAAAATTGGTAGAGATAATATCCTATCCCTTTATAATGTAATGATTGATTTTTACCATCACGTGATTGATTATGTAATAATATTACACCGTACAATCGTTTGTCGGATTCAGAAAGGGTAGGGTACGAAACCATATGTAATATGTTGCTTCCAAGTAACACCTTTTGTTCGAAATATATGATAAAGTTTGTAGTATAATTTATACTATAAACTTTTTCCCATATTTTAGTATTGGAGGTAGTATCTCTTAAGTTTTATTATTAAATAATTAAAAGAAAAGCTAAGTGAGTATTTGTTATTAGTATGTAATATAAGCAAATTTCTTTCTTATGTCTCAAAATTTAAATTACTTTTCTTTATCCTTATTTAATACATATCTTTATATTAATTACCCACAATCACCACTAATTCTCTTTCATTTAATTATTTATTACTCATTCTCTCTCTTATGCTTTTTTAATAAATAGAAACATATCTAGAAAAAATATGACATTTTTGACACATTTATTGCTTTTACCTTCCTTTAACCGCTAATTCATTCTACGTAATCAAGGGAAAATTTGTTTATAAAATGGACGGGAGGGAGCGTATTCATCCTTTCCATTTATTACTCACTCTCTTACTATTTATAAGTGCTTAAAAATCAGATTATGTGGTTTAAAAAGTGGTTAAAATTAGTTAAAAATAATGAGATAAATATCATTTTTGTCATGGAAGTTTATCCTAAGGAGCACTAGTTACCCGAAAGTTTTTTTGATCTCATTTTTCATATGAAAGTTAACAAATATAGTAATTTTGCCCTGGGAATTTTTTTAGGAGCAATTTTCGCCGGAAGTTTTTTTAGGAGCAATTGTGCCCCTGGAAGTTTACAAATTAGAGCAACAACTTAACAGTCAAGATCAACAGAAGGGCAAAATAGCTATGTTTTTAAACTTCCGGGGCAATTTTGATCCAAAAAAACTTCGAATAACAGAGTCTTTCTTACTAAACTTTCAATAAGCGAAAAATGATATTTATCCCAAAAATAATAAATGTTTCTAAAATGATTTTTTTTCAAGTATACCTTTATTTATAAAGGGGCAAATAAGAAAGAGAAATAGAGTAATTATAAATATCATCAACTTTTTAATTAATGCAATATACATAATTAATAAGGTAATTAATAAGGGGCAAAAATGAAGGGAAAAAACTCATTAAATGCTCAAACAACTCTTATCATATTCTTATAAAAAATAGCAAGACAATTTAAACTCTTATAAAAAAGGATTGGACATGGTGAAGTACTACTTTGTTCTGGGGCAAGGTTTCGTGATCTTTCGGTATTCCATTTGTAGCACACTATTCTAAGTATTTGCGTCGTGCACTCTCCTTTCACATAGAAAGCAATAGGGGGAATGGCGATACATGTTAGAAAATGATATCAAGTGGATCCTAGGTAATGTTGTAGATATTTTTTAGATCTTGCTCCTCTTATTATTCTTACTGTATAATTTAATTGAAAAGTTTATTTTACTACATGTAAAATTTATTTCTTACTGATAGTCAATATTTTTCTAATTTACTCATATTAATGTTTTTTTTAATAATAATTAAATAAAAAAGATAGGAAGTGATAATTTATGAAGATATTAAGGTATTTTTTTTAAAAAAAAATGTTATATTAATTAACATAACTAATTTTCTTAATTTAATCAAATTAGATAAATATGTCTTACATTTAAGATGATACATTTTTTTTTGAACTCATGATGATACTCCAAAGTCCAAAGCAATTCCTTCAGACTAATACTCATCCGGTTAATTATAAGGCGCAGTTGACTTTTTTGGAGATATTAAAGAAACTAATTAAATTACTTTAGAATTATTTTTAATTTTAATTGTTTTCTTCAAACTAATTAGTTTGACCAATAAACTAATATATAATTTAAAGATACACAATATATGAAATGATTAAGTAACTTATTTAATTTTCTTAATCTCTCCAAAAAGAAATAACTAAGTCTTATAATTAGAACCCGGAGGTAGTACTTTCTATCTTCCCGTCCTTATTTTTTTGGGGGGGGGTACTCAGTAATTATATAATTATATAATTGTTATAAAACTAAAGATAACTTAAGGTAAATGAAGAAGAATAAGAGCGAAATTCTAGAGAGAGAGTAGAGAGAAGAGTTCTCATTCAAGTGTATTCAAAATATTTATGACCTCTATTTATAGAAGAAAAATGGGTCCTTAAGTGTAATTATTCCACCAGGTCATTAGCGTAATTTTCCCCAAAATCTCAATTATTCAAACCGTGTCTGCGCCGCCGTGCATTCGGAATTTGAGAGAAAGTTCGCGTGGGCCCCACATGAATAGTAACTTGTATACATGAATAGTAAATACGTATATGTGAATAGTAAATACGTATACATGAACAAAGATTCCGTATAAACAAAGGTAGATCCATAAATATTATTTGAGGAACAAGAGTCAATGGACATCCACATAATTAGTATATTCATAACACTCCCCGGATGTCCATTTATGAATATCTCTTTAAAAACTTTAACTAGGAAAAACCCAAATGGGATAAAAACCTAGCCAAAGAAAAGAAAGTACATCATTCATTGATACACTTTCTAATCTTTGCCGCCTCATTAAAAACCTTTCTAGGAAAACCCAGTGGACAAAATCTAGATAAGGGAAAAAGAGTACGCGTATATTAACTCCCCTTAATTACATCGCTTTACTCCCCGATGATAACATTACTTTCAATGTCTTTTGAACACATCTTCCTTTTAGTTGCCACTTGACAACATCGTTAAGATTTTTGAATCTTCAAGACCAATATTAAATACAAGCTTTTCAAAGATTGTACTTGGAAGTGATTTGGTAAACAAATCTCTAAATTTTCACTTGAACGATTTGTTGAATATCTATTTCATCATTCTTTTGAAGGTCATGAGTAAAGAAGAATTTTGGTGAAATATGCTTCGTTCTATCACCCTTGATATATCCTTCTTTAAGTTGAGCAATACATGCATTATCTTCATACGTAACTGTTGGAACCATTTTTCCCGAAGATAAATCACAAGTTGTTTGTATATGATGTATTACCGACCTCAACCATACACATTCTCGACTTGTTTCATGCATTGCTAGAATTTACGCATGATTAGATGATGTGGGCGATATAGTCTGTTTCATAGATCGCCATGATATACCGGTACCTCCACATGTAAATAGATAGCCCATTTGTGATTTACCATCATGTGGATCAGACAAAAATCCAAAGATCAAAGATAACCAATCAGTTATACTTGGATACATTTGAGTAATATAACCCCATATCTATAGTGCCTCCGAGGTAGCGTAAAATTTGTTTTACTCCATTCCAATGCCTTTGAGTAGGTGAAGAACTATATCTTGCTAATAAGTTTACAACAAATGATATATCGGACGTGTATGATTAGCAAGATACATTAGTGCTCCAATAAGCACCGAGATATGGTACTTCCGACCAAGTAGATCTTCTTCACCTTCTTCATTAATTATTCTAGGTCGAAATGGATCTCTATCCACTTTCAAAGACCTTACAATCATTAGATCGTAATGGATGTGACTTATCCATATAAAAACGCTCTAGGACCTTCTTTGTATAAGTTTCTTGATATACAAATATCCCATTCTTTAAATACTCAATTTGTAATCCAAGACAAAATTTTGTTCTTCCCAAATCTTTCATTTCAAATTCTCTTTTCAAGCAATTAATTGCTTTTTGAAGCTCTTCAGAGTTCCAATAATGTTGATATCATCAACATAAACACAATTATAGAAAATTCTCTTCCTGATCTTTTCATAAAGATACATGGGCATATAGGGTCATTTTTGTACCCTTCTTTCAACAAATATTTCGAAGACAATTATACCACATCTTTTTGATTGTTTCGGGCCATATAGAGACTTATTTAACTTTATTGAATATTGTTCTTGAGAATTTGAATTAGATCTTTTGGCATCTTAAGTCCTTCGGGACTTTCATATAAATATCACTATCAAGTGATCCATATAAATAAGGCATCCAACATCCATTAAATGAAGATTAAGACCTTCATTTACTGCCAGACTGATTAAATAACGAAAAGTAGTTGCATCCACTACTGGTGAATAAGTTTCTTCAAAATCAATGCCAGGTCTTTGTGTGAAGCCTTGGGCTACAAGACGTGCTTTATATCTAACAATTGCACCTTTTTCATTTCTCTTTCGTACAAATACCCATTTGTATCCAACTCCTGCTTTATATCTTTAGGTGTTTGGACTATAGGTCCAAATACTTTTCGTTTTGCCAAAGAATTCAATTCTGCATTAATGGCATCTTTCCATAGGGGCCAATCATTTCTTTGTTGACATTCCCTAATAGATGTTGGCTCATAATCCTCATTATTATTCATTACATCATTTGCTATATAATAAGCAAATACATCATCAATATTGACGTCATTTCGATCCCATCGGATTCCATTCATAACATAATTTATTGAGATCTCATTATTTTCACATGTTTTGTGACTGAGTCTCTTCGAGACTTCATTATTCTCTTCTATAGATAATACCTCTTCACGAGGTAGCTCTTCCGGAGCTATAAATTTTCCTTGATTATCCTCAATTTGACCATCTATATTCTTAGCTCCTTTTCTTTTCCGAGGATTTTTATCTTTTGAACCGATAGGCCTTCCACGCTTTAAGCGTGTTTGATTTGTTCATAATAAATTGACCTTGTCCTTCGAGACATCAATTCGAATAGGAGCATTAACAATTTGGGACATGTGACTTTGTCACCTTTTTTGGGTCGAAAATGCTTCGGCATTCGATTAGCTAAATTCTGTAAATGAATTATCTTCGAACTTCTAGTTCACATTGTTTTGTACGAGGATCAAAATGAGCCAAAGATAATTCATTCCAAAGCTAATATCTTTTCCCAACTCGCTACTTTCTCCCCCAATGTTGGGAAAAGCTGATTCATTAAAATGACAATCGGCAAATCGTGCCGTAAATAAATCTCCCCCGTGAGGGTTCTAAATATTTTATAATTGAAGGAGATTCATACCCAACATATATTCCCATCCTTCTTTGAGGACCCATTTTGGTCCGTTGTGGTGGTGATATTGGCACATATCGCACACCCAAAAATCTTTATATGGGAAATATTAGGTTCTTGACCAAAAACCATTTGTAAAGGGAAACTTTTAGATAACTTGTTGGCCTGATACGAATTAACATTCTTTGCATGCGAATGGCATGGCCCCAAGCGAGAAATTAAGAGATTAGACCTCATAAGTAAAGGTCTTGCAATAAATTGCAATCGTTTAACCAATGATTCCGCAAGTCCGTTTTGCGTATGAACATGTGCTTCTGAGGATGTTCAACATCAATTCCAAGGGACATACAATATTCATTAAAAGCTTGTGAAGTAAATTCACCATTATCAAGACGTATTTTCTTGATGGGATAATCGGGGTAATGTGCTCTTAATCTAATCAATTGAGCAAGCAACCTCGCAAATGCCAAATTACGAGAAGATAATAAACAAACATGCGACCATTTGGTTGATGCATCAATTAAAACCATAAAATACCTAAATGGTCCGCATGGTGGGTTTATCGGCCCACAAATATCTCCTCGTATCCGTTCTAGAAATGTGAGAGACTCACTTTCTACTTTAATTGTTGAGGGGCGAATAATTAATTTTCCTTTTGAACATGCCACACATGAGAAATCATGAGATTGTGGAATTTCTTTACACTTCAAGGTATGTCCACATGAATTCTCAATTATTTTTCGCATCATAGATGACCCGGGATGGCCTAACCGGGTCATGCCAAACATTAAACATATCTTTATCAAAATTCTTCCTCGTTTTACCATAACATTTGTTTCAATTGTACTAATATTTGTATAGTACAAACCAGAAGATAACATTGGTAATTTTTCTAGAACACTTTTTTCACCAAATCTAACAAAAATAATTTGTAGATATTCCTTATTCTTCTCATTTATAGTCTCAATATGATATCCATTCCTGCGGATATCCTTAAAACTTAATAAATTTCGTGAGACTTAGAAGAATATAAAGCATCATTAATAACAAATTTCGTACCTTTGGGTAATATTATAATTGCTCTTCCGGAGCCTTCATCAGCTTTTGTATTACCCACTATAGTATTGATGCTTGCACAACTTATTGTTAGATGTGAAAAATATTTCTTGTCTTTAAGAATTGTATGTGTTGTAGCACTATCAATGAGACACATATCTTCATTCTTGTGTTCAATATTTGTAATTTCCATAATCTTCATCAAATAGAAAAGAAATGTATTAAAACATATTTTAATAATAATCTCATAATATATAAAACATAAATCACATATTACAAAAAATTATACATATTATACAATCAACCAAACATTTTCAAGAAAACTCGCCACCTCTAAGTGTGCCATAGCATCACTTTCATTAGGCTCATTGGCATCATCATTCTTCTGTGCCTCATCATGATTTTCATTATATTCAACATTATTCACACTCTTTTTCATGGAGGTTTGATACAATTTTACTAGATGCTCAGGTGTACGACAAGTTCGTACCCAATGTCCCTTCATACCACATCGGTAACATAGGTTCTCAACAACCTTTGAAGGGCGATAAAATTGATTCTCGAACCTTTGAAGGACCACCCCCGTCATTCTTCGTCCTTCATTATTTATCTTTTTCTGGTGGGTATAAGGATTATAATAAGTATTTCTGCCACCATGATAACGGTAATTACCACGACCTCTACCACGGCCACGGCCTCGTCCACGTCCACGACCACGGCCACGTCCGAGACCATTATTATATACACTCACATTCACCAGGGAATGGAGCGAGATCCATTGGACGATTTTCATGATTTTTCAATAATAACTCGTTATTTTGCTCGGCTACCAATAAGCATGAGATTAATTAGAATATTTTTTAAAACCTTTTTCTCGGTATTGCGATTGCAATAGCATGTTTGATGCATGAAAAGTAGAAAAAGTTTTTTCTAATAAATCATTATCGTTATTTTCTCACCACACAATTTCATTTGAGAACTGATTTTGAAAACCTTTAATTATACTCACTTATAGTTTTAAAATCTTGTAGCCCGAGATGTATCCAATCATAACGAGCTCTGGTAAAATCACCGTTTTTTGATGATCATACCTATCTTTTAAATTTGTCCATAATTCAAATGGATCTTTTACCGTTAAATACTGATTTTAATCCTTCATGAATATGGTGGCGAAGGAAAATCATTGCTCTCTCGCCTTATCTTTTCGTGATGCATCGTTTTCGCGGTAAAATTGTATTTCCAAGTTCCATCGCATCAAGATGGATTTAAGATCCGAATCCATGATAGATAATTTCTCCCAAATGATGTCAAGAGCACTAAACTCAAGTTTGGTGAGGCTATCTTGATGGTCATGACTAAAAATAATAATAATAATAATTAGAATTAATATAGCAATAAAGTAAATACATAAATACTTGTATAATTAAATATTGTATCATAAATATTAAATAGCAATAAATATAAACAACAATATAATTAAATACTTTGTATCATAAATATGTTAGCGATAATAAAAGTAAATACCGAATATTAAATCATGACTTAGGTTAGGAGGTTTAACCCCAAGTAGGTGTCGAAATTAATAATTATAAGATATAAATAAAAGTAAATGTTAATAACATAAAAGTAAAAGTTATGTTAATAACATAAAAGTAAATTATGAATCATAAATATGTTAGTAACATAAAAGTAAATTATTGAATCATAAATATGTTAGTAACATAAAAGTAAATTACTCTTGAATCATAAATATGTTAGTAACATAAAAGTAAATGTTATGTTAAAATTAGTAACAATAACAATAAACAATATGAAAATAATCAAATCAAGGATGAATAGTAAAATACTATTCAAATAAATAATCTCCAATCTTATACATGGAACCCGATGTTTAAAACATTCGGTATCATAAATATATCTTTTTTAATTCCATGTTGTTAAGATCATCACAGATTAATATAACGAACATATAAAGAAATCATTTAAAGATAATACGAATAAAAATGATTAAAAATGAATAGTAATGAATAGTAAATAATCTCAAATCTTAGCCATAAAACCGATGTTTAAAATAATCGGTAAAAATATAATTTTAATTCAATATAATGGCGATTATCCCGATAGATGAAATGAACATAAAAGAAAACAATATTGTTAAAGAAACAATCGTACCTTTGTTAAAAGACTTTCGTCTTGATAACGTGTTATAAAAAACTAAAGATAACTTAAGGTAAATGAAGAAGAATAAGAAGCGAGAGTAATTCTAGAGAGAGAGAGAGAGAAGAGTTAGCTTCATTCAAGTGTATTGAAAATGTTTACAATGGACCTCTATTTATAGAAGAAAAATGGGTCGCTAAGTGTAATTATTCCACCTGGGTCATTACCGTAATTTTCCCCAAAATCTCAATTATTCAAACCGTGTCTGCGCCGCCGTGCATTCTGGAATTTGAGAGAAAGTTCGCGTGGGCCCCACATGAATAGTAACTGTATACATGAATAGTAAATACGTATATGTGAATAGTAAATACGTATCGTGAACAGTGATTAGTATAAACAAGTAGATCCATAAATATTATTTGAGGAACAAGAGTCAATGGACATCCACATAATTAGTATATTCATAACAATAATATAATTTTGTTAATTATAAAAATTCTCTCCTTTGATAGTTTGATATAAGCGTGTATTGGCCAAAACAAAGCGGATCACAAATTAAGTTGAACGATGTATTAAGGCGACCCTATCTAGTCTAGTGTTTTCTAGAACTAAGGCGCGATTCCTTCTCGGAAGCACATGCGAAGAAGTAACGTTTCCTTGTAAAATTCTTAGGTTTTAATGTTGCCCCGGATGTCAAGAAGCATAGAAATATCACCTTAGTCTTAAATTAAGCTTGACAATTTTGTTTGACCAGAATTCTCATATGCCATCTCACATGTCATCTAATGATCCAATTCATCACCACCTCAGCGTCTTTATTTCACAGATTGATTGAGGAAAAGAGAAAAGAAGAGAGGATAAGGTGAAAAATTCAGAATACATATGGTTCTCATATACGCACTTATAGTCAAAATTAACGATAAACTTAAACAATAGATAAAAAAAAAGGGGTGACATTGAGACAACTTTTTTTTTTTCTTCGTATACTTTTAAAACTGAATTCTTGTCTAGTTTAATAAAAGTGTATATGGAGTTTTTTTTAGCCAGAAAAAATTACACGAAATTCGAATGAGTATTTTAATTTATATTGCGGCACAAATCAATCTCCTTCATGAAATAAGAAATAACTGAATAGCTAATAAATTCACATCAATCTGGAAACTTCATGAGGCTACGGGGACATTTAATGCATCAACCATCAAGCTGATTTGGACAGCAGGTTCGGTGCCACCAGTCCCGCTAGGATAAGGTTTCGGGCTTCAACTTGATATCAACGTATTTGTCTCCTCTAAATTGACTATATACTAAAAAGGGTTAAGGTGTAGATAACTATTAACCGATGAAGATCTCCGTAAACATTAATTGAGGGTATCAAAATTATCAATCAACAATTAAAAATGAAAAAAACACATTAAGGGATTAGTAAACGAACTATTACCCCGTCATTTTTGTTTTGTGTCTCTATCTTCCATTATCGTCAAAGTGTCGTAGTCGCCACCGCCTCCAAAGCTTCCATTCTTGTTGGGTGTTCCACTCACCCTTTGAACTCATCGTCAGTCCGATCAGCCTTCGGGCGAGAATCACGCACCGAAATCAAATCCAATGATCCATACTTTCGACCGATCGCACCTTGCACCCCTCCCATCCCTCCGATCTGTAGCACGATGCTAAAAGTATTCTTGGCGATCTTTTCTTTCGCGTAGTTCTCATCTTTGTTGGTGTTTCTGCTTTATTCAAAAAAAAGCTTTAATCACTCTTTTTTCTCCAAGCGTCTTGCCATTGTCTCTACGTGGTCTTCGTATTTTAACGTAATTGTGATAGTTGTTTTTTTTTCACTTTTTAATTGTTGATTGGTAATTTTGGTACCCTCAATAATGTTTGTGTCAAATGCTACTTGGGTAATAGTTCATTGACAAATCTA
This sequence comes from Acacia melanoxylon, assembly GCA_019022615.1. Classification (NCBI taxonomy): domain Eukaryota; kingdom Viridiplantae; phylum Streptophyta; class Magnoliopsida; order Fabales; family Fabaceae; genus Acacia; species Acacia melanoxylon. The sequence goes on along the minus strand of JAFJYJ010000125.1, from coordinate 250,370 downwards.
CACCTTAACCCTTTTTAAAATTACATAAGCAAGCAAGTAGCTTTAGCTCTGAGCAAAATAAAAGTAGCTTTAGGAGGGGAAAACGTTTACTAATTAGACAATATTATTATAGTTTTGAGAGATTTCATCACATTCTAATTTAGATAGCTCTAAACAACTAAGAGGTTGTGTCAGTAAAATATTAAAATCCAGGTTATTCTCCTAAGTCATTTGAGCTAGATAGTCTGCACATTTTAATTCTTTCTTATACACATGAATGATTTCAAGATCTCAATTTGATAGTATATAATGGATTTTACTTCTTAAATATTATCTTGTAAAGGATGTACTGTCACAATCAATCAAAGAGCAAATGCATAACATCTAAAGAATCGATATAAAGTTTAATTCTACTTAGCCCCAATTGCTTGCATTGTAGAAGGCCAATGTGAATAGTATGGATTTCTGCAGCAATTGGGGTAATATCCATAACTTCTGTTGAAATCCATATATACAATTGCCTTGATGATCTCTAATCACTCCCTCACAAGCTACCTAGCAGGGAATAAACTGACTATATTAAAACAAGAAAAGTAATTTATTTTATTCCACTACAAAAATATTTCTATTTTTCATCACATAGGATTTTATTTTTGATAAAAAAAAAATTACTCTCAAAGAAAATTGACCCATTTCAATCCAGACAAAAGAACTAGTCAGGTGAGAACACACTTGCCTTCGGATAAAAACGGCCTACCATATTAATTTGTTCTTAAGAATATGCACATGACACACACATGTTAAATAAAGTTAATTGTTTTATGAATAGATCAAGAAATTTATTAAAACAGTAAAAGAATTCTCTTTTAATAAATAATTCATTCGATGTTTTTAATATTTAAAATGTATATCATCCTCCCGTTGATACAGTCATAGATGGCGAATGAGGAAAAGGAGTAGAACAAGATTGCTTTAATAAACAAAAATTTGTCCAAAAAAGTAATAATAAACAAAAATGAAGTCCCATTGTTTTCAAAATAAATATTGTTCTGGTGTAGAGCCAGGATGTGGCTTTAACAATGAATTTACTTGTTTGATGTTGGTTGGAGCGACTCGACGCAGGAACGATGCCTGGGCTTACGTACCTGTAGAGGAATCAAAGTACGTGTAGTTCGAGGACACATGGCGTTTAGCTAAAGGGGTGGTGTGTATGCTCCGGTGAGAGTAGTCTATCTGCACCTTAGGGTTTGACCTCTCGTATTTATAGAGTGTCTTCTCGGGTGGGATAGTATGGGCCTCGTAATCCACGGCCCTAGTATCATAACCATCGAATCTATCTTTGGATAAGATAGATCTCCCTTGATTATAGATGAGATAGGATTTCCCTTTATTATAGGTAGATCCTAATATGTGATATATTCATTGTTGGGCCGTCTAGTTGTTGGGCCTAATGTAGGTCCGTAACAGATGCCCCCCAGCCCGGTAGTTCAAGCTTTTGAGCTGCCAGGATGTATTTCGTTGGACTTCATTCACTGGCCGAGCTGTGTTGCTGTGAGCCTTATGTCGTTGAGTTGAATTACGCTGATCCTGGCTATCAAGGTGGCTTGCTTCAAAGATCTGAGGTCTTGTCTCAAAGATCCTGAGTAGTGCCGAGATGGTTCGCCTGCATTTGAATCCAGATGTTGATCCTGGCTATCGAAGTCATCTACCCCAAGGATCCGAGGTAATGTCTCAAAGATCCGGGGTAGTGTCGAGGCGGTTTGCCTGACTTCGAGGTTGAGATCTTTCGTATATGAGTTGTTCCCGCTTGATTTGTTTTTGTTCGAGTCTTGACTAATTCGGATTTAGTCGTATTCTGCTACCGATTTTCCTGTTTAGGCGATAGGTTTTTCCCAAGGCGGGATCTATTCATCTTTCCCTCGTTCTTTGTTTTCACTTGCCTCAATCTCGGTTGATGGTGAACATGCTTTTTCACTAGCAACGAACGTTCAAGCCATCGAGATAGCATTTGACAATTCAAAACAACCCCGTGAGATCTCGGTTGATGGTGAACATGCTTTTTCACTAGCAACGAACGTTCAAGCCACCAAGATAGCATTTGACAATTCAAAACAACCCCGTGAGGGCTTCCGTTAGTTCTTCTTACACCATTGACAACCGTATCGTAGTTGCCCCCCCGGGGGATCATGGGCTCTAGGTCAGCGGGTGGATCTGTTATTGAACCCGGATATCATATATGAGTTTGCTACAACTTGTTTGCTTTGAAATTTTGTCTTTTTCTTTTCATTATCGTTGGGGTCTCTTCTTCCTCAATCATCCGGGTTTGTTTGCTACAACACCGGATTCTCCCCATCCGAATTATCCTGAGGAGGAACGGATCGGGCTTCCGGGTTTGTTTGTTGTAGCACCGGGTTCTCCCAATCCGAATTATCCTGAAGAGGAACGGACCACATTTGTTTACATCGCTGATAGCTTTAAAGTGCCACGCTTGTTTTGTCATTCCCCCAGCCTGACAGTCAAGGGCTCTGGGCTGACGAGGTGTATTGCAACGACTATTTGTTTATGAATCCCCAAACCATGTTGGAAATTCTATGACCGGGCCAGGGTCTTTAATTGTGCAGATCTGCGTTTTCTTCCAGACTTGTCTTCCTGGAATCTTTGGTAGGGTTTTCTTACTATAACCGCTTAGGGTATTTATTTTAACGCACTACCGAGCTCCGGCTCCCTTGATTATAGATGAGATGAGATTTCCCTTTATTATAGGTAGATCACAATATATGATATATTCATTGTTGGGCATCAGGTTGTTGGAGCTAATGTAGGTCCGTAACAAATATAATTTTAAATATTTTCTTGGCAAAAATAATTCAAATTTTTATAAAGACATCAAACCATGGGCGACAGGACCCCACGTTTTTAGTTGACAAAATTTAAATATCAAAAGTCAAATCATTATTTTTGTTTTGCAATTATTGTGGCGTTGATTTTTAAAAAGAAAATCATCATCAATCAATATTCAATATATTTATATAAAAAAGAGCATTGCAGAAATTTAGAATTTCAGATCATGAATTGTTGAGGTTATACAGTTGATCAATTAGCCATGGAAGAGAGGAAAAGAGAAAAAGTTAAAATAAGAGTTAAAAACAATTTGTTAAAATAACAAAATGTTGACAAGCGGGGAACCAATTTGCAGCAGAAGTTTTAAAAAATTATTTGTTGGGATAAAATGATATATAATTTTTTTTTTAAAAAATATATTAATATCATCATATTTTGGCTGATAAAAGGTTAGAAAAATTTTGTTTTTAATGCAAAAAATAACATTTCAGGTTAAAAAAACTTTACTAAAAATAAAAATGTACAAAAATTTAGTGGACAAGACACACATTAATTAATTGAATTGGTTCCGATCAGGTAAGAAATTAATATTTATATTAATATATTGGGTTAAGGTGCAACAATATATCTTTGGTTTTTTTTTTAAAAAAAAAAAGTGCATTCACCACTAAGTATTTTTTGCGTGTGTAAAAGTGATTATGTGGTTACAAAAGTGGAACAAAAGTCACATATTAAAGTGATTGTAGGCTCCACCAACATAAAGTAACTTAATACTCCATCTTGTCACAATTATAAGATCTAGTTGATTTTTTTGAAAAGATTAAGGAAGCTAATTAAATTATTATAGATTATTTTTATTTTTATTTTTTTCATCAAACTAAATAGTTTGGTAATAAACTAATATATAATCTAAGAAAACACAACATATGAAATGATTAAGTAACTTATTTAACTTCCTTAATCTCTCCGAAAAAAGTCAACTAGGTTTTATAATTAGAATCGGAGGTAGTATGTGATTTTGGCTCTATATTTGTAACCATATAATTATTTTTACACCTAAAAAACACTTGGTGTTGGACGTATTTTTAGAAAAATCACGTGTATATTTTTACACCTTAACCTTAATATATTTTAGAAAAATACTAACCAAGTAAATTCTTGATAAATAATACATCTACATAAGAACTCATCAAGCTCCAACAAATCTTGTTCTAGTTGGGAAGGGGTTATAATTCATGAAGTTGAGTTCAAATCCTGTAGCTAGCATGTATGAGAATTTTGTTAGTGGATGATCTGTATTTGTATTTATAAGCACTCTTTGAATATGAAAACCTACCTAAGTAAATCCTTAAACTTCAAATCACCTAAACTTTGACCTATAAAAAGACCACATCATCAACCCCCGTGGTGGAAAAGGGAAAAAATAGGTTAATGGGTCAATAAAAAATTAAATGTTATGAGTAAGAACAACCAACCTAAACTATATAGTTGACAGCAATTCAATGTCGTGGTGATTATTGCAATTCAATGTCGGGGTGGTCTTGTATTATTGTCATGCGTGGGTCTTTTTGTTTGGTCATTTTCCTTCGTCATTCTTTGTTTTCAGTCTTCTAGTTTGTTGGGATTACGGGTAAAAACTACTTTTACATTATGATTTACGAAATAAATATATGAGATAACTTTTCACAAACTTTCAGCCTTCATCTTCATAACTTTCGTCACTCAAGCTCACTTTTGTGTTTTGAGGTTCCTACTTGTTCTGTAGACGACAGCAATGGATTTAGAAATACGTACTACTTCTACTTACATTTGTGATCAACTGGTTTTGATATAAATATGTTAGTTTATTTTTCTTTTAAGAAAATTAATTTATAATTCTTTCTCAATACTATTAGATCACACTCTGATGATTAAAATATCTCAATTGAGGAAATACAAATCCAAAAATAATAAACATGTAATAGGAAGAAACCAAAATAAAAAGACAAGGATGCCTTATTTGTCTTTAATAAATTATTATGATAATTTACACATACTTTGATATTATGTAAAAAGATGTATAAAATGACATCTCTCCTAATTAAATGAAAACTTAAGAAAATGTTTTGCTCAACCAACACAATTTAGTTCTAATAGAATTGACTTTAACTATTTAAATATAAGGTTTTGAGTTCAAATCCTAAGACCGAACGACCTTATATTCTCCTTTTACCTGGCGAGGCAACTTAACTTATGAATCAGCAACTTGTTGGTTAATTAATTATCTTATCTTTCTAAAATGTCCCTGGGCAATGAATAAAAGGATTTTGACTCACTTAATAGTAAGATAAACAATAATTTTTATTTTTATTTTTTAAATTTTCTTGAAATGATTGGCATATAAAAAGACTTGAATCTGAAGGCCCGTTTGGTATAAGGAATTGGTGGAGAGGAAAAGAATTTTGGCAAGCTTCCTCCACTTAAGACACATTTTCAGCACAAATCTTCCCTTAAACCCAAGTTAGGCCACCAATCTTCCCCTTATATGTGGGAAGATCGATCCCACCAAAATTGGTGGGATCTCAAGTCCCCACGTCAATGTTCATATTTTTTGGATAGATTTACCTCTAAAATTCAAACTTGGTGGGAAAGTTCGAATTTGACGATTTTTTTTTTTTTTAACACGAATTCAAACTTAAAAAGAGCATTTTTTTAAAAAAATATATTTTAACAAAAAAAATATTTTTTTTTTTATTTTGAATTAATTTCTTTTAAGGGGTAAAATAGACGTTTCCTAATTCTTTACCAACTATCACCTCTTCATTTTCTTACTACCACACAACGAATCTTTTTTCAAGCCATCTTTTAAGTGTTCATTTTCCTCCTTTAAGTTTCTTTCCTTCCTCACATTTTCCTTTTACCAAACGGGTCAGTTGGAGTTGGAAAATTCAACTGGAAAGAAGTGGCAGGAACACAGGTTCCTTGACCATTTAGAGAGAGAGAGAGAGAGGCGAGCTTCATATTCTGCGGTTCGCAACTGTACAGCAGTCACTCACATCATTCACGGACCCATTCTCCTTCCCTCTCCTCTCTCTACTTCATATGAATCCACACCGGAAAATGATGAACATCTTCATTTTGCTTTGAAGTTCCAATATACATTTTCTTTTCAGCCAAGGTAGTCAAAAAGGTTACCAAACCAACATTTTTCCTCATAGCCATCTGCATGCTCATTATCTTTCTGTTTTATTGTGTTGAGAGAACTTTGTTGATTTTGCTTGTGCTTTTGTTTTTTAGCTCAAACATGTGCATGCATGTATGTCGTTTTGAGCCGCTTGCGTCTTTCTTGGGTTCACGATTATTGGATTGCCCGGTTCTCTGCTTGACTCTTGTCAGTTTTTCTTAATTTCCCCCTTCTTTCAGAGCTGAAGTTTTCTTCATCCTCTTCTCGAGATCTCACTCGGTTCTTTATCAGATTATTGTTAAGTGAAAATACTCTAACAAATTGATTCTTCTTTTCACTTTACACGAGGATTTGATTTTCCTTCCCGGAGAATTCATAAATGCTTTGGAATAAATAAGTAGGAATCTGTTTGATGATCGATTCATCAATTGCGTCACACATGATTCCTGACTTAAACTTATCTGGGTTGATCTTCATAGTAATGTCTGTTGTCTGCAACTCTGCATTATATGCTCTGGAAAACCTTTCTGTCCTGTAAGCAATATAAGTAAGCGATGGAGTATCAACTGTCTCATTCCCTCTGAGCCTTTCTTTTATGAGATTAGCATTCTCAATATCTTATTATTATTATCGGATTATCTCTTATTTGCCAGTTTCTGTGTTATGTGATTTTGATTGCAGACTACGGTCTAGTTTACTAGATCAAACTGGTGATCTAGAGCGTTCTTGCAGAACAAATTGGACGTAGATAAGCATTAGTGATCTGTGACTTCTGTAGGCGGCAGAGGAACGATGCTAAACCAGCTATGGTTTGCACTGCTAACGATATACACGAGTGGAAAGATTTTCCAAAGGGACTTAGGGTTCTTCTCCTTGATGGAGACAGCAATTCTGCTTCGGAGCTAAGAACAAAGCTTGAGGCTATGGACTATATCGGTACTACTTTTTTGGGCTTGCCACTTTTTTCCATTTACTGAAAATTTTGATCCGGCAAATCTCACTCACTTTATTTAGTGATCAAAATTGGTCCCCATCGTTATCTTTAATGGCATCTTGTAAAGTATCAATGATTTAGTGAGTGTCCCAAAAAGGTTCTTTGGAAATTTGTGGTCTCGGAATTTAGTTGTGATGGAATTTGATAAATTTAAAGAACAGCCCTGTTCTGCCCTTGTCCATTGCTAAATGTTACTAAGCATATATCGCATTTCACAGATTGCTCATGAAACTGCTAACTTTATTATTTGCATTTAAACTACATGCTTACAAGTGCTTCTAAAACTCTATGTGGTCCAAATCATGAAGATAGTGAAGACAAAATAATTGCCAATTATCTGATTTGTGATTTACTAAATTGATGCTATTTTTTAATATACCCGTGGCCTTTTCAGTCTTTGCCAATATGAATAGTTGGCTACAGAAAACAAGCATGTATTCCAAGAAGGTTAACTATATGAAAATTACAATGTTGAGAAAACAGCGTAAATAAAGTTTTCAATGTGTTGGATTTTCATATCAATCTTGCCTTCTACTCCCTCAGTCCTTCAATACTTGTTTCCTGTACATGCTTGTCCATTCTGTTGGTTCCCTTAATAAGCCTCTGAATATCTTTACAGTTTCTACATTCTGTGATGAGAATGAAGCCTTGTCAGCAATCTCCAGTAAACCTGAAGGCTTCCATGTTGCCATAGTAGAGGTAATAAAATCTCATTAAATGTCAAATTACTAGGTAGTAGTTACAAAATTTGAACAGAAAATTATAAAGTTTTGTAGCATGTTCAAATGAAAAGGTTTTGGATGTTTCTGAGAAAGAGATGTTTTGTTGAATCTTGATTTTAATAATATGCTGCCAAATATTAGGCTGCAACGTGAATCCATGGAATCATTTTATAATGAAATCTGTAGAATGCTGTTTCTATCATATAATGTATTTCACCCCAGCAAGATTACGGCAATTATTAGCATAATTAAGGTCCTTACTTTATACGTTTTCTATATAACAACATTATATTTGGTTTATTTTGGATTGAGGAGTAATACAGATTTGTTAGGATTGTCCCCATATGCATCCTTCTGATTGCATTAGCAACTGCAGGTTAGTACCAGCAGCCTGGGAAGTTTCAAAATTCTTGAGTATGCTAAAGACTTCCCTATCATCAGTAAGTTCAAAAAAATTGTAGTTCTCCAAGTTTTGCTTCTTGCATGCATGTAGCATTTGAAAAAGAAATAGTTAGTCTGTTTTTCATGATGTCCTTACATAATGCAAAATCTTAGTTTTTTCCAGATATAATCATATTCTGTAGGGGAATATGATGAAAGTTTACTTTAAACTCTCTTGTAAAAAATCTAACAAGTAATACTTGATATTTGATGCAGTGGCTTCAAACACTCACTGCTTAAGCACCATGATGAAGTGTGTAGCGGTAAGATTTTGGCTTAGCTACCCTAATAATTTGTGGCTTAACATCTGATTATTAATAGTCTTCAATTTATTTATTTCACCTTATCTTAATCTTAATTGATATTTCTAGTCCCTCATAATTAAAAATTTGACTGGCTAATACATTTTCGTTTTAAAGCTTGGTGCTGTTGAGTTCCTAAGAAAGCCACTCTCTGAGGAAAAACTCAGAAATATCTGGCAGCATGTTGTTCACAAGGTTTGTTAGTAGAAGCAGATTCTGTTGGCACTTGGCATTTACTATTACCATGTTTTGAGCATAAAAGTTGTTAACTGTGGCTAAATTGAGCAGGCATTCAACACTGGGACAAGTGTTCTTCCTAAATCACTAGAACCTGTCAAAGAATCTTTGGTATTGCAGCTTCAAACAGATGGTGGAGAGCAGGAAAGTGTAAACTTGGAGGAATCTAGGTTCAGTGATGATGACCATGAGCAGTCTGCAGGAAGTGACAAGTACCCAGCTCCTTCGACTCCACAATTAAAACATGGGGCAAGGTTAATGGATCATGGAGATTGCCAAGAACAAACTAATTGTTCAACAGAAAAGGAAAGTGAGGACCATAATGGGGAATTTAAATTTGTTGAAACTACATGTGGGGTTTTGAATTCTGAAGGTACTTGTAAACCAGTAAAACCTAAAAAGGCTCTGAACATGGAGGATGAGAACCTTGCAAATGATTCCAAGAGTGAGAAACTCGTTTCTCATCCTGTACATGATAGTGTTCTCAGCAACACTGAAGGTGATACTGTATCTCCAAATAAAGCAGGTGTTCATGGTGATTCCCGTCAAATCAAAACCAAGAAGAAGGTGAATTAAGTTGCTATATGACTACTTGTTCTTATAACGTTTCTTAAACAGTCTTTTTTCCTCCAGTTGCAAAAACCTGATGAACACTGATTTACCTGCAAAAATATCCTTAGCAAATTTGCTTATGCATTCAATGTTAGTGATATGACACACATAGCAGGATATATCCCAATATTTTAGCATACCAAGTCCATCACGTGCCCATGTTCATGAAGTCATAAAGAAATTTTACAATAGAATTGTCAAACCTTGACCACTGTTGTAGAAATGTTTGGCAAGAAAATAATTCTGAATAGGCATATGTTGTTTATGTTCGTTGCTTTTACCTTTTATTTTGTTTTGCGTATAAGACTATCCATTTGTTGAAATTTTGTTTCAGAAAGTAAGTTATTGCTGGTTTTGATTGTCTGCATTCAGTTTAATACATTGGCTTTGGTTTCAGGTAGACTGGACCCCTCAGCTGCACAAGAAGTTTGTGAAGGCAGTGGAACAATTAGGGGTTGATCAAGCAATTCCTTCTCGGATACTGGAATTAATGAATGTGGAGGGCTTGACAAGGCATAATGTGGCAAGTCATCTTCAGGTCATCATTTAGCTTGCTGGTTATAGCCTTATAGGTTTCTTTTTCAACACTGGTAGTAGGATGATTATTTCAATATTTGATCCAGTTGTTTTAAAATGCCATATACACGTATCCTCATAGATAAGCATGAAACATTAACAATTTGTTATACAGAAATATAGAATGCATAGGAGGCAAATCTTGCCAAAGGAAGATCGAAGATGGGTACAAAGACCAGTTATGTCTTTCCCTCCATATTATTCTAACTGCACCCCATCACCAGCTCCTGTGTATCCTATCTGGGGACAATCTGGCAATCAACCAGCCGGTATGCATGCTTGGGGTCTGCCTGGTTATCCACTGTGGCATCGTACTGAAAATTTGCACTGGAAGCCATATCATTGGGTGATTATCCTCTTTAGCCTTTGAACTGAAGCAGAACATAATTTTCCCCTTTATTTCAGCAATGTTGATTCGTAGTCTTTAATACAGAATTTTGAATGCAGTTTAATGTGTAAAAATTTCTTGATGTTCCAGATACATGCAGAGTCATGGGGTTGTCCAGTGTTGCCAGCTTCTCAAAGTCCTTGTATTTCGTACTCTCAAGTAAGTGTTAATAAAGTGAAGATCTGGGGTGTTATACTGTGTTAATTGCTTGTTACTAAGTAAATTTTTTCACGATATACATATTTATACATTGTTTTTTCTTCGAACTGCAGAATATACCTGGATGGCTCAATGCTAATTCTGTTAATTATAGTGCAAGCAAGTTACAGAATTCCTGTGAATATCATCCAGTAATGCAACACTTCCTTTTTACTTCTTACTGCTAGATCTTAGAGATAGTAGAAGCTAGGAAGTCACATCCTAAAATCATGTTAGCTTATAGCTTATACAGATCAAATGGTTATAAACTAAAAATTTGTAATAGAAAGCAGGTTACCTGGGCAATAGGTTCTTCGAGTAGCATGTTATGTTAGAGTTTTAACTAAAGCTTGCATAGAATATGCCTAAACTTTGATGTCAAATACATCCAAATTTTTCTCTCTCTCTAACTCACAACACTGCATGCAGTAAATTATTTACTGTAGGGGATTTGAACTCAATTTTCCTGACACTTATGGTGCATACATGCAGGCAGAAGATGTTGTTGACAAGGCAGTGAAGGAGGCAATAAGCAAGCCAGGGCTACCAATGCCTTTAGGCCTCAAACCTCCTTCCATTGATTGTGTGTTGTCTGAGCTCTCTAGGCAAGGCTTTTCCACCATCCCTCCTTGCTCTCGGCATGCTAAACCAGAACCGAAACCGGACCCCGAACCCCAGTGACCCCCTCTGGGAGATCAGCCAGTGCCCTTGTGATCAACTACATAGCAAACCTTCTGGTACATGCCAATCAGATCAACGCTCTGCAATAATTTATTTTTTGAGGAAATTTTGTTTTGGTTGTCCACGGAGAGGTGCACTTCTATCTTGCCATTCATAGGTCATATCTTCTAAATTAATCTCTCAAATCATCACCATGTTTTCAATGTCATATCATCCAGTTTTTCTCTATCCAAACATGCCAAACCTAAACAGATTGCTTACTTTGAAGTCAACAGTACCAAATCGGCTATTAATGTTCAAGCCGACAATATTTGTTGGTCTGACATAAATTTTTAGATAAAAATAAGAGAACGCAAAGCTTTGGAAAGATTTAGGGATGAAATTAAAGTATGATTTATGAAGAATTACATTGAAACAACACGTACCTATCAGCAATCAAGATAAGGTTTTCCTCCTGTTCTTTTCACCCTTGAAGATCTGTCAGAATTCAACTAGCAGATTAGTTGGAGTTTTGGGACCATTTACACACCACCGACCACCGGCCACTCATTGATGCTATCCTCCATACCACTTTTTGGTGCAAGTGCAGGACAGCCAGTAGGGGACATGGTTGGGTGAGTAATGGCCATGTAATAAATGATGATGATACTTTTGTGCTAACTTTTTCTGGTTGTAAAGAGATATATTTGTAGATAGGAAGATGCTGTTGCATCAAACTCTTGATGATGCTCTGGTCGGGTTTGTGGGTTGTAAATACCCAACTTTTTTGGGGCATAATAAAGTCTGTTCTGATTGCTGTAATGGATCCTTTTTTTCTGGAGTCGTTGGGTTGGTGGGGTCTGTTGCTGACTTTTAATAATGGAAACCATAATGTTGCTATGGGTAGCTTTCTTTGTGAATAAATAAATGAGTTTATCTCAACGGTGAATCTAAACTAGTTTACTTTCTGTTTTTGTAGTTTCTTTCTGTTGTATTTGTTTGATTTCTGTTGTAATTGTTTTGCTCCTGTGGTAGTTGTTTGTCCCTGTTTTGTCTGTTATTGTTATTCAGGCTTTGGTTTTTAGTCTTCTCTTTGTAACCGTCTTTTCTTTGATGCTTTATGAATAGATCTTCCTTTGACCCAAAAAAATCTAAACTTGTCCTTAGTAATTGATTTTGCTTAGTGCTAGATGAAAAGATGATTTTCCGTTTATATCAATGGTGAATTTCTTGGGGAGGCTTGATGAGAGGCAATTGTGTGAAATGTTTACATATTTAAGAAGCAGTTGTGTAGAAAAAAAATGTTCAAACGTAAATTAATTTATTTTTATTTTTTTGTATTTAAAAAGTGTTTTTTTTTTAATCAAAAATACTTATGAATTTATAAACTCAATTAATGGGAATAACACTTTATTGTTCAAAAAAAATGGGAAAAACACTTCTCATGTAGGAGAAGTGTATTCTCATGTCACACACATGAAATGGTGGGACCCACATACAGGGGCGGATCCAGAAATTTATGGAGGGGGCATTATTGGCGGGGAGGTTCGGGGCAGCGACCCCGATTTTTTTTTTCACTTGTCATCAAAAGCACAAAAAATAATACAGGATTCAAAAGGTTTTCACTTGTCATCAGTTGCAAGTTTGATCATCATCAATAAGAAAAAGAGCAAGTGTTAGCCATAAAATGCCCATGGCAGAAAATTAGCAACCTACATGCTTCAAGCAATTTTTCTTGTAACCTATTAAAGATGTGTGAATGTCCCAACAGATTACATTTCTTAATTAATTTGCTAATGACGGTGCAACTTCTAATATTATATAGGTGTGTGTGTAAACAGATAGAGTAATAGGATTCTTATTCTTGAACGTGCCCCCCTTCTCACGTACCTCGGTCCGCCATTGCCCACACACACACACACACACACATATATATATAATTAACATTATATATATATGTGGGTCCTACCATTTCGTGTGTGTACGAATCTTCTTCTTCTCATGCAACATGAGAAGTTTAAACCCCATACTTAATACTCCCTCCGTTCCTAATTATAAGACATAGTTGACTTTTTTGAAAAGATTAAGGAAGTTAATTAAATTAGCTTAGGGTATTTTTATTTTTATTTTTTTCTTCAAATTAAATAGTTTGACTAATAAACTAATATATAATCTAAGAAAACACAACATATGAAGTGATTAAGTAACTTATTTAGCTTCCTTAATCTCTCCAAAAAAAATCAACTATGTCTTATAATTAGGACCGGAGGTAGTATGTAAAAATACTTAATCTCTTCTTTTTCAGAGTACAAAATACCCATCAACTTTAAAAATCGAAGTAAAAATGACATATCTGTTAAAATCACCTAACATCTGTTACTTTCACTCATTAACCCTATTTAATAGGCTAGCTTCTTTGTTTAATTTTTAAAATAAGAAATAATAAATATTCAATCACTTTCTTATCTTTAAAATTTTAAATTATATAGTTGAGTCCAGTTATGTTTGCATTGCTAATTTGTTATCTATATAAATAACAAATACAGGCATTAGATCCGAATAGATGCATTATAACAGTTTATAGATAATATCAGCGGGATTATTTTAAGAAAAATAAAAAGGGTATCAATTTTAATAATAATAATAAAAAATTTAAAATTCACTAAAAATAATACATTTCTAGAAGAGTTTTAAGATTCTATTCACTCGAAGATAAAGGAACAGAGTATATCAGTTCTAAGATTGTATTGTTTGTCTTATCAAGGTCAAAGATGTGGGTTATCGAATACGCATTTGGACTCTCTTTATATTTTTGGATAAGATGCAAGGAATATAATAGCTTTAATGTTAAGTTGAACTTCAAGAAAAGCTGTTAACTGAGGGCTGAAGCAAAACCTTCCAATAAAGAATAGTTATCCCCAAATATTAAAATTAAAATTCATGCTTATACTATTAACAAATTCCTCATCAAGCCAACAAGCCTGATTAGGAATTAATGAGTATTATTAAAAGACCAAAATGCCCTTTTGTAGTTAACAAAGGAAAATTGTAGGTAATCAAATCTTAATAATTTCAGTTTTGATTATTTTAACTGAATTTTATTGAGACTTTTCCTTTGTTTTTTTATTTGTTTCTTTTACGTTTTTGTTTTGTTTTTATTCCTTCTTTATCTGTTTGTGTATTACTTTTAATAACCTAATTCTTACCTTCTTGATGTTATGTATGCCTGATGACTTGGGGAAGTTTTTTCCTCGGCTGGGTGGATGATTACTCTTTCATATGTATGAGAAGCAGAGAGACGGAAGGTAGATGGTGGCAAAGTCCAAACATAAACATTGATAAAATACAAAACTACTTCACTCTGATGTCTGGTGAGTAGTGCTCAAACCAGAATTATGGAAGAAGATGGCAGAGATAGGATGTATACAGCTAACATTTTGAAGGTACTGGTGGATGATCTGCATTTCAGGTCTAAGGGAGGGAGATGATTGTATTGATAAAAGGGGGAATTAGGGATTGACATTGATAAAATAGCAAAATTACCCTTCAGATTCAATAGTTTTTTAACAACAGGGGTTAATGGTTAACAGAGTAGAAAGTTCATGGTGTTTTTTTCTTTTTCTTTTTTTAATTTGATCAAGGGAGACTAACCCTTTTGGGGTTAAAAGGGCAAAGGTTTTTACCACTCCCAGTAAGCATACACTTTTTAGATTCGAATTTATGCTTTTTCTTCTTATAAAAGTGAGTTTATTTACCACCTCAAAAATAGTTTTATACTCATTGTGGAAGTTCAATATCCAACAATCAGGATGATATTGAGCCTGTTTAGAAAAGCTTTTGGAGGAAAAAAGTCCAGTAGCGTTAGCCGTAGGGAAAAAAATCGTCACGAAAGTGTTTGGGTTAGCTTATTTTAAACTGGGCTTATACACCTTAAACTTTAACACTGGTGGGTTGAGCGGTGAGAGCGCGTTGGCTGTGGGATAATGCATGGGAGAGAGGGAAATGTCAGAATGATATAATAGTGTGTGGGGTGGGGATGGATCACTGTGGGCCCGTTTTTATTGTTTTCACAAGAATTTTTCTATTTTATTGGAATTAGACTTAGATTTTTGTAGTATTAATTTTTCTATTTTCTTGTAATTATACTTATTCTCTTGACTTAATAATTTTTTAATAATAATTTAAATTTTTTTCAAATTTAAATTTAATTTTTTACCTTCTATTATATCAATACATATACAACTAATATTAATGTATGTAGTATTTAATAAGATTTATGACATTTTCAGTCATTTTACATCTCAACTGACTTTTCAAATAATAATTCAAACACGTCTTCGTTTAGAAAAAAAACCACTTATGCCACCATCAATTCAAACACAAATCATATTTACAACATGACTTTTTCTATCTTACTTCTAAAAAAGTTATATAGAAAATAAACTACTGTTCCTACACTAATCAAATGGGATCTAGAAAGAAAAGCCCCGGAAGGAAATCTTATATGATGATCAAACCTTGGGTCATTGCACTTTGCAGGAGTATTGGCCTCTTTTGGAGTTTCTTATATGCGGCCCAAATCTCTGTTTTAAGGCCCAAAAAATTGTGACAAAAAAAAAATCCTCTCCCCTGAGCTGGCAGGAGCAAGTTCGCAACTAATGTGCTGTCTAATGTCTTGGACCGGTAGCTGTAGCTGTTATCGTTGAAGGTTCGTTATAAAATAAGAGGCCTCCATCAAAGGAGAACGTGGCACAATCTCCCGCCAAAATATTATGATATTGGGACCCACCCATCATGTCCGTTTTTTTTTTTTTTTTTTTTTTTTTTTTTTTTTAATTTTTGCCCAATCCCCATGCTCCAGTTCTCTCACTCTCATTTGATTTATTTCTTTTTAATATATATACATATTTTTTACTTTTTTTCTTTTTATATTTTTTCACAAGGTCAAAGCATTTTCTTCAAATTTCATTAAGATAAGTTTCAAATCCAATTTATATTAGGTTCAATAATATTTTAGAGCTGAAAAAAATGAGGATTACCCATCCCACCACCGTCCCTCCAATAATAAGAGCATTTCCTTTTCGCATGTAATAATTTTTCTGTTCTTAATTATATTTTTTTTTTTATAAGGTTCATTTTGTTTAAAAAATATTAATTTTTTTTTTCATATATCCTATAATTAATAAAGATAGTATATGGGATTAATAATTAATATAATATTAGAGATTAATGCGATTAGTATGTAAATATTGAAAATTACTTAAATTTTAGGATAACTTTATTGTCTTTAACTGTTTTTATTACTACCTCCAATCCTAATTATAAGATTTAGTTGACTTTTTTTTTTTAGAGATTAAGGAAGCTAAATAAGATACTTAATCATTTTATATGTTGTGTTTGTAAGATTATATATTAGTTTATTAGTCAAACTAATTAGTTTGAAGAAAAAATTAAAAATAAAAATACTCAAAGTAATATAATTATCTTTCTTAACCTCTCCAAAAAAAAAAGGTGCTTATAATTAGATCAGAAGAAGTAGTTTATAAGAATTGTTAGTTGATGGCTCCCACAGAGCGAGTAGTTTATACTCCCTCCTAATTATAAAGGCATCATAAAATTACTTTGGTCCTTTTTAAATTTTAAAATTAATTTTTTGTTTATGTCTGCCCTTTAATTAATTTTAGTGTGTGAAAGTAATAATTTATATAATATTAGAATTTAGTGGAATTAGTAGGGGTAATATTGGAATTCTTACCAACAACTTTATTGCGAGTAGTTTATAATATCCATGCCCATAGATTAGTTTCCATGCCCATTTTTTTTTTTTAAAAAAAAGAAAGGAAGGAATGGAACTGAATTTAACCTAACCGACGTGTGTTTATTTGGAAGATACCAAATCAAAACTCAAATAGTGTCATCATCCCGTTGGCGCATTAAGAGCATAGGTATTGACCCCCCGCTTTTGAATTTACGAAATTAACCCTGGGGTTCTCGAAACTGAAGAAGCTAGCGAGTCTCATCATTTCCGCCTTTTTATTTTTTTTACCTCTCTCGTCTGGAATAGTGTGATTCATTTCTCTCAAAAGGGAAGCAAGGAACCTCGCAAGTCGTATTCGGTATCATTGGAAATCATCGATCGTTCTTGTAAGTTCTTGTTGCTTCTATCTATGTCCAAGCTCTCGTTGACGCCTTCAATTTTTTTCATCCTTTGACAACTTAGGTGTGTTTCCCTCAGAAATTTACTTTCTACTGGTCAGTTGATCTATCTATGTTACTTGAATCAATCATCTCAATTTTCTGAAGCATTTTCTGAGACGGGGTTAGTTGAAAATTCTGGTCAATTGAATTAGGCCATATTTCTTTTTCTCTTTTGGCCGGCCGGGAGGTTATGGGAGAGAGATATCTATGGACTATTTGCTGAATTGTTAGTCTCTTTCAATTTTGGATGTCTTTCCCATCCTTTCTGATTCTCTTAAAATTATTAAGACAAAATAAGATTAAGGATTTCCATTTATATTCTTTTTGATATGCTCGAAATATTTTCCTTTATGAGATTCCGAAGAGGAGGAGAATAAAAAGTTAACAGGTAAATTGGACGACGAAGTTACTATTCCTATCTGTCATTTTGGGAAGGTGCAAGAAGCATAATTTAGCGTATCTGTTACCTTTCAATCCTAATAATGGGACTCATTGTTTCTGTGATCGATCAGTTTTAAGAATTTGCGGGTTTCTGCAGAAAATATTGGAGACATTTCGAACATTGGCCTCCAGTTTGAATTGTAATCGACTTGTTAAATTGAAGCACAAAAAGTCGTAGAGGATGGCGTGTAGAGGCTTCTGGGCGTGCCTTTTGAAGCTTCTGAACTTACTAATGACCCTTGCTGGTCTGGCCATGGTGGGCTATGGAATTTATCTATTCGTTGAATATGAAAGAGCTTCAGATGAACCTTCTGTTTCTCCTTCCAGTTATGATCAAACTGTTCTTCAATTTGGCCGACCCATCCTTACGGCTGTGTCACTATCAGATAGTATCAGCTTGCCCAAGGCTTGGTATGAATGCTGCTCTTTTTCCTGGCTTTTTATAAGGCTTAGTAAATGAGTATTAGTCCTTCTTGTAAACTATAGTAAACTTGACAAAGTTAATGTTTTGAACAATTTTTGTTGCATTAATTTTAGCCGTCATATCCAGTAAAACGATTTTATGAAGTTGAAATTTCTTATTTATTTATTCTGGGTCAATTTTCTCCTATATTTGCAAGCCATGACCATAGAAAGTAAATCATAGTTTATTGAACACTGGTTCCAACTTCCTTTAAAACACCTTTTGATTATTTGCAATGGAGACTCCATGCCGGGAGTACATAAGTTTTTGCAATCAGAATCTTCAATTAGCTTTTGAGACATGGTCTGTATGTTGGATAATGTCTGCCCTGTCCTAGTTGGACGAGTTTAGGTTACAATCACAAAGTGAACTTTTATTGTGTGATTAATTGATTGGGGTATGCGATAATTGAAGTTCAAAAGTTAAGATTAGGGCTGATTACGGTTTATTGTTTGTTGAAATTGGTGCACTAATGTCTAATGGTTCTTCTTTCCAGTTCTGTAGAAAATTAACTTCAACAATTTTCTTTGTGCATTTTATAATATGCTAACTTGCTAAGTATTATGAAAATTTCAACTAACAGTTATTTCTTCCTCGTGTTGGTTTCTGAGCAACTAATGTCAGGCCATTCATGTACAATATGCTGGACCTGTGTGGCCTGATCCTTTTCTTTTTCTTTTTAATTTTATTCTTGACTGGACTTCTATATTGATTGACAACTTCCATATTTTGCTACTTCTATTTGCATTTTGTTTTACTCATTGCAATAAAATTGTGCCTAATACTAGCCAAATTCTGATTGCTTTATGAGATAAAATTGGTGAAGTTCAGCCAATGTCGTTTTAGCATGTTTGTAACTAATTCTGTAATTCCTGTTTCGCAGGTTTATTTACTTATTCATTGCCATAGGAGTTATTCTCTTTGTCATTTCTTGTTTTGGTTGTATTGGGATTGCGATAAGGAATGGATGCTGCCTCTGTTGTGTATCCTTGTAGAATGTTTCTGCAATTATGCTATGGCCAGAAGTATTTAATAGTTAAATATTATTCTTCCTACATATATGTATATATTTTGCCAACTATTCTGCCTATATATACATATATATGGGTTGAATCGAAAAGTTCTGTTTCCATTTTGCTTTCTTTCCTTTGGTGTGTATGTGCTCATGCATATATATATCTCATAAGTATTATAAGCAGATTCCTTAATTCAACAAAGTATTCAATTTTGGTGGTGTTGCTGATCCTGGTGGAGCTTGGTTGTGCTGCCTTTTTATACTTTGATAAAAGCTGGGAAAAAGTAAGCTGTGCTTTATCATTTACGATCTGAAATTTAAGATGATATGATTGTCACCTTATTTTTGTGTTGCTTTCAGGAAATTCCAGCTGACAAAACTGGAGATTTTGAAATGATATATAAATTCCTGAAAGAGAACTGGAAAATTGTGAAATGGGTTACCCTTGGAATTGTAATCTTTGAGGTAAGTAAAAAGTGGTATGATTGGCATATAGAAGAAAGGACCTTTGTTTTGTGGGGATGAATGTCTTTTTCTGCATTCACTCATGCACCCACTGAGGAGAAGCAAGCAGATTTACTGCCCTAATAAGCATTGTTGCAAAGGATGTTGAGAATAAGAATTGATATTTTCACATTCTGGATTACTTTGATGACAGATTGAGAATGATTGAACTTGTGATGAAGAACTCAACGTTGCCTTTTTTTTTTTTTTTTTTTTTTTTTTGGTGCTTGATGAAAATCTAAAATTACCAGAGGATGAGCAAAATGAACTGATAACCAACAACTTTATGCCTATAATGTTTTGGTAAATAGATGTGGATTCCGTATGTTGCACAAAGTTTGGGAAATAAAAATCATACTATTCATGACTTATAAATTGTGAGGATTGTTGGAATTTTTATATTTGATATCAAAGTTTCTATATTTTATATCGATGAGGTTGCTATTTCTTGCATTTAAGCATGGTGTCTGGACCAGTGGCAATTTTTTTTTTAAACTTGATTAACAAGGGTAAACTCATCACTTGTAGTGACATCATTTCCAAGGGACCTTACTTTTGGACTGATGAGTTTTGGTTTTCGATTGACTTGTTGTGGAGGAAATAAAAAGCTGGAAGATAGAATAAATAGTAGAAGCAGGCTAAATGGAACTATTTTTTAGCTTTGTTTACCACCTTCAAATTTACAAACTTATTACTGGAATTTTTCTTCTGATCACTCAACGTATCTGTTGGTCTAATGTGGCATATCTAATTTCAAGTATAATAATTCTGAACTTGTGTGTGTATGTTTGTTGAGTGTATTTCTTTGTCTGTTTATGATCTGTAATTGGTGAAATTTTGATCGCATAATTTGCAAAAACTATTTCTTATGTCGTGGAATTGTGTGTGTTTGTAGCTTTGATGAGTGCATTTTTCTGTCCGTTTAAGATTTGTAATTGGAGAAATTTTTATACATGCCAAAAACTATTTTGTAATTGCAGGCCCTTCTTTTCTTGTTAGCCCTTATTGTTAGGGCTGCAAACAGGCCAGCAAATTACGACAGTGATGAGGAGTTCGTTAATCCAAGGCACCAAATGCGGCAGCCACTGGTGAACAGAACAGCGGGCCCAGCGACAGGCGCACCAGTTCCCAGTGCAATTGACCAGCGTCCTAGCAGGAATGATGCATGGAGCAGTAGGATGAGGGAAAAGGTGCAATAGCTTTCTCTGCATTCCACTTAAATCTTTTTCGTTTATAGACTATCCTCATGGCAATGTTTAAGCTGTCTGTCTTAACTCTGAAGAGATGCTTTCTTGACATGGTAATTCAAGGGGGATTTAAGATATGATTTTTCCACTGCATGTTTAGATTTTCATTAATCGTGGCATCCAAATATTTTTCTTTTAGTTGGTTTTTGCTTGTGATGTTTCTACATCTGACTCTAATGCTGTTCTTTATCCAGTATGGGCTTGATACTTCGGAATTTACATACAACCCATCTGAATCACATAGGCTCCAGCAAGGAAGCTCACAGCCAACTGAAGAAAGGAAACGCTGCACCATCATGTAGTCATTATGTGGATTGCTGTCCAAACCCTTGTCAGGTTGACTTCCAAGGATTGTTTTTATTTCGACAATGTCTTTGAGACTGGAGGTTTGTCAGAAAAGTAGCCTTTTGTTGAGTTTGTGTACAACTCGCATTTTTCTTTCTGGATCCTTTTATATTACTCTATTTGTATCACATGGCAGCTGTATCTCCGTTTTGTTGTGTAATATCCGTTAAGACATTGTGGCATTGCTTGTGTAGTTTAGGATAGTGATGAAGTCTCCAAGGTGCATTAGCTTTAATTCTTCTTCTTCTATTTCTTTCTTTCTTTTCTTTTTGTTGTTGTTGGTGTCTCTTCTTATTGAAGTCCTGTACTGTTACGTCGGACAAGTGGCAATCACTAACAGGTTGTTGGCATGTGTTTGTGTGGTTATCTGCACACGAGTTAACGAGCTAGTGCCTCAATCACTGAGTCAGTGACCCCGAAAATACAATTTTAATCTTTTATTAGAGAATCTGATTCACATGTGACCGGCCATTCTTTTGGATTATTCTATTCTAATTTCTAAGAATTAACGTACCAGTTCTAAATTTTATACTGTCGATTTTCTTAATGTGTGTCTAAAAGTGTTGGTGGGAAGTTGGTAGTTGAACTTTTCTGTATAATACTGATTTAATGTATATATTGCAGTTTTCTTGTAAGATTTCGTAAAAATCAATTTGCAGTCTTCCAAAAGAAACATCTCAAGTTTGTTATAATATGAATGTTTATTTTATTTTGGAGTGGTTCAGTTCATCACATGTATGCATCACGACTGGGAAGTGAGCCGTGTCGTTTTCATGAGTTTGCAGTAAAATTGTGCTTGATTTCAGGATGAAATGAAAACAAGTTGGTATTTGTTTTTGCCGAAATCAAACTTTTAAAAACCTCAAACATGAAAGTAAGCATGCTATAGTTGGTAGTTGAATCTAATAATCAAATAAAGCTGCCTTCAAAATCAATATAAATCGATATAGCAATATGGCATATCTTATTTGCATCATTGTCACCTCATTGCTAAATACAATTATGCATGAAAACAAAGCAACATTGAACTTTTCTTTTGCATTTGCTAAATCACCGCACAAAACGCAATATTATTATGGCACCTTATATACTTATCTTCCTTCTGTCTTACTAATAAATAATTTAGTGTTAGTACAATTAAAATATAAAATGGAAATGGGCTAATGAAAAGTGATGGGAATCCGGGGAATTCTATCAATTCAATTGTGTCAACGTATCTTGCGTGACAATTAATTTTTAGGGAAAATTACGTGCAGGTCCAAGAACCAAAAATAAATATAATAAGGTCCCTTGAAATCACCAAATCACACAGAAGTCCCTAGGAACTTTTTTGATATTATTTGTATTAACAATAGGAAATGTCATATTTACAACAGAAAGTGCTATATTTACAACAAAATTTAAAAATCTGACCATTTACAACAGAAAAAGTCATATTTACAACAACATTTAAACACCTGGATTTTGTTTCAAACTTAAGTCCCTAAACATACAGAGGTCATTTACAACAGAAAAAAATGCTATATTTACAACAAAAAGTGCTATATTTACAATAAAATTTAAAATAAGGCCATTTACAACAGAAAAAGTCATATTTACAACAGGAAATGTCATATTTACAACAAAATTTAAAAATATGGATTTTGTTTCCATACAAATAATATCAAAAAAAATCCCTAGGGACTTTTTTGATATGTGAATTTCTATTGGGATTTTTTTTACTATTTTTTATGGTCCATGGGACCTGGCTGTAATTTTCCCTAATTTTTAAGAGGTGCATACGGAAGAAGACATAAACAAGTTTTATTTAAGAGGGCTTCCGATGAAGTCATTTTTGTTATGAATATACTACCTCCGGTCATAATTATAAGATCTAGTTGACTTTTTTTGGAGAGATTAAGGAAGCTAAATAACTTATTTAATCATATCATATGTTGTGTATCTTTAGATTATTTATTAGTTTATTAGTCAAACTAATTGGTTTAAAGAAAAAAAATAAAAATAAAAATACTCTAAAGTAATTTAATTAGCTTCCTTATCACTTTAAAAAAGTCAACTAGGTCTTATAATTAGGACCGGAGAGAGTAATACTTATGTGGATGTAATACTTATGTGGATGTACATATATATATATATATATATCTGTTATTTAATATTATCTCTAGTATCTTACAGTTATTTTTATCCTCATTAAATATGTTGATAATAGATATAAATTCTATTGAGATTGTAAACATATACCTATAAATTAGCAGACATGCATTATGTACTTGACACACTTTGAACCGTGAATAATAATTACTCTCTCATCCTCCTCTCATATTCTCTCTTTTTTTTTTATTATTATTATTTATAACACGTTATCAGCACAATATTCTACCAGATGAATTTAGGGTTAAATGCCTAATTTGCCCCGGAAGTTTTCCTAAGGGGGCGCTCAGCACCCGGAAGTTTTTTTGGTACCAAATTTGCCCCGGAAGTATGAAAAATGTAGCAAATTTGCCCCTCCGTTAATTTTCACCGTTAAGTTTAACTGAGTGTACACGTGGCATGCCACCTCATCAACCCAATAAGAGTTAAGTATCATTTTTTCCCTGGAAGTTTTCATTGAAGAGCAATTTTTGCCCCGAAGTTTTCATTAAGTAGCAATTTTGCCCTTCTTTCTCCCAATATTAAATTTGACTATTAAATCAGTCAAAGACCACACATGTTATGCCTTGAAAAGGTCGAAATTAGAGTCAGAGAAGGAGATCCTTAAGATATTGAGCTTAAGGCGGCCAGAATTTGTGAAGCCGAACTGGTCAAAGGAAGCATCACTTATGATCTAAGCAAATGATCGTCTATACAAACGTAAATATTATCACTATTGATTTGTTTTACTTGAACCAATTTTTGGAACAATTCATTTCTCGTTTTGCGTTTCATTTGCTTAGATTATAAGTGATGCTTCCTCCGGGTTTTGCTATGACCTTTCGGTCCTCGTTAGAAAGCGGGGAAAACGGCCGAGCCCGTCGAGCCGGCCGTTAAGCCCCGCCCCGCAGGCTCGGGCTTGAAAAATATGCCAAAAATTTGAAATTGGCCCTGCAGCCCGTTTAACTGTAGCTTTTTTTAAAAAAAATAAAAATAAAATTACTTAGACTTCCACTTAATGAATGTGTTTATTTGTAATTACTTAGATTTTTTTAGTTTAAACTAGAACCATTTTTTATGTTTATTATTATTCTGTATTAAAACACATAATTAGTTTTTAAAGAAGGGATGTTTTCATATTAAATAAACTCATACTTTGGTATTACAATATTATATAAGTAATAAATTATAAATATATTTGGTGTAAAATAAGTATAATTATTCAGGCCCTAGCCCTGGTACTACCGGGCCGGGCTTTGAAAAACATATGTTTTCTTTACTCCAAGTCCTATAGGGCCGGCCCTAATTCCCAGCTCTAGTCCCTGTGACCAGTTCGGCTTTACAAATTCGGGCCGTCTTGAGCTCAACATCTCAAGAATCTCATTCTCTGACTCCAAGTTCGACCTTTTGAAGGCATGACATGTGTGGTCTTTACCTGATTTAATAGTCAAATTTAATATTTGGATAAAGAAGGCAAAATTGCTACTTTTGTAAACTTCCGGGGCAAAATTGCTCCTCAATGAAAACTTCCAGGGCAAAAATGATACTTTTGATTGATGAGGTGGCATGCCACGTGCATTTTAACGATCTACGTGGACTTCCGTCACTTTTGGGTAAATTTGATATCTTTTTAATACTTCCGGGGCAAATTTGGTACCAAAAAAACTTCCGGGTGCTGAGCGCCCTCTTAGCAAAACTTCCGGGGCAAATTAGTCATTTAACCCAAGAATTTATGACATCTTAATTTACTTATTAGGATTAGAGAATTTTTCATTTTTTTGGGGGGAAAAATCGATATAATACCAACCGGAGTAATCTAAAAGGTCTGATTTTGCAAGTCTCCTCATATCAATTCTCCCATCAAAATATCTCGGAACAAGGTTCCCTATTCTGCAAATCTATTATGCAAACTTTCATATACTTCTAGTAGTAAGGCAAATTGCTGACTTGAAAATTTATAATAGTCGATCATGTATTAACTAAATATTTTAAAAGTTAATATGTTCATATCTCAAGGAATATAAAAAAATTATATTACTTACCAAAAAAATGGTTATATTATTCATAATAGGGCATGTTCATTCTGAATCTATATGTTGGGTAGATATATTTTCGAATAATCATGAATTATCCTATTATGTGCGTAGTGTTGTCCTTCCTTTAATCTCCTACTATGTGAATAGATATTTTATTTTAAACACAATTGAAACTGTTTTGGTGTAGAACACAGATGTCTAGCCTCAATGGACTAGTATTGTTTATATTGAATCAAAGGATTCTCCAAAATATCTATAAGGCAGATACCAAAGAAAATATCAAATGACTCTCCAAGATATCTATAAGACAACTACCAAATAGAGCAATGGATCACTTTGCAACACGAGTATGACGTTTAGCCAAAAGGGGGTGGGGTGTGTGTATAGTGAGGCTGAATAGTAAATAGAATGAATATAGAATATGTACATTTTAGATTAACTTTTTATTTATAGATATTACCTTTAGGGTTTGGATCCTTAGACTTTGTTCGCCTCCTAACCCATGCTTCACCACCTTACCTGCATATTCCTTGATTATAGGCTGATTATGATCCTCCTTTATTATTGGCAGATCTTGGTATGCTTTGCCTTTGTTAGGCCTCACGGTGAATGAGCCTCTTATATGAGTCCATAACATAAACTTTTATGATTTGTCTTGAAGATTTATCATAAACTTGATGCTAAAGTAGTCTGATTTAATTTACCTTTCCAATGTGAGTTGGCATAGATGGTAAGGGATTCAGGATTAGGTCCTTTGGTCGTGGGTTCGATCCCCTCTGCCGTCGCTGGGACTCCTTTGGTAGGCGATCTTGTAAGTCCTCAATAAGTGCTTATAGAGCCCGGGGCCGTGCCCTGGCCTTGGTGGGGGACTGATGTCGAACCCCTCCAAAACTTTTCTTTATCAAAAAAAAAAAAAAAATACCTTTCCAAGGTTTAAGAAATTTTACCATTTTTAACGATTATGGAAGATTTGTTTTACATGAAGAAAATAAATATTTATTATATTCCCATGTAGCTCTATATAACTTTGATTCTTTAACAATTCCCTCTCTGTTTTCTTATTTGATCTATGAAAGATAATTTGTCCCATGGCTAAGATTGAAAATCATTATTGATTTTCTATCTTATTGACATTGTTACTTTTATTCTGATCATAAGCTATATAATTTGTATTTCTATCTTTTGGCCAGAAGCCCTATACTTTAATTTTATATTTTGAAATTATATGAGTATAAGTCATACAACTTTAGTTTTCAATCTTATTAAATGGCCCAAAGTCGTATAACTTTTGTTTCCTATCTTATCATATGACCAAAAGACATTTTTTATTTTGAAGATAAATAACTAAAAGCCATATAGATTTAAGGAAAAATCTTATATAAAGACGGTTAAATTATATAAATTTTAATTTGGGTTACTAAACTTAACAAATTATTAATTAGGTTATATGACATAATTAGGGATTTATAATTTCAACCAAATCACCTTTTTATCCTTTCATTTTCTCAGTTTCTAATTTCTTCTAGGGAAAATTACGCTCAGGTCCCAAGGAGCAAAGATAATTATAAGTAGGTCCCTTCAAATGACAAAATTACACAGAAGTCCCTTGGGATTTCTGTGTAATTATTTGTAAATGTAAAATGATCATTTTGACCTTCCCTCTCTCCTGTCCCTCTCCTCTCTCTCTTTTTCTTCTCTCTTTCCTGGAAAGGGCTGCCGTTGGTCATCCCCGACTACCACAATCGTCAGCACCACCACCACTGGGGATTCCGACGGAGAAGTGGAGGCAGCCGAACAAGGCGATCCCAAGGCGTGGGCGGCGTTTAACAAGAGCTTCCAGCAGGTGCGGCTGGTGTTAGATCGTAATCGACTTTTGATTCAAGAAAGGTGAACGAGAACCACCGCTAGGATTCCCGACAATATGGCAAAGAACGTGTCCTTGATTCAGGAGCTCAACGGAAATATCTCCAAGGTCGTCTCTCTTTACTCTAATCTCAATTCTAATTTATCCACCATGTGCCAGCAACACGCCGATAATCATGACGAAAGACAAGAGAAATGAAGGGCTTGAAGGATTGTGATCGAATTCGTTCCTGTAATTTCAAGTTCATTCTCTATATATAAGTTCTGGGGTTGATTGGTTCTGTAATTGCTAGCAATTCTCTAGCTGTGTTCGTGTCCTTTCTGGGGTTGATTAGTTCTGTAATTGCTAGCAATTCCCAGTTCGCTTTTGTTCTTTTTGTGGTAGAGTTGTTGTAAATATATGTTTTTTCTGTTGTTAATATAGCATTTATTGTTGTAAATAACCTCTGGACGTTAGAAATAACAAATTCCAGGGTTTCAAAAGTTGTTGTTAAAATATGCTTTTTCTATTGTTAATATAGCATTTGTTGTTGTAAATAGCCTCTGGAAGTCAAAAATAACAAATTCCAGGTTTTCAAAAGTTGTTATCAAAATATATTTTTTCTGTTGTTAATATAGCATTTGTTGTTGTAAATAGCCTCTGGAAGTCAGAAATAACAAATTCCAGGTTTTCAAAAGTTGTTAAAATATGTTTTTTCTGTTGTTAATATAGCATTTGTTGTTGTAAATAGCCTCAGGAAGTCAGAAATGACAAATTCCAGGTTTTCAAAAGTTGTTGTTAAAATATGTTTTTTCTGTTGTTAATATAGTATTTGTTGTTGTAAATAGCCTCTGGAAGTTAGAAATAACAAATTCCAGGTTTTCAAAAGTTGTTGTTAAAATATGCTTTTTCTGTTGTTAATATAACATTTGTTGTTGTAAATAGCCTCTAGAAGTCAGAAATAACAAATTCCAAGTTTTCAAAAGTTGTTAATATATACTTTTTCTGTTGTTAATATAGCATTTGTTGTTGTAAATAGCCTCTGGACGTGATAGATGAAAAAATCTAGGTTTTCAAAAGTTGTTGTTAAAATATGATTTTTCTGTTGTTAATATAGCATTTGTTGTTGTAAATAGCCTCTGGAAGTCAGAAATAACAAAATGGTAATTTTGCATTCACAAATAATTACATAGAAGTCCCTAGGGACTTTTGTGTAATTTTGTCATTTGAAGGGACCTACTTGTAATTATCTCTGCTCCTTGGGACCTGTGCGTAATTTTCCCTTTCTTCTACTATTTTTAGTTCTGCGTCAGTTCGTCTAATGGTGATTAGTTTTCTTTTAAAAAAAACATTGGGAATGTGGTTGAAGTGAAAAGAGGAGAAGGCAAGAGAGTCGAGAGACTGGAGAGCGCCGCGACCTTCTCTGGTTTTTGGGGAAGGAGAGTCGAGAGAGAACTGCGGCTGGACCTTCTGAACCTTCATTCTCTCCTCAACCATTACCTACCTCCATCTTCGGCCTGATCCCTTCACCCGTCTTCTCACACACCAAACCACCAGTGTCGGGGAAGCATCGTTAGGGCTGTGAGAGAGAGAGAGAGAGACGAGTTCAGAGTGAGCGCGCGCCGCTAGAGAGATACGAAGCTTGACCTTCTTCAACTTTCAAGAGAAAGGAAGAGAGCGTCGTCGTCGAGCCAGATCTGTCAGTGTGAATCTTCGCTGCTTCTTCTTCGCCGACGGCGAGTGTTTTCATCTTGATCTGGTGACAGGGTATAAACTTTTTGAAAGAAATTCACACCCAGTTTAGCTAAAAATAACCCTTCCACAAACACTAATGAGAAAAATTAGAAACCGACAAAATGAAGAACATACCGACTTGCGAAATTATTAGAAGAAATTCATATCCACTTTTTGGCACAAATAGGATTCTTCACGGTGACAGCGGCGACTTCTCATGGGGCGTGACTTCTCATGACGTCGTTCTTGTTCTACATGAGCGACTATAGCAACAAGGGCCACATCCAACTTCTTCTGACTTTTATTTTTTATTTTTTCTTTTTTTAAATCATGGGTTGGGGGGTATTATTAGAAAATAAATAATATTTAAATATTCTAGATTGAGTCATTGACCTAATTTAAGATTTGTTGAGTTTATCAGCCTTATATAGAATTTCCTTTTTCAACCGACTTCATACGGGGTTCTCCCTAGATTTAACATCTTAACATTAATTGGCTCAAAGCCATAAAGTTTTAATTTTAAGGTAATATCTTCATCTTTTGGAATCCTGAGATTAAATGACTGTATGTTTATGATATTCGGGTTGGATTTTTATTAATATTATAATTTCAAGTCTAATGCTCATTATATTCTCGATTCATTGGCATAGGAAGGAAAATTGTGTCTCTAATTAAAGTCTTGAAGGCTTATAATTAAAATATCAAATGATATAAAGAGCTTTGCAACTTTTTTTTTTTTAATTTTAAAAAATACTATATATAGTGTCTTGAAGACTAATTGCTCATAGAGAATTATGCCACTTAAAGGTGATAGTCTTGAATACTAAATTTTGCTATGATCACATTAAAAAAATTTATGACATTCACGAATCTCTACCAAATTTATATAAGGCAATGACTATTTGAAAACTACAAATAATATAGCCCAGAAGGCTAATAGTTCAAATATCTTATATTACGAGAACTAATAACAAAGTTGATAAAGTTCCTGAAGAACTAATAACAAAGTTGATAGAGTTCTTGAAGAACTAATATAGGAATATGAAAAATATGTTTGTACAAGGAGATTGTTGGAATACAAGTTTTAGTCATGTTGGATGAATATTTCAATTATGTCATATGTATTTTGTTTTTAATTATGGTTTCCTTTATTTTTCATGTCTCTTTTAATAAAGGGTTAAGGTCCTAATTTGCCACGGAAGTTTTGCTAAGGGAGCATCCAGCACCCGAAAGTTTTTGTGGCCCCGGAAGTTTACAAAATGGAGCAAATATGCCCATAAGTAATCTTGACCGTTGGATTGGTATCATTTTTGCCCCAGAAGTTTATAAAAATTTGCTCCTAAACAAAACTTCAGGGGCAAATTTGCTCTTAAAAAAAATTTCCGGGGCATATTTGCTCCATTTTGTAAACTTCCGGGGCAAAAATGATACCACAAAAACTTCCTAAGTCTTTGATGCTCCCTTAGCAAAACTTCCGTGGCAAATTAGGACCTTATCCCTTTAATAAATAATGAGTCTTATTAATATAAATCTTGAAGGTTTATGTCTCAATGACTCGTGATCACACCATACTCAGAAATGAAAAATAATTTTCCTCCTTGATAATGAGAGAAGTCTATGTTTAGATTATATCAAGAAGTATAAATCTGATTGAAGACTCTAGAAAAGCTAATATATTGTTATCTGAGGAAACATATGTTGTTGTAAACCAGAAATTTACTAATGAATTTAATGTTTGATATGACTGGTCAAACCATCTTGGGTCAATCATGAAGCGAAAAATAATGAAGAAATCATGTGGATAAACCCTGAAGCTTAAACAAATACCACAATTCTATCATGTGTTGCATGTTCCAAGGGAAATTTAATTATTCATTCCTCACCAAGCAAAATAGAAAGTGTGTCTCTCACTTTTCTAGAACGGATACATGGAGATATTATGGCCAATACACCCACCATACAAACCATTTAGTTACCATATAATTTTATTTGATGCATCAACAAAATTGTCACATGTTTGCCTATTATCTTCTCGCAATCTAGAGTTTGTGAGATTGCTTGCTCATTTGATTATGAAAGACCTAGTTGTTACTTTAGAGAGGGGGTGAATTGGGTGTTTGATAAAAAAACTTGGAACTTTAAAAATCTTTTTGCAACTTACTGAAAACAGTTTGAATGACAGTAATGATTTATAAAGCGCTAGACAGTCATTCAATCATATATGCTGGGAATATAAGAGATAAGCAAAGAGAATATGCAAATTGAGATTTATACTGGTTCGGCCCAATCCTTGACCTATGCCTAGTCCCCAAGCTCCACTTGAGATTTTGAATCCACTATCCTCTTGTTTAATCCAGGCATAAGAGAAGGCTTTACAATCCCACAAGTTCATCCAGGAACTTGTGAAGCCAAATCTCTCATCGAGATACTCCCCCTTACACACTGTAAGGTCACAAACTGTTTTCCACTTAAGGTCACCCAATCTTGAGTAACTCTCAAATAAACAGATGAATGATTATAATGAATCTTCTCTCTCAGAAGTGAATGAATAAATACTGAAGTACAATACAAATCATTTCACTCTCTTTGATGAACTATATAAGCATTGAGAACAAAGTGTGTATGAGATTAACGTTAGATTCAGAGTGTTGGCATTTTGACAATGCAAGCTCTTGTTATAGTTTTTCTCCGTCTTGAATGTGTCTGTACTTATAGATGAAGATCATTTGACCGTTGAAAATATGAGCGTTGTGAATAATAGCCGTTGGAGATCAGTTGGAACTAGTTGTTAGAGCTTTTGCAAAGCATTCAATGTTTCTGACACAAATATGACATTTTAAGGATTTGCATCTAATCCTTTGTTTAATCACCTAAAACTTGTACACAAATGATATAAATAATGTTCAGAAATAGTATAAGTCATTTTGGTATTCATCTGGATGTTCTTGATGAGAAATAAGATTCCGGACATGGTGATTTTCTGAAGCAAAGATGTAAACTCGAGTTTGCGTAAAATGACTTGAGTTAATGACTCGAGTGTGCCACTTACTGACTCGAGTTTTGATGTCCTTTCAACTTAGAAGATGGTTTGATCGAAAGCAAATTCGAACTGGACACTTGGAAACGCCTCAGACTCGAGTTCCAACTTGTTGACTCAAGTTTGATTTATCTTGGCAAGCAGAATTGCTCTCTGTCTAAACTAAACTCGAGTTTTCCATCCACAAGTTTGAGTTTAGGTTTCTTCAAGATTTAGAGTTTGCTTTCTGCTTGTCGTGAACTTGAGTTCTTCATCCTTACACTCGAGTTAAGCATTCATTCCAAGCTCATTGTATGTTGAGCATTTTTGCAACTTCTTGAATTGACTGTCAACTTTCGAATGTCATATCTACAATACATGATATGATAAGAAAAAGAAGAAAGTTTGCTGGTATGTGTAGTAATAAACTGCAGCTACAATTTCGACCAAAAAAAACTGCAGCTACAATACATATGTAAAATATTATAACTACATCACAAACTCAAAAACAACTCCAACAACTCATCAATCATAGATTCACAGGGCCAGTATAAGATGATCTAAAAGAAGATAGATATTGAGTGCAACCTGCAATTAAAACAAGAATAAATCAAGTAAAAATAAAATACTACAAATCGAAGAACTGGAGAAGAGGCAGATCAGATGTGTCTGGTGACTGAATATGTGGAGTCGACCTTTGGATTTGTGAGTGGCGACCGAATCTGTGGAGTCGACCTCTAGATCTGTGAGAGACGGCAAGGCGCTGGATTTATCAAGATCCTAGGCTTCATCTCCTCCTTTGTCTATGTTCATCTTCCTCACTCTGCAGATCGTCGCTAAAGCCTGTTTCGCCGTTCAAGATTGTTGCTACTCGAGGCACACCGACGATCTCACCGCAAGTCCGTCTAGTTCTTGCCGATTCTGCCTCTGATTTGCTTCCGTTGTGGGTCGTGGCTCTGATTTAACATTGATGCTTCATTCTATAATCTGGTCGAAGGCACTGTTCATGCAATCAGAATGGAGAGCTTCGTCGTCCTTAGATCTGCACAGTCTGGAAACCAGAACAAGATCCACGATCCTCAGGAACCTCACCATCGTCAGTTACTAAGACGATGACCTGCGACCACTCTATGACAGCAATCAAAGTGGGTGATCGCCGAGAACGTACGCGCAGGTCTGATTGCTCAAGGAGAAAGAGAGAACGCACGCCATGCTTCATTCTATAATGTCAATGGAGTATGTGGAGTGCGTCTGTGTGAGTAGGGTTTTCAATGAAATGAAAATGAGGATGTTTTTGAAATTGAAAGGAAGATGGGTATCTAAGCAAAAGTAGAAATGGGCTAGCAAAACAAAAAAGAAAGGAAGATGGGTAAGGGTAATGGGCTAGGCCGGTCCAAGTAAAATTGGAAGGGAAAAAAAATAGAAAAGAAAGGCACAGTATGATATGACGTCGTTTTAATATTAATTCGGTTATTCAATTTTAACCGAATTAATTTTTTAAAAACCGCGCCAAACAACGAAAACCGAAATAGGCCTACTTTAAGAACCCAAAAAAAAAAAAAAAAAAAAACCAAAAAACCGAACATCATCGAATTAGTCGGTTCGGTTTTCGGTTTTGATTTGCTCACCCCTAGCTCTCTCCGTAGATATAGCTTGATGTTAGAAACCCCCTGTCCAAAAACAACACCTCTCCTTTTTACAGATATTAGTGCTTGGGTTGCGTGCATGTCATCTTCTTTATCCAAATTTGATCCCTTTTTATTTATTTATTGAT
This sequence comes from Acacia melanoxylon, assembly GCA_019022615.1. NCBI lineage: Eukaryota > Viridiplantae > Streptophyta > Magnoliopsida > Fabales > Fabaceae > Acacia > Acacia melanoxylon. The sequence goes on along the minus strand of JAFJYJ010000125.1, from coordinate 216,511 downwards.
ATATCATCTCTTTTTGGCTCCATGTGCGAATTTGATCATCGCAATTGCTATTTTCCTTTTTCTTGCGTGGGGTTTACATCTCTAATCCACCCAACACAACATCCTTCAAATTCCTATGGAAAAAAAAAATCAATACAAAAATGCCTATTTTCTCATATTGCCTTTGAAAACCGAACAAGTATGAACCGATTGAATATTGGGTCAAAAGTTAGTAAGTCAGACAGGAGTTAAACCAATTTTAATTAAAAAAATATAATCAATATATATATAATATGTCATCCCAACAAGCCGATTCAAAAACGGCTTATTCTTAGCTCTCCACTCATTTTCCCGTTCCTAAGCCATGAGATCACCGCCATAAGCCCCTAAGCCGCGTAATAAAAATATTGGAAAGAACATACCCATATTTTATAATATATTCTTTATCTTCACGTCCTCACAGACTATTGAATTGTTTGCTTTTTCTAATTTCATATTTCAAAAATCATCCTCCACCCATCACACAACAAAACAAAAGTAGATATGTACATAAGCCAATAAGTCAGTGCAATCAAATAATTATAAATTATAACTTTAAAAATGGTCACAAGTTCCGTATCTATTCAAATACAACTAATGCACCACTTCAACCAAAAATCATTAAAATAATGCACCACTCATTCCGTTCAATTGTTTCATTTTTCAAAATTTCAAATTTGAAATTTCTTCCCCACCATGTTCACAACATACTCCTTCCATCGACGATGTTCCTCATTCCGTTCCGGGCAAGGATCTCCAACGTGTCATCATATCCACCCATCAACCTTATAATCATGCACTAAACTTTAGTCCGCCAAATTTCCACGTTGGATCGTCCATAAAAGGAATCCAATTCTTTCTCTCGTATGCATCCTCATCATCATTTTAGATTCGATCGTATCCATATGTATACCTTTCATCATATTGGCTCTATTTTTTATGCTTTCACACCGCATGCTTGATCTTGTCTAAACTTGATTTCTCAATTTTTTTAGTTTCCATCATGGTGCGTCGTACTTCACTTAAAGAGTTGGATGATTCAACTGATCGGTGGCCATTGTAGTTAGAGTCTTCCGTAAATGGAATGTTTACCAAAAATCGCCCCATCTCAATTGTTTTGTGTTTCAATGGTTTTCATTGATGACGAGGTTTATACCTATTTCATTGCCCAATTGTCCACAATACATATGCTTTTCCATTCATATACCGTTTTATTTCAATTTATAATACTAACTAAGTAATCTTTATTGTGTTCCTTTATTTCCATGAACAAAGGGAGTGACAATTCAAGCTACTGTGCTAAACAAGAGCCTCCATGAAAAATTCAGCCTCTCCATTATTGAAGGCCACATTTACAAGTTTGCTAATTTCGAGGTCACCTCAAATGTTTCACAATATAGAGCAACTACCCACCCATTTAAAATAACATTCACTTCTCAGACATACTCTGTAGAAGATATTGCGACGATCCCAAGTTATGCCTACTCTTTTTTCCAATTTCAAAAATCATGGAAATTGATTTCCATCATCCTGTGGATAATCTTATTGGTAAACATTATATATAATATACTTCATATCTACATTTTAAGTCTCACTGTTTCATCATAAATCTCTACCACTCATCTTCATTGCTACTCGCAGATATACTGGCATTTTTAAAGGATGTTGGCACATTAGACGAATTTTGCAGAGACAATGAGACCAAATATAGGCTACGTTTGAGACCGGGTCGACTCCGAGTATTGCAAATATCACAACTAATAATATTTTTTCCAATTCCAAATCACATGTTTTCTTATTCATATTATGTGATGATGCATTATTGCAGAAACAATGAACTGGAGTGCACTTTGTTTGATAACTGTGCTTCAGATGCCTATATGGCTTACTTGCAGAATACTGAAGACATTGTTGTAGTATTGCTCAACTTAGCCAGAATTGGGTTTTCTGAGGATGGTAATACTAAACAAATCTTTTCATGATTTTTTAGTTTAGTGCACATCTACATCAATTAAACTAACCTTCATTATAGGTACACCACAAGTGTGCAGCTCCTTCAATGCTACACGGGCATTATTTAACCCTCCTATCTCAGAGGTTAAAAATTTCATAGATAGGTATATATTATTGATGGTAATCTCACTTTTTCAATTGTTTGTACATTACCTCATACAAACTTTAAACTGTAGTGCAAAGGATGCAAATTCCCCTGTCATGACAAAGACTCTCTCAACCGATTACTTCACAACTATCTCGGAATTCAAACGTCGTTTTTTACACAATCGACTAAAATCACTATCTCTCAAATACCTGAAAAGAAATTGTATGACTTTTCCATTTCAAATCAGTCTTTCTAATGAAATTTAACTAATTTGTGGTTTCATCATGTCTTACGGGAGATTCGTTTGTAATCAACTTGTCATATTCAAAAGCTTGAAACAAGATATGGCTGGAATTATGATGGATGCTTAAAGTGTGGGTCCAAGGCCAACTTAAATGTTCCATCATCAATTTGTCCCCTTTGCAAGAAAATACCTGAGTCAATTGTACCTAAGTAGGCAAAATCTTTCTAACTAACAAATAATTGCTTTATTATGTTGATTACAAAAAAACAAATAATTGCTTTATTACATTACTCTTGTATCCTTCATGTGCTACGGATGAAGATTCATTACCTTGTGAAAGACAAAAGTGGGTCACTTTATTTTCTCGGATAAACTTGCGCTTCAAGGTTAAGAAGACAAAGATCGAACTTCAATGTTTACTTAAGGAGGTTACCACTTGCGACAATATATTTCTTCATTTTCCGCTTAATGCATACTCTCAGTTTATGTAACCAAATATCAAACATGCCGTCATCAACTCCACTCATTAATTGCCTCTATTTGTTATTAACAGCAACAACGTGAGTATGACTTTCCTGATGAGTTAGACCTTCCAGTTGGCAAGAATGTTTTGCTCAAACTGAAGATGAATGAGTACAACAAGAAGCATCCCACGTCTAGCATTAGCGTTAGCCAATACACCATATGCGAAGATCTTTTGAACCAGTTCAATGAAGCAAATACGAGGTATGAAGTTCTAAACCATGTGCCAAGATCTTTCATCTAATTGGGTTTTTTAAGACATTTAAATTTTTTGTACACTGAAAAAACAGACTCAATCAGTTGGAAGTTCTGAAGTGAAGGGAAATGTGGATGCTGTGGTTGAAGCTGTTATTCCTCTTGTAACACCTCTCGGAAGATACCACCATCTCTCGTAATTCCACAACATGTTACCCCTACTCCTTCTACTCTTAAAGGGAAAAGAAGGACAACCAATAAGAGGAATATTGTTATGGATGATGCACCAATTACTACTCATGTGTCTTTTCTTTGGTCTTTCAGAAAGAGTTTCAAAAGTTATAAAACAAGAGAAGTAGTTTGACTGTATTTAGTTCTTGTCTTGTACTTTACTATGCAAGTATGTAGTTTTTGCTTTTCTCGGGCAATATGCAAGTATGTAGTTCACAATGGTGTTGAGAGATGTTTCTTTGATTTTGTTTTGGTCCATGTAGCTGCGTAAGACCTTATATATATCCAACTATGGTGTTCACAATCGTGCTTATTATTATATATTATTTCAACTAAATCATTAATGCTTAAATATTGATGAAAACTTACACTTACTAAATATTGATGAAAACTTACACTTACCTAACCCGGATTTTTTTCCCCAATTACCTAACACGGATTACCTTTAGAAATTGGCATCATTCCTTTTCCAAAACAAGATAAATTGAATCATTCATGTTTTGTGTAATATGATTGAATTAAAATATTATAAACTGAAAAGGTAGTAGTAGCAGGTAATGAATTGAGCATAACGTGTCATCATATTGAAATGTTTGAACGTAGGTCCATATGTTTTATATTATTTTATTATTACAAAAATAAATGAATCATGAATCACGGAGGTTTCATACTATTAAAATGTTAGTGAGGAAAATATTCTTAAAATTTTAGTACTTGAAAATATTTACAAATTATATTTTATTTATTATTTAATTTACTTGTCATTTTATTTTGATTCCTACAACAAAATCTATATTTAATCTTTTTATTTGAATGTATACCATAAAAATATAACAATTATGATTTAACTCCTTCTCGAATATTTTTATATACATATCATTGAGTGATACATAAAAATATGTTTTAGCGCATAATCGGGTATTTTCTTACATATCCTTCTCAGAATAATACATATCAATATGATTTTTAAAATTATGATATATATTATTTCGCTAAAAATATGATTATGAAACACTATATACATCAAAGTTTTTTTTTTATATATATAACAAAACACATGAAAGAATATGTTGTTTTGGTCGAAAGGTATCTTTATTTTATGTTTGTTTACAAAAGGTAGGTTTTTTTTTCTAAAATTTTCACCATGCGTGAATGGAGTATATTTTTTGTTTTGTTTACAAGAATGGAGTATATTTTGATTATTCATTCCACTTCCGGTCAACACACTCCCACTTTTTTAAAAATAATGATAAAGATAATATTCAATATAATATTTGATGTTATATATATAGTATTATAATATTATATATATAATAAATTATCCACCCCCTCCCCTTCACTAAGTTTTAACTGTTTTGGTTCATGCAATAAATTTGAACAATTATAAATATAAACTAAAGGCACGACGTGACATATCTAAACGCATGACATAATTGCTAAATGAATGTTGGGTTGATGAAGAATAAAGAGAGACCGGACGCATGAATAGTGGCGAGATGAAGGGCATGACCAGGAAGGAAAAGAATGATCGGTTCAAAAGTTTCGCTTATTTTGGGATAGAAGCACGAACGAGTCACACATGTCCCACTCCTTTCTTTTTTAATTGTATTATGGACAACATATTTTACTCCTTTTAGCAATGATGAAGACACACACTGGGGTTAAATCACACACATACGACAATGATTAATTATTTGTCCATCTTTTATCCATTTCTTTCTTCACAAAATAAGAGGATCAAATACTTACCTGCTCCCTTAAATTTTTCCTTTTTTATAGGAACTGTCTCCCTTTATTTTAATACTCTATCCATCCACGATTTCTTTCTCAATAAAGTGTTACACCAAATATTTCGATTCATAATAAAGTGTTATCCTCACAATTATTTTGGATCCTTCATCATATACTTATCATTGCAATCAGCTTCATGGATGTTTCTTTCAAAAACTGGGATGTTTCTTTTACTGTGTAACGAATTTCAACTCTACCTTACCTACTACCGCGTTTTCTTTATCTTCGATTATTGTCTATCCTTTTTTATTTATTTCTTACCTACTATCCTTTTTTTTTCAACTATTTTAATTGAAACATATTGATAGTCAAAATTGCATCATTCAAGGCACACAAAAAAAAAAATATTTTTGTCATACCTTATTTCGACTATAGACAAAAAAAAAATTGATTGATATTGTGAGATTTGGATTTTTTTTAAAAAAAGGAATATCGGTGGCAAAAAGCCAGATAATATTGTGACCAAACAAATCTTTTAGAAGTTTGTGCTCTCAGTATTAGCACGGATTGTGCATATAATACCAATGAGCCCGTAGTGCTAATATAATATAGGTGTAATATAATATTATGTTACACCTCAATTTTAAACTGATCTAATTATAATCCGCGGGTAGTAAAAAAAATATTATAATATAATTATACATTATTATATTATATTTTATTACATATTATATTTTACTGAAAGTGGCAGGCAGTGGAGCTAATTTTCCAAAGTGATTGTGAAATGAAAATCCTGACCAAAAAAGTGATTGTGAAATGTACGATTTTTCGAAAGTGGCATATTAGTTGAGATGTCACATGGAAAAACAATAATTGATCAAGGCACCAGGTTTAAGAATACGTTTTATCGTCAAACAATCATTCATATTTTAAAAACACTCTAAACCTATATGAGCAAAAACAAAACCACTCTACAACTTTACATTAGTCAACAACCACTCCATAATTTACTCAACTTACACAAAACCACTCCATAACTTAAATCGTGTATCCCCTATCCTTTATTCCAAAAATCAATGAATTACTAGCTAATCAACTCACCATCAACTTTGAGAAAAAAATCACCATCAAGTCTTACGAAAATTAACACGCCTTACAACTTTGTTATTTTTAAAAATTGAATTGCACCCAAGAAGATTAGTGGTTAACATAAGTCATGAGACATCAATATCAACACCTATACTTCCCGTAGAAAACAAAATTTTGTTCCTCCAAAACTTCAATTCAAATCTGAATGTCATACATACTTGTGCAAATTCACGCTTACTTTCAAATCATGAAGATTGTCAAACTCGGATAGAGAGCTCGAGATTCTATCACTCCATTTTACCAGTTTCTTTCGGCCAGAAAGAAATTTCTCAACTTTTAACGAAGTTTCAAGGATGTAAATGGATGAGATTACACCGTACGTTTTCCCTTCTACCTCAATTGTTTTCCATTTACGTGTTTATGGTTTCTCTATTTCACCGTATCTTCGTTTTATTGTCTAGGGTCTTTTTCAAATTGTTTTCAATTTGTGTGTTCATTGTATAATTAACATAATAACGGACTCACCCTTCCCGAGGATAATCCCACCTATGCATACATAATCCTGGACTTCCATTCGAAAAGATAACTTGACATCAAAATACAGCTGCACACTCAAAGTCAGATTTCACATCGATACGGTCATAAAGATAAGTTGCATTAGGGTTCGTCAAGGATGCATTAGGGTTCGGCTTGATCAAAAAGCCTGCACGAACCATGGATTAGAATACGGCGCACATGTCCCACTCCTTTCTTTTTTAATTGTATTATGGACAACATATTTTACTCCTTTTAGCAATGATGAAGACACACACTGGGGTTAAATCACACACATACGACAATGATTAATTATTTGTGCATCTTTTATCCATTTCTTTCTTCACAAAATAAGAGGATCAAATACTTACCTGCTCCCTTAAATTTTTCCTTTTTTATAGGAACTGTCTCCCTTTATTTTAATACTCTCTATCCACGATTTCTTTCTCAATAAAGTGTTACACCAAATATTTCGATTCATAATAAAGTGTTATCCTCACAATTATTTTGGATCCTTCATCATATACTTATCATTGCAATCAGCTTCATGGATGTTTCTTTCAAAAACTGGGATGTTTCTTTCACTGTGTAACAATTTCAACTCTACCTTACCTACTACCGTTTTCTTTATCTTCGATTATTGTCTATCCTTTTTTATTTATTTCTTACCTACTATCCTTTTTTTTTTTCAACTATTTTAATTGAAACATATTGATAGTCAAAATTGCATCATTCACGGCGCACAAAAAAAAAAAATATTTTTTTCATACCTTATTTCGACTAAAGACAAAAAAAAATTGATTGATATTGTGAGATTTGGATTTTTTTTTAAAAAAAAAAGGAATATCAAGCCAGATAATATTGTGACCAAACAAATCTATTAGAAGTTTGTGCTCCTGTATTAGCACGGATTGTGCATATAATACCAATGAGCCTGTAGTGCTAATATAATATAGGTGTAATATAATATTATGTTACACCTCAATTTTAAACTGATCTAATTATAATCCGCGGGTAGTAAAAAAAACAAATATTATAATATAATTATACATTATTATATTATATTTTATTACATATTATATTTTACTGAAAGTGGCAGGCAGTGGCGCTAATTTTCCAAAGTGATTGTGAAATGAAAATCCTGACCAAAAAAGTGATTGTGAAATGTGCGATTTTTCGAAAGTGGCATATTAGTTGAGATGTCACATGGAAAAACAATAATTGATCAAGGCACCAGGTTTAAGAATACGTTTTATCGTCAAACAATCATTCATATTTTAAAAACACTCTAAACCTATATGAGCAAAAACAAAACCACTCTACAACTTTACATTAGTCAACAACCACTCCATAATTTACTCAACTTACACAAAACCACTCCATAACTTAAATCGTGTATCCCCTATCCTTTATTCCAAAAATCAATGAATTACTAGCTAATCAACTCACCATCAACTTTGAGAAAAAAAATCACCATCAAGTCTTACGTAAAATTAACACGCCTTACAACTTTGTTATTTTTAAAAATTGAATTGCACCCAAGAAGATTAGTGGTTAACATAAGTCATGAGACATCAATATCAACACCTATACTTCCCGTAGAAAACAAAATTTTGTTCCTCCAAAACTGCAATTCAAATCTGAATGTCATACATACTTGTGCAAATTCACGCTTACTTTCAAATCATGAAGATTGTCAAACTCAGATAGAGAGCTCGAGATTCTATCACTCCATTTTACCAGTTTCTTTCGACCGGAAAGAAATTTCTCAACTTTTAACGAAGTTTCAAGGATGTAAATGGATGAGATTACACCGGTACGTTTTCCCTTCTTCCTCAATTGTTTTCCATTTCTGTGTTTATGGTTTCTCTATTTCACTTTGTATCTTCGTTTTATTGTCTAGGGTCTTTTTCAAATTGTTTTCAATTTGTGTGTTCATTGTATAATTAACATAATAACGGACTCACCCTTCCCGAGGATAATCCCACCTATGCATACATAATCCTGGACTTCCATTCTGAAAAGATAACTTGACATCAAAATACAGCTGCACACTCAAAGTCAGATTTCACATCGATACGGTCATAAAGATAAGTTGCATTAGGGTTCGTCAAGGATGCATTAGGGTTCGGCTTGATCAAAAAGCCTGCACGAACCATGGATTAGAATACGGCGCTACTTAATAAAACAAAAATCTAGACATTACTACTTCACCTATAAATTTTAGAAACCAAGAGTAAATTTCTAACATTCACCGAAGCATCACATCTATTACAACATACTCATTTTCAGCCCGTTCATACCTTGCTCTAAATTCATCCACATTATCATGGTCGGTCAAAGCAATTTAATCTCGCATTCTGAATCATACAATACTTTTTTCCTTGATACTTTGCTAAATGACAATCAGTCCAATATGTTGGCTGAATTGTCTAACAATGTACCATTCTCGTATTCATCTTTACTTCCTGAGAATCCCTTAGAGATGAATGCTCATATTCCATCCTCATTGATTGACGCTCCTACTTCTCCCTCAAGAATTCAAGATCCAAAGCTTAGGGAAACCAACAGAGAAATGTCTGAAGCAGGAGCATCAAGGGGACATGTCAAAAGATGCCGTAATATGGCAGAACTTATGGAGTCTACGAAACCTACTCAACCAAGAAATTCTATTTCAAGTAGGCATCCTTCTTCAAATCTAGCTGAAATCACTAATCCATTTTCATGTTGTAGCTGCACTGTTTTACGAGAAATCATTCATACAAATGGACTTCAATATCAAAAACTTGAAGTTCATGGGACGATTGGTATGATATCTCATGTCTTCTTCCACCAGGATGTACAATCGAGTCCATCCATACCTCAAAAATTTGATTTTGTTAAGAAAAATATTGAAGAAGTCAAGAATTTTCTGCAGAATTATTGTTTGAACCAAAACTCTTTAGGGTATGTCCTAGTGTCAAATCCACTATCATCCTACTATGCGGCCCTCAGTGTTGGTTTTGAATGGACAAAAAATCAAAATGAACTTTCCGGTAGTTCATTTGCAACCAACACAGAAAAAATTTCCTATAAAAGAAAAGGACTTGAAGTTGTAAGTATTAAAACCTTACATCCCGCACCAAGAAATTCATATAGGTCAAGAGCGGAACAAAACCTTAGGGCTGAATCAATGTCCATCAATGATTTTAAAGACTTATTTCATTTACCTCGGTATGAAGCGGCAAAACGAGTTGGTCTATGCAAAAATGTTTGTACAAGGAATATGTCGTAGGGGAGGAATAGAAAAATGGCCCTACATAAAGATTCGAAATGCAATGAGGCAAATCACCGATCCGAGAAGAACAATGTCTGCTGTTGATCCAGTGTCAAGAGCAACTGTTAAAGAAGAAATTAAAAGACATAAACTTTTGATGGTCGAAGCTTGCGGTGGGGTTGTACCGACTGTTGCTCTTGATGCTTGAAATCATCTAGCCTTTTTTCTTCAACCTTTTCAGATTGTACCATTTATTCTAAGGTTCATGAGACTCTTCTAAGTGGAAATTTTACAAAATTTCCAACAAACAAGTCTATTTCATTCCATATTAATTGTTTATAGTATTTTCAAGAGTTTTTTAAGTTTATTATTCCAATGTAGGCTGTATTGCTCTGCTTTATTAAGATTCTTCGTTGTGATGTGATGTGGAATTCAATTAGGTCCAAATGACAGAAACTCTGCTCTTTTCTGTATCACATAACCGGTATGAGACTGCATGTAATGTGAAATATACTCGGTTATCATTAATTTTATCGTTTTTTTCTCTACAAATAACATTGGTTGGACAAGATGAACCCACTACATAGCCGAGTGCGAGACTTATCACCTCATATCATGGAAACGACAAAGATTCCAACCGAAAAAAGAACTGCTTCACAAGATATAACAAATGCACCTTACAACTTAGACAATCGTTTTGCAAATGGTACTTCTAAATTCAATTCTTACTATAACTATAATAATATCTCTATTTGGGTTATGCCTATGTTTTTCATAATAAGTTTGTTCTCAGTGTGTTATTGCTTGTGATGTGATTATCATCATGATAACCTCATATTTTGTTTCCTAGAAGATTCAATAAAACAAAAAGGAAAACATCCATCCACACGTATAAGTGGTAGGTTCAGATCTTTAGCACATCATGAGTTCGATTACAATGAGAAGATAGAATGCACCAAAGAATAGAATCGACCAAACCGCATATAAAGGTTAGTTATTCTACAAATGATTATATTTAGATATTGCAGTATTCATTTCCATGATAAACTTATAATAATTTATAATAATAATAATAATAATAATAATAATAATATTATTATTATTATTATTATTATTATTATTATTATTATTATTATTATTATTATTAGGAAATATCCAAATTTCTAAGTCCTCTTAAGAAACAAGGTTTCATTGCTTCCTAACTTCTTTTTTTTTCCTTCAACAAGTGTGTGTATATATTAACATTAATAAATAATCAAAAAAAAAATATAATATGCTTACTAATTATAATAATTACTTTTTGAAAAATAAATGCGATAAAACATATTTAATCGGAAAGATCAAGGAGACGAGTTAAATTAGTTAATTTTACTCATTTACATATTATTTATATATATACATATTATAATATAATAATATAATATTACTATAATATAATAAAATATTTATGTAATAATAATTTTTGTTTTTTCCTCATAAATAATACTGATCTTAATTATAAAACATATTTAACCGGAAAGATTAAGGAGACGAGTTAAATTAGTTAATTTTACTCATTTTGCTAAAATGCCCTCATATAAATTTAAAATGACATACATAAAAGTATTTCAAAAACTCTTACCACATATTTAAAACTTAAAATTTTTCTTTCTACACACTTTCTAATCGAAATAAGAGATACGCACATATATATACATATATGTGTGTATATATATGTATATTATACACACACATATTTATATATATCTGTATACACACACATTTATGAGGAAAAAAAACACATATATATTTCGACAAAAAAAAAAGCACATATATATGAGAAACCAACTTTTTTTTATTTTAAACCGAAAATGGTCCAGCTGTCTCCTAGCACATATTAGGAGTCAACATGAATATTATTTTACCATGTTTATTGTTAATATATACTTTAATATTATAAACTTTATTAATATTAAAAATAGTTCAATTTTTTTAGAAGAAGTGGTTATACAATCCCACAATATCAATATCACATTAAATATTATGAAGTTGGATAAGATAGTGATAAAGAAGGAATGAAAAATAAATCACTGCATTATGTATTGAGCAACGCAGGATAATTCATGGAGAGAAAATAATGAATCAATAAATTATAAAAAACCTGTCACTTTGCCATAATAATGTAACTGACATGAAATGGTTGAAAAATAGAAAACATTAGTGAGTCAACATGCATAAATGGATTTAATGTGAAAAGCTAAAGGATAGTTTAGTGAATTAACATCTCCACTGTAAGTGTAAAAAACAATTAATAACTCTGAGCAAAAAAAAAACACAAAATACCAATTTTTTTTAAATATAATATAATATAATATAATAATAATAATAATAATAATTAAACTGGGTTGCTTAGTGTAATATTCACCATTGGGTCCTTTAACGCGATTTTCGCTAACAATGTTTCCAACATCTTCACGTGAAGGCGGTGAAGGAGTTTGAAAAACGTAAAAGCGATGGGTCCACTTCCCGAATTTATATTAAAGTGAAAATGAGTAATATAAATATATATAACAATCTCCAATCTTAACCATGGAACCCGATGTATCAAAACAATCGTGAAAGGATTTCTTTAATTCGATCTAGTAGCTAAGATGATACCGTATACATAGAATAAATAGATATATAAATTTTTTGGAAAAAATAATTATAATTAACTAATTTAACTCTTCAATAATTATACTTAAGAAATGGAATCAATAGTGAAATAGAATGTTCCAAAATTATATTGCTTCCCCGTTGATATAATTTGAAAATAAGAAGAGAAGAAATATATCAGATAGACATATAGAATAGTTAAAGATAGATTATTGTTCATCTTCCTTTTGGAACATTAAGCTATGTTTATAAAAACTTATAATACTACTCCTCGCTCCTGTACTTACCATAGTGTATATTTAATAAGTTGATGCTAAATATAGCATATATTTATAATATTGGTCAATTTTTTTTTATTTACCATTTACTTAAATTATATAAGTATTCTATTTTTCTCTATTTCTTCTCCAACTATATTTCTTTGAAAGACCAGAATTACAAAGAAATTCATGTTCTTCTTATTTGTTATTTCGAAAGACCAGAATTTTAAAGAAATTCCACCATTTGCTTGGTGCCAAAGAACACAAAAACGTATTGTGATTGGATCTATATAAATAGATCTATGATTAACTATATATATATATATATATATATATACACACACACCAAATTGTTGTGCGAAACTTATAATTCATAATTCGAGCATTGGAAAAGCTTTGTGATCTTTTTGAAATAAAAATATAATATGCTTACTAATTATAATTCATAATTCAACAAGTGTGTGTATATATTAACATTAATACATAATCAAATAAAAATATAATATGCTTACTAATTATAATAATTACTTTTTGAAAATTAAATGCATAACCCCAAAACAAATAAATGATTTTTAGTTCAATATTAAGAAAAACGTTAATTAAACTTACTTATTTTCTTGATAATAGAATTACACAACTTTAATTAAATTTCTCATCAATCTTATATATAGCAAACAATATGTAACAAATTTTCATTATCAAATAAAATAAATATTCACAATACTCTTTATCATAAAAATTATATATCACACAAATCTTACTAATAATGTTGTGATTAATGTTTTGATTATTATGTTTATCTTTACATTTCTATAGATATCAGATTGGCTGGAAAAGATGAACCAACAACACAACCAATTGCAGTCTTTTCCCTTGAAATGTTGGAAACGACAGAGAATCGAAGGACAAAAAGAACTGCTTTACAAGATATAACAAACATTGCTTCCAACTTGGAAAATCGCTTTGCAAATGGTACTTATCCATTAAACTCTGACTTTAACCGCCTATATCTTTCCACTTGGGTTATCCCTATGTTTTGCACAAGAACTTTGTTCTTAGTGTTATTGGTAGTCATTATCATCATGATAACCCTTTATTGTGTTTCGTAGAAGATTCAATACATCAAAAAGGAAAACATCCATCCACGCGTATAAGTGGTAGGTTCAAATCTTTAGAAAATCATAAGTTCGGTTATAATAAGAAGACGAACGCACGCACCGCAGAATCAACCAAACTGCATATAAAGGTTAGTTGTTTTTGATATAGTTGTGACATATGGACTAAAATTGATTATATGTGCCACAAGGTTAGTTCAATCAAATTCGTTTTGATATTGAAGTTGAATCAAATTCGTTTTGATATTGAAGTTGAATCAAATTCGTATGCACAATCTCATACTAAATTTTTTTATTTATTAACTCTCGCCTTTACAATAACAAAATCATTATACTTTAGTGTTGGAATCATTATTTACAATTCTATTTTTGTGTTTCTAATTATGCAATGAAGCTAAAATTATTATTCACCACTTATTTTTTTTATCTTATAACAAACAGATTGTAAATCTTCCATTGAACGTCCACCACAAGAAATATACTACGAAAACCTTGAATTTCAATTCGGTAGTAACAACGATGATGACAACATTGATGTTCAAAATGTACCCCGATGCATTTGAAGGTAAAGACCTTCACCGACAATATTACCTTATATTAATGTTTATTATTAATTTCACAATTATTAATATAATTGGTAATAATATTTACTTATGAAGCTACGAATGTTCTTCAAGATCACTTCCACGCAAATCATGTTGAGACCACTAAACTTAGTGACGACCTAGATGAATTTGAAGGTAACTACTACCCATTTACAAAGTTCATCTAATCATACATATACATGTATATGTTATATGAAACTTTACTACAACTATATAATCTTTATCAACATTGTCACAGGATATATAGAAGAAGGAGACCCTATATATGAATGCACATTTTGTGGGGCATTGCTTTGGTTTAATGAACAGAGTGTAAAGGATAAGAAGAGAAGCACTTCAAGTTCACACTCTCTATGTTGTTTGAAAGGCAAGGTTGACTTGCCAGCTATGAAAATACCTCCTCCATTATTTGAAACCTTATTTTTTGATAAAGATGTGCCTCAATCAAGGAACTTCTACGAGAATATAAGGCAATACAACAACATGTTCTCATTTACATCAATGGGAGGCAACATACATCATTCACAAAATAATGGTGGTGGACCATACTCATTTGTTATGTCTGGAATGAATTATCACAACATTGGTAGCTTATTACCACCCAAAGGTTCAAGACCTGTGTATTCACAACTATACATATTTGACACCGAGAATGAAGTGTCGAACAATTTGCGCAATGGGTTTGTCACCCTAAGACATACTTAACATTACATTTATTCCAATTTAATGCGGAACATTTATTATCATTACATTTCTTGTAGCAAATTCCAACAACAATCAACAATTGATGCTATCATAGTTGAGCAAATAAAACAACAATTGGATGAAGTCAACCCATTTGTCCAATATCGTGTTGCGTCAACATTGCTAAATCATCCAAACCCTCCCACATTGAAAATGTGTTTGATCAAAGATGAGACGAGTGATGGCCGCACTTACAATGTACCCGATTCCGAAGTTGCGGCATTAGTTGTTGGAGATATAGATATGACATTCAATGTTAGGGACATCATTGTTGAGAAACATTCGGTCAACCACAACGAATAAATGAATTGCACGCATCTTACCTACCACTTCAATACCCTCTACTTTTTCCATTTGGTGAAGATGGTTATCGAGATGATATTGAGCACAGGGAAGTAACACTTAACGCCACAAAGACCAAAAAAGGCTAAGTATGAGGGAGTTCTTCACTATAGACTAATGACCAGATTACGAAATATCTACATTGTTGCATGCATCAAGGCTACTACAGCAGCTCATCGTGGATGGGTACACTATGATTGAATCTCGTAGATTACTTTGGGTTAGAACACACCAAAAGGATCTAAGGGTTGATTTATATCAAGGATTAGCCGATGCGCTTCTAAATGGAGAAACAAATGCTTTGCAACAATTGGTAAACGGATTATTTTGCCCTCATCATTCACAGGAGGGGCAAGATATATGATGCAAAATTATCAGGATGCTATGGCAATTTGTAGATCAGAAGGTTATCCAGATCTTTTCTTAACTTTCACATGTAATCCTGCATGGCCTGAAATCAAACGATTTTGTCGTAAACAATCTATGAAGCCATGCGATCGGCCTGACATGTTGGCTCGAATATTCAAAATCAAGTTAGATCGCTTGATGAAAACTATAAAAGAGGAAAAAATATTTGGGACCATTCGTGCAGGTTAGCTCATCTTTTTTCCACCATTATTATATTTAAATCTATATAGATTCTTCATATGTTTCAATGAAGTCCATATATCTTACATATCGTATTTGATAATTTCATTCTTTCTTTCTTTTGCACAGACATATACACTATAGAGTTTCAAAAGAGAGACTTCCTCATGCCCACATACTGTTATTCCTTGATCCATATGATAAGATAAAAGATCCGAACAAATCAACAACTTCATCTCTCGAAAATTCCCGAAAATAACAATTCTACCCTTATGTATAAGTTGGTTAGACAATTTATGCTTCATGGACCTACGGTAGAAGTAACATGAAGGCACCATGCATGAAGAATCGAAGTGCGTAAGTATTTTCCAAAGAAGTTCAATGAAAATACAACAATTGATGAAGATGGGTATCCAACATACAAAGCGTAGGGATAATGGCAATACAATTAAAGTGAAAGGTATCCCTTTAGATAATAGATATGTTGTCCCATATAATCCATTGTTGTTACAGAAGTTTCATGCACATATCAATATTGAGAAATGCAATCACTCAACTGCTATAAAATACTTATTCAAGTATATTAGCAAAGGTAACGATAGAGTTGTGGCTGCAATTTTTGATGATGCCGCTAATGATCATGGTGAAGGCATTGTTGACGAGATCAAACAATATTATAATTGTAGATACATATCTGCATGTGAGGGTTCATGGCGTATATTTGGATATAACATTCATCATAGAAATCCATCTCATTGAAAGATTGAGTTTCCATATTCCAAATCAACAATATGTCATTTATTCCAATCATGATGATGTTCTTTGAATTGTTGGATAAACCTAGAGTCTCCGAATCACAATTCCTTTCTTGGATGGAAAATAACAAGGCAGATGAATTTGCTAGGAATTTGACATATATTGAAATGCCAAAACACTACGTCTATCAAAGGAACAATAGAGCCTGGAAACGAAGAAAAAAAGGCTTTTCTGTTGGGAGAATAACACATGTGTCACCATCGTCAGGGGAATTGTATTACCTACGTGTGCTGCTCACAAAAGTCAGAGGTCCACGGTCATTCGACGAAATCAAGACAGTAGATGGTTATATCCACAATACTTTCAAAGATGCATGTTTTGCAAGGGGGTTATTGGATGATGATGAAGAATACATTTCAGCCATTAAAGAAGCATCTCATTGGGCATCAGGTCATTCACTAAGGAAACTATTTATTAGCATGCTACTTTGTTTGTCTATACAACGCCTAGATTTTGTATGGAAGGCCACTTCAAAACTACTTTCAGATGATTTACTATACATCAATCGCAATGATCACATGTTTTCAAGTAAGTTTGCCTAACTTATCATTTACTATTGTCACTTTTCAAAAAACATTTTCTATGCTAATTCAAAAATTTTAAACTACAGGTGTCAATATATCTGAAAATGATAAAGAACAGGCAGCATTAAAAGAAATAGATTCATTATTGCGGCTAAATGGTAAGAGTCTTCTTGACTATCCTTCTATGCCATTACCTGAGGAATTTCCTCCAATTGATGTCTCAAACCAACTTATATTACAAGAGTTGAACTATGATAAACATGGCTTACAAGTAGAAGCAAACAACTTTCAAAACTCATTAAATTTGGAGCAAAAACAAATTTTTGACAATGTCATGTCACGTTTAAAAAAGGACGAAGGTGGTTTCTTATTCGTATATGGTTGTGGTGGAACTGGGAAGACATTCTTGTGGAATACATTGACATCAACACTCCGTGCAAAAGGAAAAATTGTGCTCGCAGTTGCATCAAGTGGAATTGCAGCAACATTATTACCATCTGGTAGAACAGCTCATTCCAGGTTTGCAATTCCTATTCAAATTACGTAATCCTCAATGTGTTCAATAAAACAAAATTCCCCTTTAGCAAATCTCATCACATACACAAAACTTATCATATGGGATGAGGCTCCAATGGTGCAACGTTTTTGTGTCGAGGCATTTGATAGGACCCCGAGGGATATCATGCATTGTGAAAGACCTTTTGGTGGTAAGTGTGTTATTATGGGGGTGATTTCCGTCGAGATATTACCGAAATACCAAAAGGAACAAGAGGCACAATTGTTGATGCATGCATCAATTCTTCTTACCTATGGGATCACTGCATCATTTCCAAATTGACCAAGAATATGCGGTTGAATTCTTCTACTACGAGAACTGATCATGAAAAGTTGATGTGGTTCTCAAGATGGTTATTAGATGTTGGTGATGGAAAATTAGGGAAATCACATGACGGTGTTGACGAAATTGAGATACCCAAAGATTTGTTAATATCAGCTACCAAGATCCAATCCGTGCGATTGTGGAATCAACGTATATGAATCTCTTGCAAAATCTCAATTCAAATGAATACTTCAATGATAGAGCAATCTTGGCTCCAACTATTGAAATGATTAATCGTATAAATGATCACATGTGCTCCATGTTACCTGGAGAGGCATATGAATTTCTCAGTTGTGACTCAGTTTGTAAGTCAAGTGAGGAATGTGATAGTTTTGACAACCTTGTATACCACAGAATTTCTCAACAGTATTAGTTGCTCCGGTTTACCTCCACATAAGCTAACATTGAAAGTAGGAGCACCTATAATGTTGTTGAGGAATATTGATCAATCCTCTGGATTATGCAATGGAACACGGCTCCGTATAACTCACTTGGAAAGACTTGTCATTCAAGCGATCACATTAAATGGTTCACATCGAAATCAAAAGGTCCTCATTCATAGGATGGATATGAATCCTTCGAAAGTAGATGGCCTTTTCGCATGAAACGGAGAGACAGTTCCCTGTCATCCTATCCTTTGCTATGACTATCAACAAAAGTCAAGGACAATCTCTTCGTCATGTTGGTTTATATCTTTGCAATCCAAAGTATTTACACATGGCCAATTATATGTTGCATTATCGAGGGTTAAAAGCATAGATGGTCTAAAGATTGTTGTGGATGATAATGGTTGTGGCAAGAAGAACACAACAACAAATGTTGTGTACAAAGAGATATTTAGGAATGTTAATTCATTAGAAGACAATGTTGTTTAACATTTGTGAGATATCATTTCAAATATGTAGTCTAAAAATAATAAAGTTGCTTCACTTCCATACCATAATATGTTTAAGTAACGTGACAAATACATTCATCCGTGCAAAGCACGCAAATCTGAGCTCGTTTAATTAAAATAGACAAACATATTCATATTTAGATAATAAAAAATATTTTGTGGTTAAAATATAGGAGGATGTGATATGATGATGAACAATATGGGAAGATGTATAATATTATATTGATTTATTTTATTAAGAAAAAAGAAAGAAAGAAGATAACAGCTGACAAGATGTGGAACCCAAGCCAATTAAAAGAAGAAAATTTCATGGAGAATCATGCGTGAGTTCGCAAAGGATATTGTTTTGGAGTGAATTAGAGATGTGGACCCCACAAGGAAAAGGACAAAAACGATTATAGTAACAAATTCAAACATGTAGCCAAAAAGATATGAGATATCAAAAAAAAATAAAAAAGTAAAATTAGATGACAAGGGTTGAGGGTTCACTTTAGATCTCTCTCTCACAGTGGAAATAGACCAAGCCCTTATTGACGGTTTGGCCTGTTTAGGGCCTGTTTAGCCTGACCTGTTTGTTAAAAAAGTTAGGCCAAGGCCTATATGTATAAATAAGCTAGGCATATGTTGTTAAGGCCTGACCTACTTACATATTAAATAAATATATTTATATTTATATATAATATATTAATAACAATATTTATATTGTCATTCTTATATTTATATAGATTTTGATAGGCCCAAAGTATATAAAGTCGCCTACTTATGACCTTCAAGGCCTACAATATGTGGCCTTTTTAAAGGTCAGTATTACAAGTAGGCCTTTAAAAAAACTTTAGGCCTGACCAGGCCTTGTGAAAACTCAAGTCTGCACCTAAAAATAGGCCTAACCCCATTGCAGGCTCAGAACTGTTTAGCCAAAACCTGACCTATTTCCACCGCTACTCACACATCATCTACAAACTTCAATTTCCAGTCTAGCTGGGGTAAAAGATGTATTCTAACTCTTTGGATTTCCTTAGGTCTTCATAGTCATAACAATCAATGCCATTTCTAAAATTGTTTCTTTAAATTTGTTAATTGACCAACCAAAGTCACTTATTTTGTAATACCAAACATAAATCTTTTGAAATTCGCTGCCTAAATATATTCTTGAATAATAGTTGGTGAGGCAAAATAATTGGACAATTTACGAAGCTGTCTAGGTATGGAACAGGAGAAGCTGCGTTCCCTACCCTCAAACTGATTCAGGTTAATATGTGCCTTTGTCTGAACCAGAAGGGACTCATGTTCACATTCTGGTTATTCGAAGGCGATGGCATGGCAGCACAAAGAATTACAAAATTCATTCCTACACCGCAAACCAGATTCTATTTCATGGATTCAGATACTAAATCGTGCCAAAGAATGCAACTTTACATTGGAAATAGAACTTATCCTGTTTTTAAAATTGATTTATAATCTTTTCAGTGTACTTAATTTTCTTGTTTTTTTCTTTTTTTGGAGGGGGATGCAAACATATTGTAGAATGTAGATGGATTCTAAATAAAATGTTAAAGGCTGCTTGAGGGACAACCGCGGACAGAAAAGCAGAGTCCCTTCAAAAGGCCTCTAAAGGGTCCAAACATCCAAAACGGATGACTCGGACCAGGTTAATGTGTGCCTCGTAACTAAACCACAAATGAAATCTTAAAATCAAATTCATGTGGCTACTCAAAGAGGCAGCAAAATCCACCATACCCATCACCACTAGTGCAGAAACAAAAAAGGTCTGTCATCATCAAGATTAAAATATCCTGGCAACCCTTGGTGTAAAACAAATCTATCCCTCTTGATGTATGTGACTTTATGAAGACTTAATGTGACATTGATCATCAATCAATAAATTAATCTAAAACCCCAAATAAACATATTATACAAATACGTAAATCACTATAGCTGCATAAAACAAAGAAGTTATTTATTTAAAAAAAAAAAAAGTATGCAGACGTTAGAAAATCCCATATTAGTCGACTCAAAAGGACACATCTTAGCAGAAAAGAGCCACCAGAACACTCACCAACGGGAATTCTAACTTACGAATATTAAATAAACTAAAAAATTATCAAAATAAGAAGCAATCAGCGAAACTAAACACTGATGACTAGAAGTTACGAGCATCAGGTCTAAAAGTTGAAATAACATCAATGGTCATTCAGACGCAAATTACCCATTTGTTTAAGTTGATATTCATCACGCGCCCGTAACTTCTTTCCATTTTACTAAAAAACACAAAACATGTCAGAGTTCAATCCTCAATAACTGAATTCTACGTCTCATCTAGACCTGATCGAAAAACAGACGATGAAAAAAAAAATCCAAGAGGGAACAAAAGTAGCGATCAGAACCTGTCGAGATTCATCGTAACATCACACTAATATCAGTGGATTGACAGACTAATGAAAATGCTATCGTCACTTCGCTTTTCCCACACAATCAAACAAGTTAATCTACAAAACTAAAATACAGATAATTGATTCCAAGGAAAATATTGAGCTCGGACCTTCTTAGCGGATCCATGCGCCATCAGCGACGAGATCCCATCGGATCCGCCTCCAGCACGATTGGTAAACTCAATTCTGAATCAATCCCCAAGAGGTAGCGAAAATAAACTCACCAAATAGCAAGGATATACGTAAAAGTACAATAGTATCACCGTTGGAGGAGCCTTTCGTTACGAGCGATTGCGAAGAGAACGGCGTGTTCCCGGCTATTTATAGATCCAGCTTAGGGTTATTGACCAGAAAATTGGATGCGAGGTGCCTACAAAACCTGACCCGGAAGTCCAAAACACTCCTTCGGGCTACCCTTAGGCCCAATTATACTCTCTTCTTTTTTCTCCCAACCAAGAAGTGGTTTTTATGGGATTAACGCACCGGTGTCTCATACAAAATTAAAGGTATTTTATATTTGTAAGAAATTTTAATGCAAATATTATTCTGTTAAAACAAGAATAAAAGTATGCAAAATAATTTTTAAGGAATTTTTAAAAGAAGAAAAAAAGAGTTTTCAGATTATTTTGCATACTTTTATTTTTGTTTATCCTCTTCCTCAATCACACAACTGGAGGCGAGCAGGGGAGATGGACCAGTGTCGTGGCCTCTTCTTTCTTCGATAAACAACTTTTTTCTGCCTCAAAATTTAAAGTGTCTTTTTCTTTTATACCCCTATTTAATACATACTTTTATACTAAGGGTTAATATCATATTTTATTTTTGATCCCTCAAGTTTCTAGTCATTGGCTTTGGTCCCTCAAGTTTCATTTAGTTTAAAACATTGGTCCCTATAACTCAATAAAAACCTAGCCCATTTTGCCTCTATAAATACTAAAACCAATGGTTTGAAATCTCAGTGATCAAAACCAAAATTGGGATAAACTTTAGGGACCAAATATGATATTAACCTTTGTATTAATTATCCTACATTCATTACTAATTTTTTTTTTTTTCATTTAATCATTTATTACTCATTCTTTTTCATTTTTTTCTACTCATTCTCTCACACATATTTTTACTCACACTCTCTTATGCTCTTGTCATAAATAGAGAGTCAATACGACTTTTGATCCTTAAAATTTCAATCAATTTTAGTTTTGATCCCTCAAGTTTGAATTGGGTGGTTTTAATCCTTCAAGTGTATTCCAATAAAAACAATTGGTCCCCAAAGTTTGAAAATGAATTGTAGCTACATCTACGTGACACTAACTCTATTAAATTAACTTATGTGGCATGCTCATCATAAAGGTTGATGTGGTAAATATATTGTCATAACTAGTGGGAAAAGGCAGGAAAAAATGCAGCACACCGGCAACGTCGATGGTAGCTAATGTCTTGGGCGAAATTCTGGGTAGATATACAGGGCTAGTGCTTTCGTTATGCAAGTAAAGATAAATTGCCGCATTGGAATGATTATAATCCTGTCTGGTCTAAGTTGTGGAAATTACCCATTGCGCAGAGAATCAAAATGTTCAGTGGCTCTTATTAAAGGGTAAGCTGCTATCGAATGAAGAAAGGTTCCGAAGAGGCATGACTGCTGATTCCTCTTGCTCTCTGTGCTTAAACAGTTCTGAATGTTTGAACCACATCTTTAAAAGATGTACTATGGCGTCGAATGTTTGGAGGAAGATCCTGCCCACCACTGATATGTTCAATGATTTCTCCAGACTCGACCTTAGCTGCTGGTTATCTCAAATAGTTCAGTCCTCCTCTCTTGATGATTCTTGGAAGATTGGTGTGTGCATTACATGTTGGAAGCTCTGGGATATTCGCAATAAAAGAATTTTCACTGATGCTAGCTTTTCTGTCGATGGGGTCCTATCCCATGTAAAGGCAATAGTTGTTAACTCTCAATTTAGTTTTTCTAGGCTTCAGTTACTTTTGTAATTAGCTTTGTACATTGGCCCTTTCTTTGGCCTCGGCTCCAGTATTTGACCATTTTTAATGGATTTCCAATTCATTCAAAGAAAAAAGATAAATTGCCGCAATAATCATTTGGAATTTAGGGATAGACTTTGCAAATTGCTTATGCTCACAAAAAGACATCATCCTTCCACTCCAAGCCATTGACCATTTAAAATTGGATTTGGGGTTATCATATGACTAGGGATGGAAAAAGGCCGGGCGCAATGGCGGCTGTTTTAAGCTCCTCGTGTCCTTGCAATCGGTAAAAGCGGCCAGACCTATTTTAAGGCGCTGTTTGTCTTAACAGGCCAGGCCTAGACCTCTCAATGAGCCTGTTAGGCCTGTCAGGCCGGCCTGTTAAGAGGGTAAAATTGTAAATGTGTATTTTATATATATATATATAATAAACATACAATTCACCCCTAATTTCAAAATAAGCCTCAGCTCATCGATTTTGACAAACTAACCCTATTTCAATTTCAATTTCTGCTCGTCACTCTCACCGCCTCACACTCATTGATCTCTCTCTCAGCTTCTCATTCTCGGCTCGATCTAGTCTCCAAGGAAAGCTTATATGTTATCTCATACCGATTTGCTCTACGGATCTTCTCTTGTTTCTACCTTGTTTTCGTCTTGAGATCATGGAGATGGAGCGCGTCTTTGAGTTTCCTCATACTCACCTGGATCGTCGGCTGAGGAAGAGGCGGCGTTAAGGTTGGAACGTCACTGAGCCCCCTAAGGTAACTTCTTTGATCCTGAACTTTCAGATATGATATGTTTTCTTGCTGGTTTTTGCTTTCTTGTTGTAGATCTGGTGAACTTTGTATAGACTAGGTATGTATGATTCGGGTATGGTCGTAGCTATTTTCATAATTTTTTTTTATCTTTCTTTATAGATCCAAAACTGGTTTCGCTCCCAAACCTTCTTTTAATTTCTTATATATAAACTCTACTTACAGGTTGAGAGCCAACTAACCGTAGATTTGTTTGAAGAGATGGAACTCTACTTACAAGTTGAGAGCCAACTGGTTTTTGCTGCTGCAACTTGTGAAGCAAACACGTTTGTTTCATTGGCTTCATCTTTGTTCATAATTTCCTTTCCTGATTCGCCAGATTCATGTGATGGGATTTGTCCATGTTTAGATTCATTCGATGATTTCTCTTTTGGTGGGCATATCCCCTTTATATTTCCCTTGAAGGTCCCATTCTTCAGATTCTGAGGCAAACAGTAATGGCACTTGTACACGACATTATTTTGAGTGACATTGGCAAATTTGTAAATGTGTATGCTTGTCCTTTGTTACGCCTGAAGTGTCTGAGTTGAAAACTGTGTTTTGTTTGATAATTTATTAATATCTTTTCCTTTTTGTTATTTTGACCTCCTTCTGTATCTTTGACGGGTTCTTGGCTTCTTATACAGTGAAATCTGTTTATCTTGTTTTGATTTAAGCCTTAACTCTTTAGCCTGTTATATACTTGATGTTTGGTGCTCTTGATAATGAATCTAGTTTACTAGAAGTCTTATTTATTCTGCTGGTTTCCTGAGACAGTGGCAAGTAATATAAGTGAGGGTTCATCATAATGGGGTGGAATATTTTTTTGTTATTTCTGAGTGGTACATGAATGGATGATTGTGTGTAGGCTCAAGAATGTTGGGAAAACACAGGTTTCCTTAACGGCCCACGGGCACAGCGGCAGCCTATATACGAGGCCGGGCTCGGAGCCCGAAAAAACGCACATGTAAATAAAGCCACGGCCGGCTCAGGCCACTTTGTTGCTTAATAGGCCTGACCTGTTAAGGGTGAGGCCTGGCCTGTTTCCACCCCTACATATGACTACGAGCATTCTTTAAGAAAAGGATCATTTGGATCTCCAATTAGTTTTACCAGGGGTTATGGGCTGAGAAGGAAATGCATGTGAAATTAGAGTTTTAAATTTCTCATTTGATTTTGTTAGGGAAGACGATGACTATCCATCAGGGTGAGCAAAATCAAACCGAAACCGAACCTAATTCGGTTTTTTCGGTTATTCGTTTTTTTTTTCCTGTTTTAAATTTTTCTTATTTTGGTTGTTCGGTTTCAATGCGGGTTTTTTTAAAAAAAAAATCGGTTAAAACCGAATAACTGAAGTATCAGTCTTGTTTCATTTATATATATATATATATATATATATATATATATGAAGCCTTGTTTAAGTTGTTTCATTTTTTTCACAAAAAACTCAGACTTGCAGGCCCATTTCATTATGCATTAGGTCCAAGTCCAACTTCCAAATCTAACCTAATTAGTAATTCCTCCATCCTTCCTCCATTAAATCCATCGCCTTTTTCCTCCTTTCTCTCGCTCGTCGTTTTCGATTTTCTCTCCAACTCATCGACAACATCACCGGCAGAGAATCCATCGTCTTCTTCCTCCCTCCATTTGCTTATGCTCGCCGCTCACTATGAACTCATCGACCCCCCCACCACTCCGATCCTCTTCCTCGCGCACAACACCGACGCCGCCCCTTCCATTTTCAGCTCCTCTCCTCTCGGCAACATCACCAGCAGAGGGAGCAGAGAATTCATTGTCTTCTTCCCTCCCTCATTTGCTTATGCTCGCTGCTCACTATGAACTGATCGGCCCAGCCCCACCACTCCGATCCTCTTCCCCGTGCACAGCACCGGTGCCGCCCCTTCTATCTTCAGTTTCTCCAGTATGTGTACCACATACCTTCACATTTCCAACCAAAAAAAGGCGGCTTCTGCTATCCTCAATTTAATTTTCAAAATTCCATTTTGTTGCTGAAATACTGGTTTGTATTAAATATTTTTGCTATTAGAATTTTTCCTAGGATTGCAGTATTTGTTTTTTTTTTTGCATTGGACGGGCTTGCAGCTGAAAAATGCCAAATAACTGAACTACACCATTAACCGAACCGAAATTAGTCGGTTTTTTGGTTTCGGTCATTTCAATACTTCGGTTTTGGTTCGGTCAGTAAAATACCTTCAATTCAGTTGTTCGGTTTTTACCGAAAAAACGAACCAAACACCGAATGCTCACCCCTAACTACCCATAATTTTGCCCAAGGCGTTGCTGTTCGATGTTGCTGATGTGCGTAGGTTTTATTTTAACTTTAAATAACCAGCTCATAGTTTTTATAATATATTGGGTTAAGTAACAATTTTACTTTGGAAGTACACCCCTAGGAGCAATGTTGCCCTGAAAGTTTTTTTGTGCTCAATTTTGTCCCGAAAGTCTAAAAACGTAGCAATGTTACCCTCCACTAACGGTTAGACACTGACGGAGTTAACACACTCGAGTGTGGTACCCTCACACTCGAGTGTGCACAATCGTTTTTTCTTTTTCTTTTTTTCTTTTTTTGCAATGTGCACACTCATTTTAAGTGTGCACTAAGTGCATACACATTTTTCAGTGTGCACAATTCACACTCGAGTGTACTAACTCTGTCAGTATGACCATTAGTGGAGGGCAACATTGCTACGTTTTTAGACTTCCGAAGCAAAATTGAGCCCAAAAAAACTTATAGGGCAACATTGCTCCTGAGGGTGTACTTTCGGGGCAAAATTGCTACTTAACCCTAATATATTTACCACATCAACTTTATCCATCAGCATGCCACTTAAGCTAATTTAATGGAGTTAGTGCCACGTAGGATAACTTAACACCGTCAAATGCATCAACAAGTCTTTTTCAAACTTTTTGGACCAACTATTATAAACGAAGTAAACATGAAGGACCAAAACATTAGTTTCAAACTGAAGGGACCAAAACCAAAATTGGGTAAAACTTTAATGACCAAAAGTTGTATTAACCCTAAATATGGCATATTTGGAAGAGACATCACTTTTTTTTTTAACTCATTTATTGTTTTTAACTAATCTTAATTGCAAGTTCGTTTTCACAGCTAGGGGAGAAAATTGCGTATAAAAATGATCGAAGGGAGTATATGATTATTTTGTTTGTGATTGAATCACTACTACAAGAAAGGGGCTTTAAGACTGGGTAAAAATGGTTTTTTAGACCGGTTTCTGGATCTGATCTCGATATAGCCAGTCTTAAAAGTTTGTTACTTTTAAGACTGATTTTTATCACTTTTTAGATTGGTTGTTTAAGATATAAGCTTTAAAATATAAGACTTTTAAGACTTCTTGTGTAAAAAAACCGATCTTAAAGGTCTACCACCCATCCTAGTTCGAGGGTTCTTCGTTGTCTTTGGTAGGAAGGAAGATTGACATTGTTGTGGAACCAAAAGGAGAAGCAAGGAATATATATAATAGTTCAAGTTAAGAAACCATGTTGTGGCCAGAGAAGCTCTCTCTCTCAAGAGAGTCTTGAATTACATTGTTGGAAGACGCAAAGTTAAGGTACTTCTAATTTTGGAGATAATAAGGTTTTTTTTTCTCTGATGATGATGATTGGGATCATCAAGTTCTGGGTTTTGCATCACAGCTATAGGCTCATGTTGTATCTAGATGCAAAGGATCTCAACCTGAGCCACAACGAGCTACATTTGAAGCTCTGAAACTTGATTTTGCAGAAATGATATGGCACTGGGTCTCGTACCCTTGCATTCGCTTCATACACTAAGCTACTCACTGTGTCTGCTCTTTGATGAATTGGAAGCTACTATACATGAAATTAAACGACAATAAGATTCAGTTTAGTCTCATTGTCTTCTTTATTAATACAACAAAACAGAGGAAGAAGAAACAGGGCAATGTAGGAGGTAACTAATGGCCTACAACATTTTGCCGGCGTTGCTAGCTTCGAAGACGTTGTGAACGATAGTGAACTTTTGAGGGTCATCCGGAGGGAAATTTTTTTTTAAAGCCCTCGTCATTCCTTCCTTCGCCACCTCCCAGTATGTTGCGTCTACCATTGTGAATCCACACTCTGCTGGCGACTTATAGCAACCTGCCTGTAAACGTACACATGCTTTCGAAAAGAACGGCAATTGCAAAACCTTCCATCAATCCAAAGCTTCGACGCCTCGAAAAGGATGAACAAGAAGAAGTTGATGGAGGCTAGTTGAGGTAGAGCTCTCGGTGCGAGTCGTCGTATCCGTACACGCAGATCGAGCCTAAGTTAGAAAAGAACCGTACCTTCAAGCTCACGAGTGTCTTTCTCCATTGTCTTCTTATCCGACTCCAAATTACGCTTCAAACTTTGCATCAACAAAAACAATAATCAGGGAAAACAAACTCATACAGATGTCGAAGATAAACGGTCAAAATTCACAGAGAATTCTAACGGAATTTCAAAGAGAGGTTTGAGAGAGAAATTCAATTTTAGGCACGATAAAGAGAAGATTCATCTTTTAGACCGGTTCTTCTCAATAGCCAATCTTAAAAGTTCACTTTTTAGACTGGTTATCCTTAACAACCGGTTTTAAAAGTAATAAATTATATATATATATATATATATATTCATTATCTTTAGATCGATTATTATTAAACACAACCTAACTAAACGTTAACGCTCAAAAGTTTCATCTTTTAAACATCAACAAAAACAATAATTAAATATAACAACTCTTAAAAGTAATTGACATTTTATTTTCAACTTTTTAGACCAGTTGTTTGGAAAACGTGTATAAATAATATATTTTAGATCTCATTTTAAAGGAATAAATTAAAAAGTTAACATATATTTACTAAACTATCATTACCATATTTTTTAGACTATTTCCTCTAAATCCGGTCTAAACGAGTGAGTGGTAAAACCCCTTTTTTTAATAGTGAACATATTGAATTGATATTTGGTATTAAGATGATATGATGGGAATTTTTTTTTAATACTTTATCTCCCACTAGTCTAACTTTCCGGGTTAACTCTGAGCTAGCTGACGACCTCGACTAGTTCATAACATTTGATTCTCTGACATAGTCAATGGTCAAATTGTGTTTGTGGCTGCGGATACTTTTTTATTTGGAAATCCGTCATTTCATGGAGGACGCGTCAAAACGTTGTCTTTGGTGTTTCCGCCCCATTTGTAATATTCTAGCGGAAAGCGAAGAATATGCGCATTGGTCATGGGCCCCAATAAAGAAACATACGAACTCTCGTTTTGGTTAGTTTCCTGTTTTTTTTACACCTAATTGTTTAATTTCTGAATAAATATGTATTTTTAGGAATAAGAATACCATTTTAATATTTCAATTTTCTATAATTTATTTTAGTTACTTTTAAAAAATTATTTTCTTTTTAAGAATTGAATATGTATTATTTTTTATTTAAATGTATTTTAAATATGTATTTGTTGATAACAGCAAAACCATTTATGTCTTAATTATACTAATGAATGTTCAAATGTTAATGAAAAATTAAAAGTTTTCTATAAGTAAAATGTGGGCTATAAGGAATCTTCCATGCCTAGTAGATGCTTTCATGAATTTGTTCACAGAATAGCAGAAAATAAAAATTTGGACATGGAAAAGCAATTTTCCAATAGAATGATAACAAAATTGGAAAGAGAGCAGGAAAACATTAGGTATCAAGGTATGTCCCAACAGTTTGGAAATTTTGTTTCATTTAATTTTATATTTAAATGATATTTTTGTCCTTAAATTATTCACGGAGGGGAGCTGATAATTTATTTTCTCAAAAAGCATAAATAGGCTAGACTTTAGCTAAGTAAACATGAGTTTGTGACGAAGATTTAAAACTTGAGCTTAGACCTACGCCTGTATGTAGGCTTCTTTTAGGGTTGAGCTTGAACTTTCAAAAGGCTTGATAAGACCTCAAGTCTATTTAAAGACCTACTTAAAATGTATGCCCTTAAGTAGGCTTAAAACCTATGTATCTAAATTCATATATAGTTTATCAAGCCTATTTGAAAGTCCACGACATGTCTTAAAAGTTTAGGATTTCATTCTCAGATGAAATAAAATAGTTAGTAAGAAAAAAAAAGAACACCTAAATGACAACAATTATCTCGAGCAAGTAGGAATTGAATAAGAAAAATTAATTATTTATTGACTAAAGATATATATATATATATATATATATGTATATATTATTTTTTTAAATCAACCAAGTACGACAAGTGGTATGTAAAACTAGATTTTACCTCTTATTTTTCTTACAAAAAATGAGACAAACTCCTCCTATTTGAATCATTTTCATTTGATCATCACTAAAATAAACTTATTACAATTATTATGTTCCATCAAATGACACAAATTAAGGGAGAGATAGTAAGCTAGAATTACCATCTCAAATATAAAAAAGAAAAGAAGTAGATATAATCAATGAATGAATGAAAATGTTAAGCTCAAGGGTAAATGATAAAACGTGAAACTTAGGGGAGACTAAATTATTAATTTTATAAATAATTTACAAAATTAACTTAGATTAAATTATACATAATTATGCATAATACACATTAAAGAAAATGGCCAAGCGTGTAGGCACGTGGGCTAGGCTTTATAAAAATAGGCCTAACTCTTTACCTAAATAGGCTAAGTCTAAACCTAACCTATTCACTTTATAGATTAAATTAGGCTCAAAATATGTTAGAGCATAGGCCCTTGATAGAGACATAGCCTATTTCCACGGTTCCACCTATAAGCTTTAGGTACTTATTTCTAATTTTTTTTTGAGATATTTCCAAATAAATATTATCAATATACTGCATAAAATCTACACTAATCATATTTTCATTTGAAATAAAACAATTATGTTGAGACAGTTAGATATATTTGATCATGTCCAAATCTAGCCACCTCTTAGCAAATGAGTCTTCAATTATTAATTTGTTTATGGATGGTGGATGAAATAAATCTAAAATTCATTCTCCCTATTTTGAGGGAGATTACTTTCTTTCTCAAAAAAGGAAAATAATTATGATGTATTTAAAAGTATAACAATGCATAATATTGTAATAATATGAATTAGCTTTTGTAATTAACACCTAATATCGATAATTCTTTTTTGAGTAAATACCCTTTTTGATCCTTTACAAAAAACGCGATCCTCATTTTGGTCCTTACAAAAAAAAATAGTCTCGTATTCCTTCACAAATTCAAAATACACTCGATTAGTTGACATTTTGATCCCTCACAAATTTTTAAAGGTCCTTTTAATCCATAAAAAGGACGAATAAATGTCGATTTTTTTGTAAGGGCCCAAAATGGGGATCACATTTTTTTTGTAGAGGAACAAAAAAGGTATTTACTCTTTTTTTTTTTTTTACTATTTCTATCTCTTCCTTAGTGAATAATATTTCTCTGTCAAATAAAAAAAATGCACAAGTAAAGCCAGGGGGAAAAGAATTGTTGTCCTAAAAAAAGGTGTTTAGTTTTAATTTTTTTTTATATATATATAGAGATAATAAAGTTATTTTAGTATTTTTCACGCGGGCCCAAAATTAGTCAAATGTACGTCCCAACCAAATTATATATTGATATACTGACGTGGTGACTATGGTTATTATTATTTTTTTGCCATTATTGACTATGATTATTATATAATGCTGACAAATACCGAGTATTTAAAAACAAAATAAGAAAATTATCATAAAATCTAAAATAAAAAAAATTGTAATCAGGGTGAAATTTCACAACAAATGAAGAAAAAGGTAATATGCTCTTTGTTGGAAGAGCTAGGATACTTACCTTTTGCTTTTTTTCATTATCTTTTCATAATCACATCCCAACGTTAAATTATAAAATGAGTTGTTTATATTTAATATTTTCAAAAATTAATTTCTTATTACAATTATGAATAGTATTGATTGAATTTTAAAAATTTTAAATTTATTTATTTATAATTTAGGGAAATACATTCCTCAAAGTGTTATAGGAGATCATCATATATAGATACAAAATATGTGGGTTCCACATTTCCGTCTTGAGTTTTTTTTTTTTAATAAAAAAGATGTGGGTTCACCCTTTTATTTCACGTGTGTAGGAATCTTCTTCTTCTCATCCAACGGGGCGGAGATAGGGGAGAAGTAGGGGTGGCCCTTATAAAAATTGTATAAAAAAACCTAAATTTTTAAGAAATCATATTTTTGCCTTATAAAAATTTTACTTTTTTTACTTAAAGTTTCGTGGAAGGACTAAAATGAACATCTTGAAATATTTATAGGTCTAAATATAATTTCATGAACCCTTAATTATATTCTGTAATTTTCACCCGTAATTACAATTCCTAGCTCCGTACGTGAATATGATAACCGTAAACCCATTTGTTTTTGGGGTTTCTAGTGATTCCTCCTTCATCATGTGACATTGATTTTTTTTTTTTGCTAGGTATAAATATTTTCTTATTGGAGACAGTTTGAGGCACTGTCCCAAACTAAATGTGGTTGTGATTTTCGTAGCAAAAAGAGTGTTTGATTCTAAATAATTGACCCAAACTCTTTGGGAAAAGGAAAACCGTATTCACAAATTGAACGGTCGGACAATGACGGGAAATTCATCAAAAGATTTAAGACACGAATGAAGCGAGCTGCTACTAAATGTTTAAATGGCGGCGGATCGCTTTTGGACCAACAGTCCAGTCATCGCTCTTGTATCGAGCAAAAAGTCGCAAACGTAACTTCTCTGGTCCCAGGTATTCTGTTCCTTTCCTCGAGATCTTCGTCCTCCGTTCTCGCAGATTTCCCCTCCTGCTTCATTTGCCTCGTCGTCGTGCTTGATCACTTCGAGCTCGAGGCTTATGGCAATGGCAACGATCAGTCTGTCGAAGGGGGTGCCTTTGTTGAAATCGGACGCCGCCAGACCTTCCGATCTCTCACATTTAAAATACGTGAGGGGCCTTGTGTTCCGTTCTGAACCCACAAAGGAATGTCTTCGCCGAAAAGTTTTTGCCGGGCCGTCGATGAGGGCTGTCGAGCCCGCCAAGAGAAGCGAAATATCGTCCCCCAATGGTTCTGTGACCATCGTGAGTTTGTTTTGTTTTTTTCGTATTATTTGTGTTCATGAGTTTTGATGTGATGCTCTGTTTGCTTTGGCTGTTGTCTGCCTTGTCAGTACTAGTAGTTGGTCCAGAAATGAGTCAGGTTACTTGTGTAATCTTAACTCTTAATCATAACATCGTTTGACCATATGGCTGGTTGACTTTAATTTGCGATTAGGTGATCAAAGAGTACTTTATAATGCACTGAGTCTCATTATTGGACACATATCCAACATAGTGTCAAGAGTCCCACATCTGGAGGGTCGCCTTGAATTGAAAGAGAAGACCTTACAAGGTTTTGGGTTCCATATCCAACATAGTGTCAAGAGTCCCAAATCTGGAGGGTCGCCTTGAAAGAGAAGACCTTGTGGCTTTGGGTTGCCAACTCCAATAACTAGTTTCTGGGGTGTGGTTCTGCTAAAGGGGCGAGACATGGATTGAGCTCCAATCAAGAAAATATTGGTACTTCATAGGGTCCCAGTTAATTCAAACAGGCCCTACATCTGACTTTACACACACTCGCACACATTACATTATTGTCTCGTACTGTTAGATACGATCATGGAACCATGGAATGGAACAATCACTGAATAGAACATTTGGGCACTTATTTTTAATACGGCCTTCTGTAACCGTATTCAGTATTCAATATGTATTTTTGCAGCATATGACTATCAGATTCTATGTGTTTGTTGTCTCATTCTCTTAAATAAACTAGGTCGAGACAGACTCTTTGTTGGAGATGCAGTCTAACAATCATGCCTTGGGGCAGACAGGGGCAAATTCAGATGCACATAGGAAAACTAAGATTGTATGTACCATAGGCCCTTCTACCTGCTCACGTGAAATGATTTGGAAACTAGCTGAGGCTGGAATGAATGTGGCACGTTTAAATATGTCACATGGCGACCATGCATCTCACGAGAAAACCATCGACTTTGTAAAAGAATACAATGCCCAATTCAAAGACAAGGCTATAGCTATAATGCTTGACACCAAGGTAATCTTTTCTCCGATCAATATTACCACCCTCTCCATCTTAATTTCATTTTATGTTACATTTGAACCATTGAAATAGCCCAAAATATTTGAAACTTTATGAGCTACAGTTTTTCCCCATTATCTTATCATTAGGTGAAAATAATTATTTCTGATACTTTGAATCAACAAGCAGTGGCTGTACACTAGGTTAAATGTGTGCGCCCACATTGATGGTAAATGTTCACTTATGTAAATAAATGCTTACACTTCAATACTTGAGACCTGCCTGAATTGCCTTTGCTTCCCTTTCTTCTGTCATACCCACTTATATCCTTTTAAACCCCAAAGCAATAAATAAATAAAGCATAAATTCCTTTGTTTTCATATCCAGTCAGGCTTTTTAATACCTTGTGTGTTAGTTTTGATTTTAACCGATGCATCCGTTGATATTTTTTGCAGGGTCCTGAAGTTAGAAGTGGGGATGTACCTCAACCAATTATACTTAAAGAGGGACAGCAATTCAATTTCACCATTAGAGGAGGGATCAGCACAGAAGACACAGTCGGTGTAAATTATGATGATTTTGTGAATGATGTCGAGGTTGGAGACATACTACTGGTTGATGGTAAATACAAATATTTTTTTGCATGTGTTGAAGACTTGTAGTGTACTATGTATTGTGCATGGCAGAAATACTGCTACAACTGTCATATTTTAAACCTGGAACCATACATAGAAGTTTTTTTTAGTTCATAAATTCCTTTTATTAGTAATATGTTTTGATGATTCGAATCTTCCAGCAACTATAGTGTGTTAAATTGTTGACTAAGCAGACTTTGATTATCTATAAATAAAAGTTGAGCTGCATCTGGTATGTTTTTTTAATAGGTGGAATGATGTCTCTTGTTGTTAAGTCAAAGACAAATGACCTGGTTAAATGTGAAGTGATTGATGGCGGAGAACTGAAATCTCGACGTCATTTAAATGTCCGTGGAAAAAGTGCAACACTTCCTTCCATAACTGGTATTATTCAGTTTTTATTTGCTAATGGCACATCATGCCTTTGTTGTTGTCTATATCATATAAATACGCGTTTGACATTTATATTCTCTTCTTTCCTTTATTCATCAATTTCGCAGATAAGGACTGGGAAGATATCAAATTTGGGATGGATAATGAAGTAGATTTCTATGCTCTCTCATTTGTGAAGGATGCTAGAGTGGTTCATGAATTAAAAGACTACCTCAAAAGTATTTTTCTAAATATCTAATTACCTTTCTGAGCTTATCCTCTGGCTATATGCTTCTGTGTGTGTTAAATCTCTTCCTTCGTCCTTTGTAATAAGACTATTATCAACCTCTTTTATAGGTCACAATGCCGATATACATGTGATTGTGAAAATTGAAAGCGCAGATGCTATACCCAATCTTCAATCAATACTTTCAGCTTCGGATGGGGTTAGTTTTCATCATTTCAGATTCTCTATTGTGGATATTATATATTTCTTCAGCGTCTGTCATATTTGCTGTTTTCATTTTTCTCAAGATTTTTAGCTTATGTTCTGTTGTCATTTTTTTTTTGTTTCTTTAGAGGGTGTACTATAATGACTTTCTTGTTTTATATTTATGGTTAACTTACCTATGAAGGACCATGGCATGCTTCGCGTGCATACTGCTTAAGTCCCAATCTCAAAGATCTTCTCGATGCACTCTTTAATAGACATCTTAACAGTTAAAATATATAATTGTTATTGTATTGTTCATACCAACTGAGCTCTTGTGAAAACTAATTTAGGTCAGTCTTCAATTTATGCCTAGTTTCTTCTAGTGATCTGAAGTCTGAAGTCTGAACTCTATTTTGGAGCAAGTACTCCCTGCTGTCCACAATATAAGTCACTTCAACTAATAAAAAATGGTTGTTAACTCATTAAATTTTTCTTAAATTCAAAGAAATTTCCAACTTTACCCATATTAAAAAAGGTTTTGAAGGAGAGAGAAAAATATAACGAGTCATGCTTAAACGTTAACTACATGGGCAAAATTGACAAATTAGCATTTATTGCTCTCAAAGTGATTGATATTATAGACCAAGTCATTCTTCTAGAAGTGACTTATATTGTGGACTGGAGGGAGTATATCAAATGCACTCTTATGAGCAATATATCATGATCTTTATCTACCATGCAGATGATAGAATACCACAACCTATGTACATTAGAGGGAATAAGGAAGAGTTGAGGAGTTATCATTTTATTTTCTTTTATTAGTTGTCACTACAAACATGTGTAGGAAACTTGGTATAGAGAATGTCTTGAATTTTTATGAACTTGTATTTGGAGATACTCCTGGGTCATTTATTAGAAAAGTGAATTGAGATTCTTGCTCATTTTCCTAGTAAATATTTTCTTCTTTTCTTCCTATTTCCCTGTTTCACCATAAATGTTCTTTTACTTTGTAGGCCATGGTTGCTCGTGGGGACCTTGGAGCTGAGCTTCCAATAGAGGACGTTCCTTTACTGCAGGTAATGTGTTGCTTACTTGCTTACAGAAACATCTTATAGATGCCACTGTAAAAAGATCGGTGAAGGAGTTTGTTGGATGACTTAGATTGTTTAGGGTTTCAAGTGATCAAATGTGAAATGTAGAACTTATGCAACATTTAATGTGAACTGCGTACTTGGAATCTGAGGTGGGGCATATGTGCTTCATTCTAATCTTAAGCTTGTTGCTGTTCATGGTTTTCATATCAAAGGTGCATAATGTGAACTGCTGTTTCTACCACTTGTGGGTGTGGCCTTAATTTTTTTTTTTTAAAACAATATATTTGTGAGTAATATTTTGAGAGTGGGACTGTTTAATTTGGTTTTCTATCTTATGCATACCCTTTTTCTAATCAAACAGGAGGACATCATTAAAAGATGTCACAGTATGCAAAAGCCGGTGATTGTTGCAACTAACATGCTTGAAAGCATGATCAATCATCCTACACCAACAAGGGCAGAAGTCTCAGACATCGCGATTGCTGTCAGGCAAGGTGCTGATGCAATCATGCTCTCAGGGGAAACCGCACATGGAAAGTAAGTTTCATATATTCAATTTTCCCCTTTTATGTACTTCACTAAAGGCAAAGATAAAGTGGTTAAGCTTTTTTACACAAATTTAGATTATTATTGACATTCTAAAGATTGTGGAGTTAAATAAATCCCTGTAGGCTATAGATCCACTTTCCATTGAAAATGTGTGCATGCTTTGATATTTTATATCTGGCTTTGGGTGACATGCTTGTTTGATTGTACTGTGCCTAATTATAATGGACTTTGCATTTACCTTGTTTCCTTTTACTATTTATAACATATTGTATCTTTGGACGGTTACAAATTGCCCCAGATTTCCATTGAAAGCCGTTAATGTAATGCATGCTGTAGCATCCAGGATTGAGGCAAGTGTTCGGAGTAGTGTTGATCTTCCTAATCAGTTGAGTTCCCATCAGGTATGTGCTTAATTCAGGAAAGAAATAATCTTTCGTTGTGCCTTAAGCAAGGTTCATTTTTTTCAAGTGCTGAACTTTACAGATATCCAGATTTGATCTAATATCCTTCGAAATATAAGTAGTTTGTGTTTATATTTTGACAGAGCCATATGGGAAACATTTTCGCGTATCATGCGACAACTATGTCTGCCACCCTTAATACTCCTATAATGGTTTTCACCCGAACAGGATCTATGGCTGTTCTCTTGAGCCATTATGGGCCTTGCAATGTTATCTTTGCATTCACCAATGAGTGAGTAGTAGCTTTAAGGGGCTTTCTCTTTGGATCCTCTTTATTTTGGTTTCTCAGATTTTAATTAATATGATTTCATCTCTTTCAGGGAAAAGATTAAGCAGAGGCTGGCACTTTACCGTGGTGTGATGCCGATATACATGGAATTTTTGGACGATGCAGAAAAGACCTTCTCTCTAGCCCTCAAGCTGCTATTGGTGAGTAATTAGTATTAGGTCTCTACATGATTGGCATAAATTTCTTTCTTTCAATGGCTTTCTTTTTATATATAGTGGTAAGTTAATTTTTTGTGATTCAGAATATGGGGCATTTAGAGGAGGGACAACATATTACACTTGTCCAAAGTGGCACACAAGCAATCTGGCGTGATGAATCTACTCATCTGATACAAGTTCGTAAAACTTCATGAATGAAAAATCAACTGTGAAGATATTTGTCACTGTGGATAACTGAATATTTCTTTTATTCAATTGTGTGGGAGTTTTCCCTCAATTGTCCGTAAGAATTATACAGGTTACTGGTTATTGCAGCATAGTTAAGGTTATTGGAGTACAAAAACTGGATGCTTCAAGGAATTGTCTGAATCCAAATGATCCAATTCACTGATTCTGGGTTTGCTGTGCCTCGCTTAAAATTCTCTGACTGTTTGTTAACACATTTGAATTAGAATATACTTACTATAGTAACAACACTACCTTCGGTGGTTAATATAAAATTTACTTAATTAATTTTGGTAGATTAAGATAATTAGTTAAATTAGTTGTTTGTAAAAAATGTGCATTGATTTCTCTAAAATACTCTCTTATATTATTTGCATTGAAATTGCCCTTTGGTGCAAACTCCCTTAATATGTGCAATCAATAGAAATAGTTTAGAAAAAAAAAATGACAAATATTGATGGATTGAGGTCTTATATTTAGGACCAAATACCCCCAACCCCAACTTACTCTTATATTAAGAACCAGTGGGACTACTTTATAACTCAACATTTCAAGTTTTGCTGAATCAACAGTTGAAATTACAGTTTGCTCTAAAGGCAAAGGGACCCTTCAAAATCCACTCCTTTATTGTTGCCCATTTGAAAATTACACTTAGAAGTTGTCAGGTTCATCAGTCACTTCAGAATTGCCCTGCAAGTGTATA
Organism: Acacia melanoxylon; assembly: GCA_019022615.1. NCBI lineage: Eukaryota > Viridiplantae > Streptophyta > Magnoliopsida > Fabales > Fabaceae > Acacia > Acacia melanoxylon. The sequence continues at coordinate 176,942 of JAFJYJ010000125.1, read as the reverse complement.
CCACTGTACCACTTTGCACAAGCAATATAAACAACCAAGTCCAACGTTGTCAGTACAGCTAAAAGGAAGTAAAACCTATCTAAATGACCTTTGTTTAGATTTTCTGGGATCCATCCAGGTTTGTTGTCATCAGAGGTTATGCTCATAACTATGCTCACAATTAAATTACTCACATAGTTCCCAAGTGACATTGAAGTCATGCACAGTGCACTCCCAAAGCTCTTTAATCCATCTGGGGTTTGAGCATTGAAGAATTCCAATTGCCCCACATACATAAAAACCTCAGAAGCTCCTATCATTGTGTACTGAGGAACTTGCCAGAAGATGCTCAATGAGGAGCTTCTGAAGCCTTGTTCTGCATATTTAAGCCTAAAGCATTCCACTATACCAGCTGAAACCATGGCCATTATTGATATAACAAGACCAATCCCCATTCTGAGGAGCTCGGTGAGCCCCCTGGAATCGAACGGTTCGAGTCTCTGGATGAGTGGGTTGATGAATCGCCGGTAAAGGAAGATGAAGAAAGTGACACTGAGGATATCGAAGCTTGACATGCTAGCCGGTGGTATTCTGAAATTGGAGACTGTGGTTTTCATGGCGGCGCCTTGCTCAACGAAGAGGGAAGCCATTTGTGTGAAAACCACTGAGTACATAATGGTGCAAAGCCATATTGGAATTAGTCTTAATAAGCATTTCACTTCTTCTACTTGAATAATGGAGCAAAGACGCCAATGATTGTAAGTGCCTACATTGATCTTGTCTTCTAGATCTCTTGTTGATACAACTGCTGCCTTATCCAAGCATCTACAACACATGATGGTTAAGCAACCCGACTTTTACCTGACAGTATCCTCTTTTAATTTACATACAAAAATTGCAACTTTAAACTGAAAGTTACTCTCACATCACTTTGGTGTGGTTTTGACATATACCAACAAGTTTCCAAACACGCTTACTCCCTCTGGTTTTTAATGTAAAACTAAATTAGGAAGTTGATATTAGTTTTAAATGTAAAATCTATTTCATATGTTTATTAACCCAATTCAACCTTATTGATATTCCTTTAACAATAAAGGTTTGTTTGGTATAAGGGAAGGGGAGGGGAGGAAAAGTGAGCGGAAGGAAAAAAAAAATGAGTTGAATTTAAGAAAATTATAGAAGGGGTTAAATTTTTTTAATTAATTTTCCTTATGCTTTTATTTTTTTATCTTATTTTTACTAAAAATTTGTAACCCCATTGCTTCATTTTTTTTATAAAAAAAAAAATCAACTCAAATTTTTTTTCAATCTCATTCATCCTCCAAATCGCTCGTACTAAATAGACCCTAATATAGTAAAAGAGTGAGGGATCTTGGGAATTAAGATGATTGAGGTGTTTTAGAAAAAAAAACATATAATATCAACTTAACTAACATCCTTAATCTACTCAAATTAGTTAATTAGACCAGAGCTAGTCTTACATCCAAGATCAAAGGTAGTATTTAAGTTCCAGTATAATATCTAAGGGGCATGATATTTTCCTTAATTTTAAACCAATAATATATTTACCTGAGGCCATGGGTGTGGAGAATCTTTCTATTGCCATTGTGATTAGAATCTTTGTTATCCATGCCATACAAACCCACCCCATTTGGTGGTACTTCAACTCTGCACTTAAGTGATGCAGCAACAAGAACTTGACAGAATCTAGAAAATGGATTCCCTCTGAGTTGTAAGTGCCTGTACCTTGGAGTCTCAACCAGAAACAACATTAACGCAGCAAAAGCAGCACCAGTAGAAACCCAGAATCCGACATGCCACAAACCTCCATCTTCGAAGTATCCGAGGACTGTGTTTGAGAACAGAGAACCTAGGTTCATTGCCAGATAGAAGTAACTGAAGAAAGCAACCTTCAATTTTCGCTCTTTAGAGTGTCCTCCATCGAACTGATCAGCCCCAAATGTTGCTATATTTGGTTGGTACCCTCCATATCCTAGAGCAATGAGATAGATTGAGATATAGAACATGACTATCTCCATCCTTGAATGTTCCCAACATTGAATTGTCTCTTTCCCACAATCTTTTGGTCTGATCAAGAACAGGTATGATGATACCGACAAGGATCCCAAACCCTGCCACAAGGCATATATAAATACTTTGATGAGTACCCACTTGCTAGTTTCGTTCCTGTTGTTTATAAGGCATTTCTAATATATTTCATACAGATCAAGAAAAAACTTAAAACTTCATTAACTCCACTATAAAATTAAACAACTTTCTAACTTTATCCCTATCTAATATATATTATACCTCATGAAAATAAAGTCAACATAATAAAAAGGGGAAAATATACATTCGCATATATGAAAAATTTGATAAGGTACCTAGGACCAGAGGAGTATTACTTACCAGTACGAAGATGACTTGGAAAACAACACAGGTTTTATATCTTCCCCAATAAGAGTCACTGAGAAATGCACCCACGAGAGAGAAGAGGTAAACAGTTCCGGTCCACCTGCTTACGTTGTTAGCAGCATCAGCATTAGTTTGGTCTAACACTCTTGTCAGGAACAGTACGAGGTTCACACCAATCCCAAAGAATGCCAGCGTAGCCAGACCTTGGTTTACTGTTTTAATTTATAATCACCAGCAAAATACAGAAACAAGCAGTTCAGTGACTTTTTCCCACCAAAAAAATGTAGTTTGGTGCAAAGCAATAAGCAGGAGAGCGTTGGTCCAAGTAAAGCAAAGAGTATTTATTCTACACTAAAGCTGAACAAGTTCCGGTGGATAAGGAAGCTAAATAAATTATATAATTATAAAATGCTTGATATGACTCTTCATGTGTATAATTAGATTACATATCAGTTTATAGTCTAAACACATTTAGTTTGGAGAAAAATGATTATTATAAGGGATAAAATGAAAAAAAAATTCATATATTTAAAACCAAAATTCACTTATAAACTAGTTCTTATATTTATAAGTAGGGTAATATGCCTAGGAAAATGTCCTTAACATGGTCCTTAAAATAGGACCGTATTATGGACTTAATATTGGTTCTACACATATGACATATTTATTATATTTGTTAATTTTTTATCAATTTATCTTTATTAATGCTCCATCAACTATGAACAAATAAAAGAGGGATGAAGAGAATTAAAAAGATGATTATGGTGTTAAAAACATATCAGATCGTATTTACTACTATTTTAACTAATTCCTTAATATAATTAAATTAGACAAATAGTTCTATATCTATTCTTCATTAAGTAACTTTAACAGGTGTGCTGTTCGTTTGCAGGCACATGCAGACGGGCATCTTACCTTGTAGTTCGTGCAGTTGTGACAATCTTGTTTTCCTTAAACTATTTTATTTATGTGTGTGTTAGTGTGTTTGGATATGTATAGTACCACGCATTTATCGTTTATAAACCAGAGCGATCAGCAGCTCCTTTTCTAAGCGGTGGTCGAGAGAAAATACAGTACTTCTAAAGGAGAGGATCCTCTCACAGTCGGATCCTCTTCCCATCCCTTTGCTCCAACAAATTGATTTTGTAATTTCGAGCTCTATATTTACAACAACAAAATATTTACAAAAAAATCATATTTTAGCAACAAGTTTTGAAAACTTTTGCAGATTCCCCAATCAAGTCCAATCTTCCACCAAGGTATACCCTCACTTCCAATGGTTGCCAGAGATCCAACCGTACAAAATTATTATTATTTTTAAAAAAAACTAATTGAACTGATATACCAACAAATCCTCGGCCCACGATTTAACATTCGGTCGCTGATTTGAGATTTGGAAATTGAAGGAAAGGAGGGAACTTTCTGTCTGTTTCTGGGTTTATTTAATCCACATTTCCTGCTACGATTCTCCAACAAGTCTCTCATTGCTTTTTTTTCCTTAACTTCTTTAACCGATATGGCTTCTGAAGAATAACATCGGATCCGGGACCCGTACTTCTAGACAGTCACACCCAAAAGCCTCTATATATATATAAATTAAAGCTCTTGGTACAACCATCTTTTTTATATCCTCAGTTCTCTTCTTCCGGGTCGGTCTTGGTACAGTGATAAAATTGTTGCAATGTGACCTAATGTGACTTGAAGGTACAAGTTCAAATTTTGAAAATACTGATTGTGGGTAAAATTCCATACATCTACCACTTCACGACCCCACCTAGTACAGCCTTATGAACTGGACTGTCATATGGACTTCAAATGAACTCTCCTCCTCCGACTAAGGCTTCGGTCGAGGTGGTGAGCTCACCCGTAAGGAGGATAATATATATTTGAATCCCGAGAAGCAATGGTGGAACTGTTTGGTATTCTAAAATTTGTTAAAATATATGTACTTGTAACATAATACTTTATTTTAGCCACTAATTTGGTCCCAACTAATTTCTTATCAAGGCCCCGGCTAGCCTTCTATTTTTTTTTTTAAAAAATATATGTATTTATTATATAATATTTTATCACGGCCAATAATTTGCCTAATTAATCTTTTATATTCTCTATAATTTCACTATCTCCCTCTTTTCTTTTCTTTAGTTTTTTCCTTTTTCCTTTTACATTTTCCCTTAAACTTCCTCCACAAGCCACGCTTCCCTTCTCCCTCCACGTCTCCAATCTGCTCTGACTTTGACCGCTCTGAATGCTCTCCATTCTCCACAACTCCACCGTCCACCCTTAGTCTCCCTCTTCATTCGAGTCGGCGAGTCCCGACCTTCCGACGCCGACCTAACTACACTCTGCTTTGAGTGCTCTCCATCCTCAGTCTGCTCTTCCTCCGACTCTGAGTCTCAGACGTGCATGGGGCATGGCGACGTCTGAGTCTCTGACATGCGTGGTGACGTCCGACCAGCGACTAGCCGACCTCCATCTGTCCCACAACTACCTGACCAGCGACCAAAGTCTGACCAGCGAGCGACCACCGTCCGACCATGTATTTTTCCCTCTCTATTCCTCTTCAATCTATCTTAGATTTCTGCGATTTGTGTGTTTGTCAAATGTCAACTAGATTAATTCATTTATTTCAATCGAAGCTGATGCGTTTTTTATTTAATTTCATTTTCATATTTGGCACTGTTATTTAATTTCATTTTCATATCTGGCCTCTGGTTTGAATGGTGTTGTGTTTATGAAACTTCCATATGTATGATTTGGATCATTACTGAGTGCAAAACTGCTGGTTGTAGTATAGTTCATAGGTATATTCGAGAAGGGAAACCACATTTTTTCTTTTGAATCTATCTATCTATTGATCCTTTGGCAAATGATCCCATGGTTTTAAATTTTGTTTTGAGGTAGGCAAAATGCAGTATTTAAATGTTAGATCAATAGATGTCTTCAATCAATATGTTTATTTTTTGACTTGGGCTAAAAAAATTTCCTAGTTCTGCCACTACCCGGAAGTATATTTTTTAGGAGGGCAAACCTTCTGTGCAATATGCGTGGAAAGGAGTTATCGCTGATCAAATCAATCTCTCTCTCTCTCCCAACTGATATTCAGGTTTAGTTAGACAGACAATATATTCAAGTCGCTCGACCTGCTTGATCTCTCTAGAAAGACCTATGGGCAACGCCAAAAGCATGCAACAAATTAATTAAAAGCTGAAACAATTGGTCGGTGTTTTCTGAACCAAAACGTAACATACGTACACGACACTGCGTTTAAGTTGTTTTTTCCTATCTGGGACCGATTAGATGACCAAAGCGATTGCTTCATTTGAAGATCAGAACAAAAAGCTAGCTAGCCTTCCCCTTATTACTCCTTAATCCTGATAACCTATCGATCTATCTATATGTACAATACGTTTCTGCTGAACCACACTCCTTAAAAACGTTCCTTCTCACAACTGCAGCAACTTACACCCTCTAAATCTACAGTAGTAATATATCCAAATGATGCATGAGAATTTGAGATATAGAAGCATTGAGACTGAGATCGATATATATATATATAATTCCAAGTCTGAGGAATTACTGAAAAGTGAAAATGATCTCCCTGAGGAAAGAAAAATTTGTCCTTGTAAAATGGATTCATTACAAGTCTAGATCATAGATAAAACATAAGTAATTAATTAATTAATATGAAATTTGTTTGGAGAGATGGAGCTTACAGAGTATGAGAATTCCAGCAATCCATGTTCCAGATTTAGCTCTCACAGCTCGTCGACCTCTCCAATCAACACTTCCATCAACCGTGAGCGCTTCTTCTTCTTCTTCCTCCTCTTCAAACTTGTTCTGCATATTCAACCCGTGTGTGTGTGTGTGTACGTATATATATGATCATATCACTTTTACGACTAACAGTACAGATGAAGAAAAATAAATGAGAAAAAACGAATCTCGATGGATGGATACTAACCTGTAAGCAGGCCATTTTTGTTGATACGAAAGAGAGAGAGAGAGAGTGTGTGTGCGTAGGTAAAGGTCTTAAAGAGTATCGCCAGAAGCAAAGAAAGTGTGTGGGAGTGAATAAATAGATAGATAATAGAGGACGCACCGAAGGGTGGCATGCACATGAACGGTGCAGATTTCAGTGTACAGACGCAATCACACAAAAAGCCTCTCTCTGTTATATAAATGTTGTTATTGTTTCTTAATTTGGATTGAAATATATGCGGCACGTCTATGTTTTTTCTTACTAGAAATACTTGCACACTCTAGACTATTATTTTATCTAAACTTTGTGCGATAAAAATATAATAACTTAAATCATTCTAATTCTAGTTAGGAGGTAATGACACGTATGAAAAAAATTCAAATTTTAATTTGTTTTCAAGAAAAATATGAGTTCATTATTTTTGTTAGTTTTTTTTTTTTCCAAATTAAGATGTATATTTATATTGAAAAAAAAATATGAATTTTTTCTGAGTCACCTCCCAAATAGGATTAAAATATCTGAATTATTATATTTTTATTGGACAGAGTTTGGATCAACTACATACTCTTGGAGTATGTAAGAATTTCTCTTTTGCTTACACCCACATATAAATATAGTATCTTCTTTAATTCGGGAATTAATAATAAATTTATCCGTTTAATTTCAAGGATAACTAGAATTTAGAGATATTTATGCATCTGAAGTTGGTGATTTTGAAATTTAATTACATATATAGTTTAACCATTTAACATTAAATTCCATTGAATGGTTGAAAAAAAAAAAAGACATGTGATTCCCTTCCCCTTTTCTTTCTAAGTTTGGAGTACATTTTGTGTTTAATCATTTTGATGAGTATAACTGATCTAAACTGTCTAGATTGATTTTAAGCAGTTCAAATTTAATTTAATTTAATTTATATAGTTTAAATAAATTTTAATGTATTTAAAATTTGACATAAATATAATCTTATATCTATCACTCTAAAAAATAAATCTATCGTTATTAATTAAAGAGGTCATGACAAAACGCCATACAAATTAAACAAGAGAGCTAAGTATAAGAAGAATTGAATGTATGATTAAGCACCCCCTTAATTTCTTGCTTGCACATGGAAAAGAACCATCTACGAATAACAACGGCCACATTTCATGATTTTAATATATTATTAATTAAGATTCCAACCTTTCGCATTCTTAATTATCTTAAGTAAATTAAAAAGACGAAGCTATATTTAGATTTATATGTAAACCTAATGTATCATTATCTCTCTTATTTATATAGAGATTATATTGACGCATAAAAACATAGTTAAGGAGGACTGAAGAGGAGGATGGGTAGGTCGGTGGACAAAAATCAGTGAACAATAATGGTCGAGAAATAGAACATGCCTTGGTAGCTTTGGAATTTTCAATGCAAGGTGGTGTAGATGTTGAGGCGTTGGGAGGAAGATTGATGAGAGACAACTCAAAAACGTTAGAACTAATAAGGAGAGCCGTCATAACAATTTTCTTTCTTGTTTTGATAATTGAGTTCAAAGTCAGATAAAATTTGATTAGATAGATTTTTTGATTTATTTGGCTTATCCTAATAACAATCAGATAGGTAAATTTGGGATAATGAAATATTAACATGGGTATTTTAGTCAAGATAAGACATAATATTTCCCACCCCTCCAAAAAACCCTAAATTTGGAGGAGCGCAGAAGGAGGATTACAAAAAAACAGAATATAGTGATGGAAATTCCATCACTAAACAGATAAGTGACAGAAATTCTGTCCACTACAAGAAAAATCAGTTTTTGCTACCGAAAAATTCCGTAGCAAAAAAGCTTTTTTCTGTCGCAAATTTGATTTGCTTCACGGATTTTATCCGTCGCAAAAAAAAATGTCGCAGTTGTGCGGAAAACCAAAAATCCGTCGCAAATTTTATCATTTTTTTTTTTAAAAAATATTCTTTTTTAATAATCCGTCGCAAATTTTATCATTTTTTTTTATAAAAAAAAAATTTAAATCACATAATAAAATATTTTTGCTATTAAACACACTCTAAGTTTCTATATTTAGAATATCATTAATGAACAACACGTAACAAATAAAAGGAACAAGAAGAAATTAACAAATTCTTATAATTATTAGGGCTTTTCTACGTTAACCATTCAAATAAAGAAAAAAATATTGCGAAATAAAGTTTATTTATAACCAAAACAAGGAAAATTGAGATAGGGGAATACTAAAGAAACATTGAAGGCACGAGTTTCTTCAACCATCTATACCAATCTTTTTCCTCTTTCCCAACTTCACTCTCTCCATCTGCAACATTAACACCACCAATTAAACCTAAATCAAAAGTGAAGAATATACAAGACTTTCACAGTGACCATCCATAACAAAAGTGAAAAAAGTAGCAATGATAAAGAATGATAAAAGGGAGAAAAAAAAAATCAATCAAAGCACACTTTTAATTAATAAACCTACTAAACAATATAGTGAAAAATTCATGAACATAGACTCTAACTTATAAAAACTGAGAAATAAATCCAGCTTTCCAATTAAGATGATACAGCAAACACACATAAAGCAAAGCTCTAATTTTTAAATTTCGCAAAAACAACGCTCCAATTTTTCCATATTGCTATATTGAATTCAATATCATTTTGACCGCAAACACACATAAAGCATCACAAGAAGATACAGCTTATCTTTATAGGGATAAACCTTGACATCAGATGGAGCTTCTTCAATGTTAAGAGCCTTAACTTTTCCATCTACCAAGCTGACCATCTACACCAAGACAACAGCAGCTATGAATAATCAGACACAAATTTAATACTAATGCAATTCTGACCTTATTACACCCCAAAACATATGTGCATCTATTCATTTCTAATCAATATGAATATTCTTTTCCTCAATTAACTTGCTAACTCAGTTTCCTTATCATATATATCTTTCATGCAGCAACCTATATTATTTTAATTATCATTTTGCATTTATTTTCTTCCATAATGATGTTGCTTGTGCTGCTAAAGAGATTTTGTCTCACGCATATATTATCCCAGTCATTAAAAAAAAATATTAGTGCTTCCATCGATCAAACCCTGAAAAAAATAAAATAAAAAAAATAAAACACATTTGATTGGATTTCGAATGATATCGGTCATCCCATTTTTTTAAAAATACTAAATCATCATCGCAAGGTTTCTGTTGGAATCCCTTAATTATAGGATCTCGTGATTATAGGAGAAATTTGAATTAGATTTGATTTTTGTATTTTATTTTTTCCCGATTTCTCTCTATGTATCTCGGCCTAACAACTAATGGCCCTGATCCTATTTTCATGTATATATATCCCGACTAACAGAAAGGAATAAGATCATCGATGAGTGACTCACAAAAGCTATCGGTTTCTTCAGTGTCAGAGTGAAATAAATGATGTTGTGAGCTACCGAACAAGAAATGGGTAACCAAAAGACTGCAGAAATGGAAGAGGAGATAGAGAATAACTAATTTTTAAGGTTAAAAAAATAATGCCCAATACAATAATTGTCAAGGAGGGAAATTAAAAACACAGAGTGATCTTAACACTCAAGGAAAAAAAGTAGGGCTAATAACTTACAGCATTTTCGGCTTGAAATCTCTCAGCCCACCAGAAGGTGACGAGGAGGACCGGAGGAGAGACACGAAACGAATGGAGAGAGATGAGACGAACGTGAAATGACTAACAAATCTGGCATAAAACTAAAATTTTACGACGAAACTAGTTTGGTCGCAAAATCACTTGATTTTGCGACGGAACAAGGTTTCCGTCGCAAACAGGCATCAGAATTGATGCCTTTTTGCAACGGAAATCGAGTTCCGTCGCAAAATGGCGGCCAAAAAGCCGCCATTTTGCGACGGAAAAAGGATCCGTCGCAACTCAAGGCGGCTTTTTTTGCGACGGATACCTAGATCCGTCGCAAAATGTCGGCGGTCTTTTGCGACGGATATCGGGATCCGTCGCAAATTGCCGAATTTTGTGACGGATCTCTGTATCCGTCGCAAACCTGCAGAGGTTTGCGACGGATCAGACTAGCCGTCGCAAAAGGTATGCCTTTTGCGACGGATATAGTTTCGTCGCAAAACTTCTAATTTTGCGACGGAATTTTAAATCCGTCGCAAATACCAAAAAATCTGTGATGGAATTTTTTCCGTCGCAATTTAAATCGCAATTTCCGATTTTCTAGTAGTGGTCACTAATTTAGTGATGGAAATTTTGTTGCTAATATGTTAGCGACGAAAAAAGTTCGATCTCTAAAAAGGACATTACTAGTTCAGTTTGTAATGGGATTTTAAATTCTGCCCCAAATGTAGTGACGAAATTTCCGTCGCTAATTTGTAACGAAATTCCATCACTATGATTGATTCTCTTACTAATTTGTGGAATAGTCTATTCTGGTTTTTTTTCCTTTTTGCGAAAGATTAGTAATAGAATTAAAAATTAATTTTTGGAATAGCCTATTCTGTTTTTGAGACCAAATTGCGATAAAATTTCCGTCGTTAAATTGCGACAGCTTTGGGATGGAATCTTCATCACAAGTTTGTCACATATTAGCGACGGAATATCCTATCAGTAATCAGTCACAAACTTTTTTTTTTTTTTTTTTTTAAAAAAAATTAGTAATGGAATTTCCGTTAAAAAGTGATTTCTGTTTTTTTTTTTTTTTAAAAAAAAAGTTGGTGACCGAATTTTCGTCACAAACCTGTCTCTAATCTTTTTAAATTTTAGTTTTATTTCAGTTAAAAATTTTGTCATATTTAATTTAACTGTAAGTCAACCTTAATAATGGTTAAATAAACAAAAGTGAAATTAAATGGATTGCAAATGAAAAAAATTTCAAACCAAATTATAAAAAGATCGTAATTTAACAACTACAAAACAAAAGTACTCAAGTGAAAATGTATATAAAGTATCAAACAAACCACACAAATGTCATAATGTAGTCAAACAACTTAGTAACTAACCTATTTTATGGTGTGCTCTCATCGGCGACATCAACTTCAGTGTTTGGATTGTTGACATTCCCAGAGAATTTTTGCTCGATCAAGTGCTTCCAACCTAGTTAATATAAATTATCAAATGTTAAAAATACATTTGGTGGCATCATTTTAATTAGAAATATATAGACTAATCATATCAAAGATAGAAAAAACTTTTATACAAGTCTAGAGACACAAAATAGAACGAACGGCATAACATTTGGCAACAAAAACTCCAGCAAGCTAACTACAGTTTGTCACAATTGCTTGAACTTGGCTAAAGTATTAACACATAACATAAATGAAATCAGCATCTAAAATCTATATTAATTCTCCAAAACGAGTTATGTCATAATGAGAAACCCATCGGATCATGACTCAAAACCACTTCTCTCATTTGCAAAGGGATTCAATAGACTAGTGATAGATGTGCATTATTACTACAATCTTTTTTCGGATGAGTTCAACGATATCAGCGTCCAACAAAGCATTCATTACATATATAATAAGAGAGCTACAGATCTCAGCAGCATCACTACCACCAATGGGCCTCTCAGTTTCGTGGGTAGGTAAAAAGGATTATATTATATGCAAAGTCCCTATTTTCAAATTTATCTACAATGAAATTATATTATTCGTAATCATAAATAATGTGATGACTCGATTACCAACATACTAAAATCTATATTAATTCACTACAACATACCTTTTTGGTCTGGTTTTCTCTTCCTTTTCTGTTAATGCCCTAGCTATAGTGATACCACTCTGCACCAAATTAACTTGCAAACTAGTAATGGTGATCTCACAAAAATCTCAACAAGTAGGCCTGCTCCCAAAGCATCATTGAGAAATTTCAGATTTTAATGTTTCTTTTCTTGAGTGAGAGATGAAATTTTTTTATAATCCAAATGGGAAAACCTCTAAAGCAAAAATTTAGTTGAGGAAACTGAATGAGAAGACTTTTATAAATCCAAATGCATATAATGCACATTGATGAAAATTACTGGTGTTCCGTTATAAGAACACAGATGTCTAATCACAGTGGGTTAGTGGATGATTTAAATAGGATCTATAATACTCTCAAGCTATATAAGAATTGAACGAAAATACAGCTAATTCTTAGAGTAAAATTAAACCTCAGATCAAAATGAAATGGAACTGTATGCTTATCAAAAACCAGAGAACAAGAAATAATTGAACAGAAGAATAAGTTCATATGTACATTAATATTGCAGAGATACGAATTACAACCAGCTACTAGGTCCAAAAAAACAGGAGCCGGAGAAAATAACTGAAAAAGCATTTCATACAAACCAAACAATGAAGCTTGACCTTACAAAGTGATATTGAACGCTTTATGTACAATTGCAACTATATGAATCCAAAGAAGTACTATAATAATTGGCTTTTTGGTTAGCGGTAGGAGCAATGACTTATTTTTTATCTAACTTTAAACGAAGCCCGATAAGAAAAAAGTTAGGTTGTAATTGTGATTTGTGTTTGGATTGATTGTGTCAGATCAGAAGTGACTTTTTTTCAAACGGAAGAGTGTTTGAATTATTATTTGAAAAGTGAGTTGAGATGAAAAATAACTGGAAAGAGCATGAATCTTATTGAATACTATATATATATTAGTTGTATATATTGTGATAATTGAAGATAAAAATTTAAAATTGATAAAAAGTTAAATTATTATTCACTCCAGTTCTAAATCCAAGACAAAGTTGACTTTTTGGAGAGATTAAAGATGTTAATTTAAATTATTTTAGAGTATTTATATTTATATTTTTTCCCAAACTAATTAGTTTTACTAATTAAATTATTTTTTGTTTTTGTTTTTATATTTTGCCACATTTCTATATTTTATTTTTCCTATAATTTGGCAAAAGAAGACAAAAAACTGGACAAAAAAGCTTATGTGGTTCAATCATGAGTATTTATAATGCTGCTGGACAAAAAAGCTCCCCCTCCTAGCGTTTATGGATAAGGAGATTTTGTGTGTGTTAAAGTTCATTGAAATATAAGCCTCCCCAAACAGGTCACGATGGGCTTTTTTTTTTTTTCACCCAACGTTCTTTCAAAAGTCACTGACTGAATTTACACTACAACGCTGGTCTGACGATGTAGCCAAACAAGCTCAATATAGGTAATTCTTTCAGCTTCAACTCTTAGATCAAGTAATTAACGAAAAGTGGATAAAAACTAAAAAGATTTCGTGAATTAAGGAAAAATTAGCTCAAGTTCACAATCTGTTCTGTTTTGTTATAGATGGAACTAAGTCTATGCTATAAAATACAGAGTTAACTCATGACTCCCTAACAATAATAAAGCCGTTTTCAGACTTAATACCCATGAAGGTAAGTTTAGTTTGTTTGTCTTTATTTCCTTTTAATTGTTAAAACTAAAACAAAAATTGAATGTGCTCAACCTAATTAAAAATATAGTTGCGATAACTAGCTCACTTTAACTTTAGTCCTCATGGGAACGATATTATTATACAACTTGCGATTCGTAGGCATGCAGTAAAGCCACACGGATAACAGTAAGCTTGACTATGAACACAAAAACTAATACTTATATGTATTGGACAGACAGCCAGAGATGGCATGAGGATGAATAATTAGAAAACTTTCACAGGTAATGGAAATAAAGAATGTCCTAATAAGTAAAAAAATCCAGACATGCACTAGAAGAAACTAATCACAAGAAAGTTTTAAAATTTAACCATCAATTTGTATGCCGTTACATCCATTTGCCGATTAATGGTTACTATCATGTGTTATTCCATCAACATATTGTTCATTATACAATTCTTTCTTCATTTATTATGTTGATTTTTAAACTAGAGTAGTCCATATATCATTTTCTTATTTGTTTAGTCAATAAGAAGTCAAGAGACGACTCCAATTTAATGGTATATAAATGCGTTTTCTAAGAATTCGTCTCCATGCATGTCTCAATAAATTTTAATAACGAGATGATAATGACAATGCCCTACTCAATTATCATCCCACCTACCTGGTGAAAATTTCAATCTTTTTTTGTAATCGACAATATATAGAAATAATTATATTATCATTTATTCTCTAATTAAATGATCAAAATCTGAAAATTTCAATTTAGGGACGGAATTAGCAACAAATTAGAGTCGAAAGAAATTAGTGACAGAAATTAGAGATAGAAATTGAGCATGTATATGAATGAATGAAGCTCTGTTTCTGTTTATTATGTTGCACAAAACATTGAGCATACAAAAATGTCATTATGTGAACATAAGCCGATGTAAGGCAAACATATTTTGCACTAGCATTCATCTTGCATGCATTGTTAGTATTGTTTACTACTGAGATGTCCCGGAATCTCACCCTACGCCACCAACCATAAAGGTACGTGAATATGAAAGAGAAGAACGCTTGAAGATCTAGAAGGAAGAATGACGAAGAATTGAAGAATAACAATGTAAAATTTACTGTATGTAAATTATTTACACAACAATATATATGTTCGTATGGAAAGGCAAGTTTTACTTAAACGGTTAATGGAATCACTAATAACAAGAATTAACTATGATATTTGGTAAGAATAACGGCTAATAGTCATGAATGAGTAATTAACCCCTAAGTAATTGAATAGTAACACTTCCGATACGTAATTAAAGGGGTATGTAGAACCGGTCTTACATCAGGATCATGGTGTCTGATCTCATACTCATCAAGAATGAGATTGACTTTTCTGTTCATACTCAACAAATATCTGACCAGCCTCCTCACTGGTTAATAAGTTTTGCATCATTGCCTCCACTTATGGCGGATGCAGGGGTTGTGGAGGAGGAGAAGGGAGAGAAGGAGGTGTGGGGGTTGTGGAGGAGAAGAAGGAGGTGGAGGAGGAGGATGACGCTAGGGGTGAGCATTCAACCGAAAAACCGAAATATACATATTTTAAAAACCAAACCGAAACCGAAGAATCGAAATATTTCGGTTCGGTTTTATGGTTAATTCGGTTTTTGGGCTTAAGTTGGGCCTTATTGTTTATGTTAATTATGTAAAATGGCCAATCTATTTTTTTTTTGCTGAATCAATCTACAATATTGACTATTGAGTGCAACCTGGCTATAGTATATTTTACATAACTCATAAGGTTGGGTCTGACTCATACATATGCATCTTCGTTTTAATTAATTTCGGTTATTTCTACCCAAAATAAATAAATAAATCGGTTTTAACCGAAATAATTTTGCAAAAACCGAACTAAGCTACTTTAAAAAACCGAACCGAACGACCGAACCGAAAAACCGAACACCGAATTATTCAGTTCGGTTTTCGATTTCGATTTGCTCACCCCTAGATGACGCCTTGGATTTTTTAGTAAGTTTTTAGTATGACATTTTTATCTTGGCGATTGAAAGAATAAAGGAGGATAATAAACATAAGGAAATTGAGAGTTTATATAGATTGAAAGTGATGGGTTCGGACTATCACAACACATGTTGAAAGTTCAAGAGGAGTAGTTACGCGTAGTGGTGGGTAATGAAAAGATACTTAGTTGTTGTACTGACCATTGAAGCACAGAGTATTCTCGTGGGAAAGGGCAAATGTTTGGACCGTTTAGTTGACGATTATTTAAGAGAAACCGTTATATTGTTTGTCTGATATAAAGTTGGACGACAAATCATTTGTATGTTCATTTAACATTTCATGACGATTTTAACATAAAAATCGGCAGATAATATATGATTGTTACAAAGTACAACCGTTATTTATTTGCATAGTATTCTTATAAGTGATAGTTGTTACTTAATAACCATAATATATATACCTATTTTTTTTAAAAAAAAATTGGTGGTTTACAAATAAAAAAAGACAAAGTAAATAAACAAACTAAAAATAAAAAGTTATAGAGATGTTCCCTTTCATTTGTCCATGATATTTTGTTGAATCAGAAGAATTGAGAAATTGAAATGGAAGTATAGAAGTGGGGTTTAGTTTTCAGACGTTTATATAGAAAGGGTTTTTGGATTATCCATTTGTTGCGTCTTTTAATATTTAAGATAATTATATTTTATAAATGGAAACGGTTAATTCTCAATAACCGTTATGTATTTGGCAATTTTTTTTAATTTATTGGTGTCTACTATTAATTGTATAATCAACCACAATATTAACTTAGAATCGTTAAGTATGCTGCAAAAATACTTTATGGTTCTTAATAAATAACCGTGCAATATTAATTTTTGACTTCATCTCCTCTCCTCCGATGATGAGAATGAGGATGGGGGTAAGGATGGGGAAGAGGACGAGGAGGATGAATAGAATGATGAGAACGACAGTGGTAGTGATTGCCATCCTCGTCGTTCTATTCATCTTCCTCTTGCTCTTGCTCATCCTCTTCCTCATTACGGAGGAGGGAGATGAAGACCAAGTTAGATTATTATTATCAACGTAGGAAATGGGAAAGGTTTCAAACCATCACGGGTTTGTTGTTTCATGACGATTTTTGCTTAACAACCGTCATTATTATGTGAGACAAAATATGACGGTTACTAATTACCATCAAGCTGGTGCCTCCACCCCCTTTGTCAATCCATCTATTGCGCCGAATGACGAGATAACATGAGAGAAAAGAGCACTAGGGAAGGGTCTTGTTGTTATAAAGGAGGTCCAAATAAAATTATGAGAGAGGGGAGGAAACTTACTGTGAGGTGAAACAAGAAATGATAAATTGTGAACTTGTCAGATATCAAAATTTGATATTTTGTGTTCCATCTACACTAAGTTTCCTTTTTCATGACAACAAGACCCTTCATCAATACATTTTTCTCTTGTGTCATCTCGTCATTCGGCGCAATAGATGGATTGGCAGAGGGGGCGGAGGCGCCGGCTACGGTAGAGGGGGCGACATGGTTAGGACTCTCAATTCTTGAGCCATTTGTTGCCACCAACAAGACTTGAGGAGGAGGAAGTGGCGGCTCCAGAGGAATTCCCTGGGATCTTAACATGATGAAGGAGAAAAGGAGGAGGTCGATAAAAAAAAGTAGTAAGAATCACTAGGAATATTTGAGTTTAAATAGTGGTCTAATGGATTGCAATGAGTTATGAATTATGACTTATGAAGGTGTAACGTGATCACGAAGGGTTATGATGAGTTATAACATTGAATGTCCAAATGTTACGAAAGGATATGAAAAAGTTAGATGACGGTTGTTTCTGAAGAGCGTTATACTTTGTCTTCGTTTATATAAGTGTTTGAAAGACTAATCGTTTGTAAGTGTTACATGATGGTTATTTATTAAGAATCATCATTTTTGTCACTAAATAAATGACGGTACATTTGTGTTTTTGTGAATTCCATATTGTAATATATGACGCTGCACATAACTAACCGTAATATATCCATGCACAACCTCCACTTCGATATACATGATGTTTATTAGCTATAACTATTATATATTAGGTGTTATAAATGCCCAAATCTATAGTAGTGTGTAGGGGTGAGCATGGTGCCCGAGATCGTGCGTACGCCGTCAAAGCCTAGCAAAAAATTACCCGATCCCCCTAAAAAGTGGCCCGAGAAAAAGTTTGGGCGGTTTTGAAATTGAGAAGAATCGGGTAGCCGGGCATCGGGTAGGGGTCCCGCCCCCATTTGGCCTCGCCGGAAAATTAAATATATTTAAATAAATATTGTTCTACATATATTATTTTATTTAAAATATATTATATTATTATGTCTAAATATATTATATTATAATTCAGCTATCTCCAAAGCTTTGAAATTCTATGAACTAAAATCTTCAAGGAGCAGGGTAAGACGTTACTACTTGGGCAAGGGAAGCCCGCTCTTGCCTAGCCCAAAAATTGTTAGGGCTTTTATCGGGCTTTGGGCGTGGCGCAAAAATGCAGCCCGTTCATTCTATGAGATAGGCATCGGGCAGGGGTCTCGCCTTGCCCAGCCCTGCCTATGCCCACCCCTAGTAGTGTGAGATGAGTGCCATTTTCTAATTGTATCCTAGTTGTACATAACCTTGAATATTGAGGGAAAAGAGAAAGATGAGAGATATTTGAATAGGGTCAAAGCTGGAAATTTTATTCTAAGATATGTTCAATGAGTTAACCGTTATTACCGTTCAATGAGTTAACCGTTAGTCTCTCCTGAGTTAACCGTTAGTCTCTCCTTTTCTTTTTGGCCAATAACCGTTATTCTTAATTACACTCATAATTTTACCTGGAGGAAAATTCTGAATCTCACTCATAAATGAATATTTTTGTAAGGGTCGCCATGATTCAATTCAACCTTTCAAGTTAAAACGAGTCATAAAGAAAGGCTCTACCAAGCCTCCAAAGCATTTTAAATGTCAACATTTGTGTGCTTTTTGATACCTCAAGGGTCAAAATATGTCATTGACAATGAAAATTCACTCAAGTCCAATCAAAACTCTCCTTCTCCTCTCTTTCGCCTTTCCCTTTCACTCCGCAATAATATTTAAATTTATTTATTTATTGAATGTTAACATCTCAATAATATCTGTGTAATATACTAGTAAGCATCATCTGTCTAAATCTGATTTAAATATTTCCCCTACAAAAATTGAATATGAAAGAAAAGGGAGAGGGGGCATGGACAAGAATAAATATTTAAGAGAAACTCTATTATATGATGATCTCATATCGATGAGTTATTTATTTATTTTTGTTTATAAAATTAATGTTTTTTAGAAAATAATTTGTCTTTCCTATATAAAATTTTTCTCTCGTATCTTAATATTTTTTAAATTTTTAATTTAATCCCTCACATTTACATACTTCTATTCCCATTTCCTTTTTCTTTTTTATGCCGGATAGCTTTTTCAAAAAACGAAAAAAAGATAATTGGGCCAATTCTTAAAAAAAAAAGAGAATGTGTTCGTGGAGAAATGAGTGTTATGACATAATGGGATCAAGTTTGGGCTGTTTGGAAAAAGAATAAAAAAAAACTTCTAAGTTTGGGTTTTTCCAAACTCCCACAATGGTATCCTTGTGTCAAAAAAAAAAAAAATCACCTTGACCGGTTAATTAATACTACTTCTGGACTTAATTATAGGACAAAGTTTGTAGTGCAATTTGTAATATAAATTTTATCATATAATTAGGACCAGAGGTAGTAGGATTTATTTCCCATTTTGCCAATGGAAGCTGTGCTTTTTCAGTTTCTTAAAAATTTTATATTTCATATTGGGTTATATTACCTCAATATTTCATGTGGGTTTAAATCTCTCTTTTTAGGGTACTACTTGGTAAGAGAGAGATATAGATAAAGAGTTATTGCAAATGAGAATTTTTTGTTTGTTTATTTTATTCGCTTTATTTTCATCTGGGTTTCATGTATTTGTAGGATTATATTATTTGTTTTTATTATTTTTAATTTTAAAATTCCAAATCAAATTTAGAAAAATCAGATTTATCTATTTTTAATACTTCAATAACAACTCTGCAATTATTATATTCTAATAATTTATATTTAATCTGAATAGCCTAAATTGTAAAGAGGAAGGGATGCAAAGAGGAGACACTCTAAATTGAGGGCAAGCTCAAAACACTCAATTGCAAGTGTTAATCAATATCCCAATCATTTTTCATCAATTAACTAATTAATATTAATATCAATTACTCTCTCTTGTCTTATTCATAAAAACTCATTAACGAATGCGTTTAACAAAGCAATTAAAGTTAATAAGTATATCTAAAATAAATTTTATTTTTTAAGTATCCCTTTATTTATGAAGTGCAAGCAAGAGTGAGAAATAAAGTAAATATGAGTATTACTAATTTTTTAATTAATGCAAAATATATATATATATATATATATATATATATAAACACATAGTTGACTACTTGACTTCTTTTAGAAAGATTATGTAAGTTAAATAAGTTGTGTAAAATTATATTATATATCATTTTATTAGTAAATAAATAAATTTAAATAAATAATAAAATTAAATATTTTAAAATAATTTATTCAACTTCCTATATAAAAAAGTTAATTGAGTCTTGTAAAGTGGTATCTCATTCATATACAACACATTTTATAAAAGAAAAAATAGAAAAAGATATATATCTGTTTGTGTTATCGTAGAAACTATTTTTTTAAACAAATTTATAATTTATATTTATAAGGTAATTACGTGGAGTTATGCAAGTTTCTAATACGTAGATTCGGTAGCCACTTGCTATTTTAGCTGAGTGATACTGCAATTGGCAAGACCCAAGGCTGTCCAAGTGGAGGAGTTATCGTTTCCTGAGGAGAGGGGTCCAAGAATCGCGTTCTTCAATCTCGCTCGCTGAACAAGGTACCTTCTTTTTATCATTACCTAATTTTTGTATCTCTAGATTTTCGCCTCCTTGTTTTACGCTATTTATCGTCTCAAAAGAATATGAGCTCAAATTTAGCTTCGTTGAATCTTTCTCCCATTGCATCTGACAAAGAAAGCGGTGTAGGTTTCTTTCTTTCTTTCTTTTTTTCCCCGTTTTTCTGTTATCTCCTCATTTCAGTTCGCGGAGGCTCTGTTTGCTATTTGTTATGAGAGACATTGATTTCGTTTTAATACTATGCATTTGGGATTCTTAAACCGAGTCGGATTTATTAAATCCAGTCAAATTAGTGCTTCTGGCTGGGTTTCGATCCATTATACAGGCTCAATTTAGCTTAATGTGGAGGGATTTTTAAGGGTTTTTTTGGGGAGGATGGAGGGTTTCGATCCATTATGCATTGAAAGAAACAATACACTAAGAGTAACAATGAAAGTTTATCTCTCTAGGTCGCTCCCTAGCAAATTAGCAAAATAAATAACCTTGCTGGAATGACCAATAAACTCATATAATGGAAATGTTGTCATGTTGAACATTATATTAATATATAGGTGCTGGCCACTAGGGCAACATATGGGATTCAAGGATATTGCTAGAACTTTTCAGATTTTGTCAGGTTGGGGGCTTTTTTCATGCTATTTTTCTTTCGAGTTCTCTGGCCTGCTCTGCTTATCATTATAATGCTGATTTAAGGGACCATTTGGTATAAAATAATAATAGGAAAGGGAATGAGAATGGGAAACTCTCTCCCATAAACATGGGAAGCTTTCTTCCAATTAAGTCATCTTGCCATCTATCAAACATAGTGAAAATACTTTTTCTCATCCTTTACCTTTCTTCAAATATTGTTTCCATGTATTGAATGAATGCATCATTAGATTTTGCAACTTATATGAATCTCCCTTGAATATATGAATGCTTTTATACACCTATCTAAGACAGAATCGATGCTCAAGTGATATAGCTTCAGAGTTGAGTTATTACAAAACCAGTCAAACACTGGCATGCAAATCAGGAATGGATGATTTGGAAATATCTAATGCTATGGATGATTTCTCAAAAGAAAAACCAAATTTGAATTGCAGGAAGAAGTAGAAAGTTATATGGATAGCGCATCATCACTTACTAAGAAGACTTCTTCTGAGTTGGCTCGTGAAAATCTCATTGCCATCTCTAAGGCTTCTGCTGATACAACTCTGGATTTGAACTCTGTGTCTCAAAGCCAGAAGGTAGATGGAATTGCGGTGACAAACAATGATGAGGATGACAAGTTTAGGTCTGAACTGATTTCAATTGCGTATACTGAATCACCTGATATGAAAATCTGATCAATTTTGAATGTGGATCTCTAAGCTGCAACCCCAAAATTTGCAGTGAAATTGTGTAACTCGGACTCTGCATTTTTATTCCAGTTTTTATCTTTTGGACCATGCATTTTTTGTTGTGTTTGTATTTGCTGAAATTTTTGCTTATGTTTACAGCATTATTATAAAGAAATATTTTTGAACCTGAAAAAAAAAAAAAAAAAAAAAAAAAACTACCTCATGTCCTTAATATGAGAGTCGGTTGACCTTTTTTTTTTTTAAAAAAAAAAAAAAAAAAAAAGATTAAAGAAGTTGGTAAGTGACATTGAAATATTTATATTTATCATTTTTCTCTAAATTAATTGTCTGATTTATAAAATGATATATAATACATGTTTTGATTAAGTAATTTATTTATCTTTATTAATTTTTCCAATTAAAATCAACTTGCTTTTATATTAAAGACTGCGGCAAAAAAACTCGTTTGTCTAGCCCTCGTTGTGTTTAAAGCAAGGTTCTAAAACCTTGACCAGCCACTAAATCGACCAGCATATTAAATCATGGGTCAAACTGGAGTCAAACTGAAGCTAACCTGAGACTAAATCGGTGAGAAATTGAAGATTTTAGGGAAACAATATGAAATTCTAAAGAATTTATTATTTATTTATTTTTTTAATGCCGAAGTGGGTTGATGCTCGGACCAAATTCTGGTCCAATTCGGCCGGGTTCAGAACCTGGGTGTATAGCACAAGTGACAAGTACAATATTCCATCCTCCAAGTCCCAATTATGTACTATCACATCTCCTAAATATAAAATTCACTTGATAGAGTGTTTTTTTTTTTTTGTTGTTGAAAAAAGTTGGTCTTATATTAGCTAACAGAGATTATTTACCTTGTTACTTGGGGTTGAGCTATAATCATGCAAACTAATCTTATAAACTCATAAGTAACAAAGCATTTATGAAAGTCCAGATCCAACAATTTCCAACTTAGGCCACATAAACAATGAGTTCAAAGAAAAACTACTCGAGATTTAATCTTAAAAAATTGTATCCACAGTAAATTGGGTTCACTGTGGGCTGGGCTGGCACAATGAGTCAGCACCACCTCACTATTCAACGGATACTTGCCAATTTAATAACGTAGAAAATAAAATATGAAAGTTGTCAGGATATCACGAGATTTGGAAGCTTATCGAAATGATTGCTGCGTTCTTTTAACTTGATTGGGCATGTTTGGGTTGGCGGTAAGGGGTCTGTTTGGGTTGGAAGTAAGAGCGGTGACTTAAAAGTTATCTGACTTTAAAAAAAGCTCGGTAGGAAAAAAGTCAGGTTATAGATAATGATTTGTATTTTGATTGATGGTGGTAGAAGTGGCGGGACCTACGTCAAAAAGCTGAGAGCGTTTTGGAAAAAGTTAGATTCTGGAGCTTTTTCCTTAACTAACTTTTTGAGCTTTTTTGACTTAAAGTTAAGCCAACGCAATGGGCAATCCAAATAAACAGTTGGCTTGTTCCTTAACTGTGTGAGCGTTGACTTTTAAGCTACTGCATTTTTTTTGCTTTTGACGCTCAAATTTAAGTGAATCCAAACAGGCACAGGAGCGGTGATTTAAAAGCTATCTAACTTTTAAAAAATTTCGGTAGGAAAAAAATCAGGTTATAGATAATGATTTGTGTTTGGATTGATGGTGGTAGAAGTGGCAGGACCCACGTCAAAAGTTCGAGAAGCATTTATGAAAAAGGCGGTTTTACTGGAAAGATTTTCCTTAACGGGCTTTTTGAACGTTAGGAGCGTTAAGTCTAGTGAACTTAATGCCGAACCCAAACACACCACGTTAAACTTTTTCTCCTAAGCCCATTAACTTTACCGCAAACGCTTCTAACACTCTCCTAACGCTCAATCCAAACAAGCCCATTATGTGTAGTGTGTCTTGACGAAGTTGGTTATTAAAATAAGTTTGCCATATTTTTTATATTCTTAAGGAAAATGACCAATTAGGTCCCAAAATAACAATTTCATGCATGATAACTAAGTTGGTGACAAAATCTTTTTAAAAATAATTTTTAAATACAATTCAAATTGTTGTATGCAAATGGAAGTTTAAGTTACCAACTGAAAGCTACCTTTAAAAATTAAAAATCTTTGCTACTTAATATAAGATATATTTAGAGAATAAATTTTGATTCTAAATATAATAATTTTTAAATTTATCTCTATTGATGTTTCCTCAACAATAATCAAGGAAAAGAAGGAAAGGGAAATTAAGAAAGATAATTAGGGTATTTTAGAATATATATATATATATCATATTAACTAACTTAACCAACTTTCTTAATCTAATCAAATTAGATAAATATGTCATGTTAAAGACTAAAGGGAGTACCTTATTTGCAATCAAGAGTCAAGACTTTAGGATTCGCAATAGTTTAAATTGATACTGCCTCGTGTGCATTTTATAAGCTCCCAGAGTTTGAATTATCTTCTCCTTTTTACAAGAGCCTCACTTTCAACATTTAATGATTTTTTTTTCTCTTCATTAATTATATGTATTAAAATATTGTTATATTTATATTTATTTTATTTCTCTTTCTTACTTACTCCTCATAAATAATGACATTTTTGGGAAAAAAATTATTTTAGACACACTTATTATTTTTTAAACTAATTTTAACCGATTTCTTAAACTATATAACTATGGTATCATGCTCTTATAAATAGGACTAAAGGGAGTATTTATAATTCATTTTAAAAAATATATATATTGAAGATCTGACTGTCATTAAATTGATATATTTTGGTGCTGAAGTGTGTTACTTTCACTAATCTTAATGCTAGGTCTAATTTGGATATCAACAAGTTATATTTCATTTAACGAATCATATCTTTCACTACCCAGATCGTCGAATGTCCAAGAACTAAAAAATCATTAATTAAAGGTTTTTAAAAAAACATTAATTGTCCTGTCGAATCAAGAAAATAATGGATCAATTAATTAAATTTGTTGGCAAAAAAATTTACGAAAAAAGAAACAATTATGCTTTAAGAAATCAGTAATGTAGTATGAGGTGGATTTTCTCTCCCATGGGTGCTAATTATCAAACAAAATTAACTTTGCGATTCTCAGAAGTGATAGTTGATTTAAATTGTTTCCTTAAAATTTGTAGAAAAATGTGTGAATTTTTAATTTTAATATTCATTAAAATTATCAACTGCAACAAAGTGTTGTGTAAAAATTGAAAGCATGCCATAACACCTTGTTACAATTAAGGATGGGCAAGATTGGAAAAATAATTAATTATCACATCCTATATTAAAGACCAAACAAAGCTTTGAAACTTTGTCTTATAATTATGATAGAAAAGAGGGTTAATTTTATGGCATTGGTACACGTATAAATGGGGATGGTCTTGCAACCTGGTAATTAAATTCTCAGGTTTATTATTTGTAAGATCAGGATCCGTGCTACTCTATACCGATCTGATCTTCTTTATAAGTCCATTTTAAGTAAATAACACATAACAAGAAAATGCAGTTAACCCAATGATTATGGAGTAATTTTTCAACTTTGCTCTCATTTATGAATGAATATTTTTCAACTCTCTCTATTTTCATTAGTACAATTAATATGGGTAAAATTATTATAACCTCATTTACTATCTGAAATTGGACTTATAAATAGAACTAAATTTTTGAGTCAAAAAAATTTATAAATAAGATCAAAGTGATAGTCTATAATGATATGGTATTCTAAACATAACAACATTACATTTTTTGTGGAGTTTCATTCATTTTAGTCCGACGGTAAGCCTTAAAGTGGTAGTCAGACTCGGTTATAAATTCAAATTTTAGAAACAACATCTCTCTATTTATAGCCGAAGGTAAGGCTGTGTACATTTATTTTTTCCAAACACCTCCTGGTAGAAGCCTTGTAGTCTTGTACACTAGGCACCCTTTTTCATTATTTTAATCATTACTAATTAATCTGATATATTTTTTTCACATAATGGAATATAATCATGCATGGTAAAAAGTTCATTTTGGAGCTTATATAACATTGGGACTCAATTCATATTAGTTATGATTTTACTTTTCAGAAAAAGCCTGAATTAGTTTTTGATTAAAACAGGGTTAATACTTATTTGTAATTTTATTCTTGTAACTAATATTATATGGCGGAAATAGGTTAGGCTTTACCTAAATAGGTTTGGGCATGCAACAAAGATTTAAAGTCTAAACCTATATATAAGATTTTTTTGGGCCTAAGCCCAGGTCCTCAAAATGTCTACTAAAAATATAGATTTTCAAATAGCTTTTAAAGCTTATCCAAATTCATATATAACCATTCACATTTATTTACAAGCCTAATTGTTTTAAAAGCCTAACATCTATTCTCATTGTAATAAAAGGGTTTAGGAAGGAAAAGAAAATAATGTCTAATGACAACAAATATTTGAGCAAGCAGCAATAAGAAAAACTAATCGTCCGTTGACAAATGAAATATATTTTCTAAAATTAACCAAGTATAACAAGCAACATGTAAAATTAGATTTCATCTCTTTTACTTTTCCATATAAATTGGGACAAATTTCTCCTACTAAGATTATAATTTTTTATTTGGTAAAATAAACTCAATAAATTATTATACAATGGGGACGATTGGGGGGGAGTTAGTGTTGATATCTTAGGCAATCAAAGAGAAGGTAAGTAGGGGTGAATGATTGATGCAAAAGTAGTGGTTGGATACAATGGGCCTGTTTGGGTTGGCGGTAGGAATGGTGGCTTAAAAGCCATCTGACTTAAAAAAAGTTCGGTAGGAAAAAAGTCAAGTTATAGATAATGATTTGTGTTTGGCTTGTCCATTTGACTTTTTGCGAAGTAACTTTTTCTTAACTCGATGAGTGTTTGGATTGTCATTTGAAAAGTCGGTTAAGACAGAAAATGACGAAAAGGGGCATGAATCATATTGAGTTACTACTATACATATTAGTCGTTACGCAATAAATAAAGATAAATATTTATATTTAAAATTGAAAAAATAAATGTATTTATTATTTAAAAGAGAAACTCAACTTACGCAAAAAGAGAACTCGTAGGTTGAAAAAATAAAAATAAATGTATTTATTATCATATTGGGTTGTATTTATTATTTGTATAGTTGTAGCTTTTATATATATATATATATATATATATATATATATATATATAACATGAATAGAGAACTCAGTAACGCAAAAAAAAAAAAAAAAAAAAAAAACTCCAAAATGGAGAGTTGAATAAGTCCATTAGCATTGGCTTTAATGAGATAAGTCACCTGACTCCCAAACAAAGATTCGGTGAAAGCTTTTTTGTCAATCATTGACTTAAAAGCTACTTGGTTTTTTTACACCGTAATGCTTAATAAAAAAGTCAACTCAATGCAATGATGGTGAGATTTGAAATTTAAGATTAAAGTAAGGTAAAACATAACTTTAGAATTAATTAAGATTAAGTTGATAAATTTATAAATAATTTATAAAATTATTAGATGATATTTTATATTCCTATATAATAGTTTAAATGAAAAAAATGTTAAATAGGCCAGGCCTTGAGGCTAGATTTTATAAAAATATATTTGACCTATTTACTAAATAGGTTAAGCTAAGTTTTATGTAGGTTGAACTTGGACTATTTCCACCATTAAATTGTGACTCTCGCATCTCTCTCCCTCTTCCAAAATCGGGATTAAAAATCGAAGACATATTTAATAAATTAACTATTATTTCTTAGTTGCCGCCAATTAGTTGAAGAGTATATGGTAATAATAGTAGTAGTAATGATAATAATAATATATTCATATGTTAATTAAAACAGCTAGAGAGGAGGCAAGGCAACTACTCTATACTCGTGGGATCAAAATTCAAGTATTACTAGCAAAATGAATCAAGAAGGAACTAGGATATATATCTATATCTACACACACGTATATATATCATATATGGATAGATCTCAAAATCAGCAGAGAAGAAAGATATATATAGCTAGACTCACCAGAACAACTAGTGATCAGAAAATGGGCGTTAAGATAAAAACTGGGATCATCTCTAGAAGATGCATCAAACCAACTTCACCCACACCCTCCCATCTTAAATCCTTCAAACTCTCCCTTCTAGATCCTTTCGCCTCACTTCCACAGCAACGTCACCATTTTCTTCCCTTACCATGGCGGCGCCGCCCGCTCTGATTTCTCCAGCAAATCCCAACTTCTCCAGACCTCCTTTACCAATTGCTCACCCGTTTCTACCCTCTCGCCGGCTGCCTCCATGACCCGGAAACCATCAACTGCACTGACGAGCATGTTTTACATTGAAGCTCGAACAGCCCCCTCTCTCACATTTCCTCAGCAACCCAAATTCCGAAACTCTCGAACTCTTCCTTCCCTCGTTCGACAGGCAAGTCATGTTATTGTCTAATCGTTCCTTCTTCCTTGTCCAGTTCACATTGATCGGTTGTGGCGGAACCGCCTTAGGCATTTCCATCAGCCACAAGATCACCGATCTAGCGACCTTCCTCGCTCTCATTCAGAGCTGGACCGCCACGTGCAAGGGAGCCAAAGAGCCTTATGTTCCCGACTTGAGCCTCGCCGCTTTCCTTTTACCTCCACGAGAAATCCCAGGGTTGTCCGCTTCTTTAAACATCGCCACCGCCGACAAGTTCAAGGCGAGACGGTTCGCTTTCAGCCCTTCCATGGTGGGAGAAGTCAAGCGCAGAGTCGAACCCGCTCTCGGAAAAGACAAGGATCATCATCATGATCATCAGTTTCGGTCATCGCGCGTGGAGGTGGTGCTTGCGTTGATTTGGAGATGCGCTATGCTATCTCACCGTTCCAAAATGGGGTCGTTTAAGCCGTCAGTGCTGTTCCAAGGCGTGAACCTCCGTCCCCGAATGGAGCCCCCGGCGCCTGAGACGGCGATCGGGAATCTCGTGTGGCCGTTCATGGTGATGGTGGAAAAAGAGAATGAGATGGAATTACACGAGTTGGTGAAGAATATGAGAGAGGGAATGAAAGAGTTCACAGAAGAAGGCGAGAAAGTTCAGAGAAGGAGGTGGGTTTGAAGCTGTAATGGAGTTACTGAAGGAGATCGAGGAGAGATGTTGAAGGAGGAGGAGGAGACAGTGGTTTACAAGTGTACGAGTTGGTGTAGGTCGGGATTGTACGAGGTAGATTATGGATGTCGAGTCTGAATAAGATTGAGAATAACACAGTGGCTTTGATGGATGCAAAAGATGGTGGAGTTGAAGCCCTAGTGACTCTGGATGAGAAAGATATGGAGATATCTGAACAGGATCAAGAGTTATACTCCGTTTGGTCAGCTTAATCCTAGTATTGTTCTACCACGTTATTCTGTTACTGCTAATAAACCTAAACCTGTTATCAGAGCAGCTCTGTGATATTTTGATGTTGCAAGTCCCCAAAAAAAAGAGAGCAAAGTGTTGCATCTGATTACTTGTTGAGGAGCTTTTTAGTAGTTGTATCCCTTCCTTGAGGCTAGCTAAGAGTGATTTTCCCTTAAAAATTTGATCCCAGCTACTAGATTATATTAGAGTATTATATTGTGTGCCTATGCTTACTTTCTTAATTAGGATATGTATAAATTATAAGTTGTGAGTTTTTTAAATAAATTTTATTCGTCTATAAGGTCCTATTATATTAATTTAATCAATTTAAGACCTGTATTTCTCCAAGAAATGTGCCATCTCATTATTCATAAGTTGTAAACAATGTATGCCTTCTATTAGATTCTGCTATATGCAATATGTGAAACATGTACATATATTTTAATAGTTTTAAATTTGTGAGTAATCCGTGTGTTCCTCCTTCTCACTTTATAGGTAGATCATGCAGGGACGGAAGATAATGATACTCTTTCGTTTCTAATATAAAACATATTTAAAGAGTTGATATTGGTCTTAAATATAAAATATATTTGTTATATTTGTTGTTGTTTTACTAATTTATCTATATTAATATTTCCCTTAACCATAATCAAGGAGGAGAAGGAATAGAGGAATTAAGGAAGATAATTAAAGGATTTTAGAAAATACATATTATATTAATCAACTTCATTAATCTAATTAAATTACTTAAAAATGTCTTATATTAAAGACCGTAGGGAGTAGATAAGATAAAGAACCTTTCTTTCTTCTTCCTCTTGTATTTTTGAAGTATTTTTTCGCAAGTTGAGATAAAAGTTCTCTTACATATTTACTTTAAACGTCATAAAAGTACTTCTAAAATGTTAAAACAAACATGTTTTTGCCTTAAAATTCAAGCCCCTCATCAGCACAAGAATTAAGATGAATTTCCAACATAAGTGTAATATCCCAAATTTTGGGTTGAGGAATTTAAAGATAAGCCTATATTAGGCAGACAACTAAGCCCAATTCAAGAAGTATGATATTAAATTTTGGAAATATTATTTGGGAATAATATTCTATTGATAAATTAAGGCTATTATTTGCCTATTTGAGAAATTATTGGTTAATTTGGTTAACAAGTAAATTTTTAAGGAATTTATATTTATATTGGGATTATTTAAAGATGTGATATGAATATCCTAAGAATAACATTATTTTCGAAATAATGGTAAAGGAAAAAGGGGGAAATGAATGAATTCTGAGTTAATAAATAATTAAATTAATTTAATAAGAGCATGTGATTGGAGGATATTAAAAGAGCAATTAAAGAACCATAGAATGCCACATCATTTGGTAGGTAAAATATGTGATATGGAAGTGGCCAACAAAGCAATTAAAGAAGTAAAAGAGTAACCAATGAACCATGAAAGGTCACATCACATAGTAGGTAGAATATGTAAATATAAAAGTACCAACAAGGCAAGTTAAGAAATAAAGAAAGGGTAGGTAAAAGAGATAACATGTGTTAGGTAAAAATAATGGAATTATAGGAAGCCAACAAGGCAAGGTAAAAGGAGAGTAAAGTGATGACTTATCCATCTTTTAAGCCATGGAAAATTCAAGCCACAAAAGGAGGACAAGTCATAAAGATTTCAAGTCATAAGAGAATAAAATAGCTTTCAAGGATTAAGTATTTTGGTTATACTAGTTAGTGGACCTAGTATGTATAGGCCAGTGTAGAAGAGCACAAAACACTTATACAGTGGTAATCAGTTGGTAAAGATGCCACTCAACTATACCCTAAGGTATGAGACGATTAGCTAAGCAAAAATGTGCCGAAATAGTTATGCACATGACATTTCCTGGGTAGATATATGTGCCCTGCGTTTTTTTGGAGAAGACACCGATATGCGGTGTCATTTGGTGGGTCTCGGTATGCGTGAGAAAAACCCCGAGAAGAATCCTAGACACATGGCGCATTCTGGACCAGACAAGTGGCGCGTTCTGGGCGAGACAAGTGGCACGTTCTGGACCACACTCATGTTCTATATATACCCCCTTTCCCCCTCATTTGTCTTTAGGCCGTTTTGGCCAAAACATGAAAAAGAGGAGAGAGAGAGAGAGAGAGAGAGAGAGAGAGAGAATGAGAAGGAGGAAAGAGAAAGAGTCAATTGACCGATTTTGCCTCCGATTTGGTAGAGGTTCTGTCGGAATGGAGAACCGACTACAGAAAACAAGTAGAGGATTCGATATTTGCCTGAAGTGACAAAAGGATCGAGAGCTAACTTGAGAGTTGGTAAAGCATACAGGTAGTAACTCTAATCTCATGCACTCTATATGTCTGTGTATGCCTGTTTGTACCATGAATTGTGATCCGTGTCTGGGACACGCGTTTTTATTGCATTCAACTTGCATTCAACTATGTTCTAGATTTAAGGCCCAATTGTTGTTGTTTTTCCAGCACTGTGGATCCGAGACTTGTAGGGTCTGCGTTTCGAAGTCTACATAATTTGTGATGCTATGATGCATTATGTGACTGCGCGTGGTATGTAATGTATGCCGTGTTGTTTATTCTCACAATTATGGTTATCTGTCATCACTGCTACTATATATTGTGCTTGATATTAATGTGTTACTCGGGATCCTTCGGGATTCCATCCCCTGTTGCTAGCTGTGAATTGTACATATTGGACGTAGCTCCCAGGATAAAGCATATGTAGAAATGGAGCTCCTTCAAGGATTTTAAGGGATATTTGGGAGAAATGTCAACAAATGGAAGTTATCGGATACTACATCCAAACCGTTTTACTCATCGATTCAAGGTTTTTTGAGGGATATTTGTGAGAAATTTATGTAATTATGATTTGAATTTATAACCAATTAAGATTTGTAATATGTTATCGTCTCGAGTATACTAATCACCGATCTAACAAACTAGAAAATAGAAGGTCGGAAGGTTTTACACGAGAATTGCGATGTGGAAAAACTATAATGCTCTGATGTATAATGTATTGATGGAAGGGTGTGACAATAAGAGCTAGCTCACTAATTTAGGTATATTAGGAAAGTTAGTTATTTGTAATAAATATATGTTGGTTTTTCTAAAATACCATATTTTATCATGACTACCCTTGGATAAAACTCTTTCATATGCACAACCAATAAGGATATATACTTTGAAAAAAAATTATAAATTTGGAAAACAAAGTGGATTGAGGTTTAACATTTACTATTTAAGACCAAATCCAATTCTCAACTAACTCCACAGGAACTTCCTCCAGTCCTTAATGTAAGACATTTTTGGATAGTTGATCTTAGTCCTAAATATAAGAAATATTTTTTATATTCAAGTTTTTTTTTTTCTTCCTAATTTACCTCTGTTGATGCTTCCAAACAATAATCAAGAAGGAAAGCGATGAGAGAATATAATTAAGAAAGATAACTAGAGTGTTTTAAAAAATACATGTCATATTAATTTCATTAACTTCCTTAATCTAATTAAGTTAGATAAGTATATTTTATATTAAAGATCGGAGGGTAAATATGTCTATATTTCCATCCCTAGTTAACAAAAATGGTTGCATCAAATTAAACAAACAAGTTGTTGGTTGAAGTGTTAATCGGCATTGCCTTAGAACGAGGAGAATACAAGTTCAAATTTTAGAAAACATTTTTATAAGAAGTGAAAACCCTTTATATTTTAAGACTTAAAAGTGATTATACCCTGACCCAAATAATAATAAAAAAGTTGCACCTAATTGCATATCAAGAAAAGGCCTCCATCTTCAATATTCTTCGCCAAAAAAAAAAAATACTCATAAGTATACGCAAGAATATTAAATACAAATAGGTCTACGAAAAATTCAGATTTACATGTCATCAAGCTGAGTTAGTTACAAGCTAGTTAAATTTAACGATTTATATCTATAAGTTAAAATTTCATATTTATAACTTAAGTTGTGCTATTTACAAGTTAAATTTGTGAAAAAAATTCAATTTCATGACACTTTTAGTATTTTTTGGGATTTATGGATAATTTTCCAAAATCAAACTTTATCAGGGTTTAGGTTTTTCATAAGCCATAGACAGAAAGGCAAATATCTAATTTTTTGCAAATATGTACAATTATTTCGTAATTATATTTTAGTTTTATTTGCTAAATGTATTTCAGTATTTGAAGCTTTTTAACAAAAGTAAATATAGAGAAAAATTAAGTCATTATATATTGTTGGGATAAGTATAATTTTTGCTTGGAAGTTTTGGTTGAGAAAGCACTGGGTACTCGGAAGTTTTTTTTTGAAGCAAAATTGCCCTAGAAGTTAACAAAACGTAGCAATTTTGCCACTTCACTAATTTTGACCGTTAAGTTTAATTGATATGCACACGTGGCACTAATGCTTGCCACCTCAGCAGTCAAAATATGGTTAAATATCATTTTTGCCCCGAAAGTTTTAGATGAGCAGCAGTGGGTATCCATAATTTTTTTTTAAGAGCAATCTTGCCCCAAAAGTTTTGTAAACGTAGCAATTCCAGCAATTTAATTAGAGGAGGGTGGCCTAGATCAATATCTACAAAGGTCAATATTATCACTATTAATTTTGTCTTACTAAACCAATTTGGGACAATTCATATCTCATTTTGCTTTTCATTTGCTCAAATCATAAGTAATGCTTCCTCTAGGTTTTGTGACAGATCTTTTCAGTTCCTTTGATTGGTTCTACTTCACAAATTCTAGTTGCCTTGAGCTAAACATCTCAAGGATCTCCCTCTCTAACTCCAAGTTTGATCTTTCCAAGGTAAATTTCTTCCTCTGCACCCTCGATTCCTAGCTATGCGTCATTCAGCAACTCAAAGAAGACGAGATTTCCTGCGTTGTTTAATTCGATCTTGTTGAGTTTGTTTATCCCTTTAATTCCCTTATCAATACCGATGATTCCTTCAACAAGAAAGAGATGACGAGGTGTGATGCCACATCATATTAGGCTAAGTTCTGTGGATGATGAGGTGGCATAATATGTGTGTTCTTTGACTGATTTAACAATCAAATTTAATATTGGAGGATGGAAAGGCAAAATTGCTACGTTTTGTAATTCATATCCGGGAAAAAAATGATATTTATCCCTATATTATGCCTGGTTAAGTTTTACCTTTGTTGTATAGGGTATTATTGTCAAAACAGGAAGTTATTATTATACAGTTAAATTAAATACCCAAAATATGCATGTCATATAATTTATAAATTTATGTTTTTATCAAATATATTTTGGCTTAATATAATCTTTAGTTCTTCAAGTTTGCCCTCATTTTGGTTTTAGTCCCTTAAAGTTTTTGTATATAAGGAAAATTTCATTACTTAGAAAATATGTACAGAGGCAAAGTAACTCTATGATTTACATCAAAAAGAAGAGACAAACTCATAACTGTGTGAGCTAGGGCCTGTTTGGATGGGCTTTTAAAAAAATGTTTTTTTTTTAAGTGCTTTTCTTTTAAGCTCCAAATTGGAGCTTTTAAAAAAAGCAGCATTTTGGCTTTTCTTTGTGACTTTTACTTTTTTTAAAAAAATATCATCTAAACACATAAATTAATAAAACAACCATTTTTTTGCATTAAAAAAGTGATTTTGTTATTATCAAAAAAGCCCATCCAAATGGGCTCCTATTGTGGATCTAATATGTACTAATAAGTCCTCAAAAGTAGAAGTTTCATGCATAAAAATTTGTTGGTTTTAAATTTCCTAGAGTTTCCATAGTGTAATGCAGAATCCAATTTTTCAGATAGTATCAAAATTGCTATTTGAAAACTGCTCAGTTACCCATGATGGAATGTCTTTCCCAAAAAGTCTGCACACAAAATGGAGTTTGCCAAGGGACAAGCTTTGAACACATGATTGATATTTTATATGTTGCTAGTGCAAAGTAAGCAACTAGGGTCCTGAGGCATACCTTTTCATTGTCTTTTAGAGTTTGTTAGTAATTTCTCTTTAAGAAGTAGCCAAATAAATGTTTTAATTCACTCAGCTAAAGGTAGCTTCCAAACTTTTTTCCATTATATTTGCCTTTGACGGCATCATCCCAATTAAGGGACTCCATGGCCCTATAAGCAGACTTTACCGAAAACTTCCCATTATAGGATATGCTCCATAAGAAAGATGGTGGTCCCTGATCATGTTGCACCATGATGGTGCATATTTCTTGGACTACAATGTAATCAGCAATGGGCTTTAGCAAGTCATTATCTAATATTGGTGCAAAGGAAAGATGTTTCAAAGGTCCTTGTTCTTCATCCCAATAATCAAAACAAAATCTTATACCTTGACCATTACCTAACCTTCCATTAAACATGTGAATAGCCCTCCCACGAATAACGGACTAATTTCTTCCAAAACCATTCAATATGGGGTGTCTTTAAAAAAAAAAGGGTTCACGCAAGTTTAGGCAAATCATAATAACACTAATTTCTTCCAATAAGATGAAACCCATAACCCATTTTTCCTCACAACACTTTAACCCAAAGGAACTCAAGTTGTGAGAAGAGGTTGTAAACTAGTTTGGCCATGAAAGCTATGTTATGGGCTTCAAGTCGTAAGAGGCCACAACCACCATGGTCCTTTGGATGACAAAGTTCTCTCCATCGAACCAAGCTAACTACACTATGGTCTTCAGAGTTCCCATCAAATAAACTTCCTAATGAGCTTTTCAATTGACTTGCAGTAGGATGAAGGAATAATTGTAACGGCCCACCACCGTGGAAGACCCAGTCCGTGACTGCCGTCCCCAGGGCCTAACCCCCTGCACGCATGGTGTCCAGCCCCCACTGGGGTAGGTACTATCCCCTCCTCTAGGGGTTTTGTCCATTGGGAAATAAATTCCCAAGAACGCCTCCCCAAGGGCTCGAGCCACGACCTAAGGCATTAGTATATGCCTTAAGAGCCCCTTGGTATCCATTAGACAAAAGAGAAGAGGTTGTAACCTACTGTGTCCCACTGGTTTTGAAAGAAGAGAGCGTGTAAACCATCTATCCTAGGAGCCTTCAATGACTTCATTGCAAAAAGGGCGTTCTTAACTGATAGAGTGATTGAGCTAACTATAATCTAGCTAAGACATGGGAGGGAACACACCTTTAAGATCGTAAGAGACAGAGTGAGAATCCTCTAAGGAGTATTGGAAGACATAGTTACATGTTGACTAAAGGTGTAGTGGTATGTATTGACTAAAGGTGGAAGTATAAATTCATTTACTTATTTAGGCAATACAATTACTCATTTTGTCAATAGGTTTACCTCTTTAGTTAATATCATTACTCATTTAGTTAATACAATTACTCATTCACTGGTTCAAAAAAGGGCTTTTAGACCAGTTATAGAGGATTATGTCTAAAAAATATGATCGGTGTCAATTTCATAAATACAAAAAACTTTTTAGATGAGTTCTTTTAATATAAGGTCTAAAAGATATTTTTTATATCGGTTTTCCTAAAGACCGGTCTAAAAAGATTTGAAAAAATGTTGATTACTTTTTAGACCGGTTGTCCCTCATCTAAAAGATGAAACTTTTTAGATTACCGGTCTTCCAATGGCGTCAGACTCTTATCTCTGATTTTGTTGACCATGTAGCATTCATCTGGCCGAATCTTCAAGGAAGATGAGAAGACCCAAAGAGTTCGGATGGGTTTTTGAATAGTCAAGCTCCAGGTTGATTTTCCTGATGAGCTGCCAGGAACACCCAGATCCAGATAAGAACATTCTCTGAGAAAGCATTAAAATTTCAAATTTCATGTAAATTCTGAAAACTTTATTTTTCTAGCGCATCCTGGAAGAAATGAAAACAAATGTGCTTCTTGTTGGGAATTTTGAATTATGAGAATTCCCACCTGGGTTGGGGACGCTCTAGGGAAGATTTTATGTTTTAATCATTCAGAGCTTCTCTGGTTTTTTCATCTATGAATGTTTATTGAGGACAGGGGATGTTTAGAAAAATAGCAGTGTGTTGTATGGGCGGTTTATTTTTTACTGCAATAGTGGAAGAGACGAATCAGATATTGAGTTTTTAAAGGAACCAAACATCCAAAGTATTGGAATGATTAAATGTTTTGTTCATAACCAAAAATCTCTTTTGCTATGTCTGTAAGAGGGAGGACAGCTCTGGGAAATATCTCTTCCTTGATGATATTTTAAAAATTTTCCACGGAACCAAAACATCAGCAAAGTATTGGAATGATTAAATATACAAATGGGTCTGCAGGTACATGAATCCAACGTGATTTCCTAATAGCACTTTCTCCATTTGTTCTTTCTGGTTTTCGATGGGAGATGAGGGATGAGGATTGTTGAAAGTTGATAGATAAAAAAAAAATGAGGATTACTTTTTCGACTGGTTGTGTCTTATAATTGGTCTAAAAGATGAAATTTTTAGACATTATTTTTCTTATAACCAATCTAAAAGATACAGAATAAAAAAAATAATATATTTATTACTTTTAATACCAGTTTCCTTGTTTAACCGGTCTAAAAAAATGAAATTTTTCATGTTTTCTATAACTAGTCTAAAAGATGTGGAATAAAAAATAATATATTTATTATTTTTAAGACCAGTTATTAAGATTAACCGGTCTAAAAGGTGAACTTCTAAGACCTTATTTTGAGCATATTAACCGGTCTAAAAGATTAGTCCCAAACTACAACTCACTCACTGAATCCTCTCTTCATTGTGCTGAAAATTGAATTTCGCTCTCTAAATCTCTCTTCCACCATCCTCTGTGACTCTCCCACCGATAAATCTCAATTTTCATATATTTTATCCCGCCTTATTCATTTATTTTGGGGATTATTTTAGGCTAATTTGGATTATTAGCCAATTTTAGGAAATAATATAAATCAGAATTAATTATAAGATTATTGGGCTTAAATAATTAATATTTTGATTAATATCTTGTGATTAAATAATATTTCTTAAGATATATATGATAGATTACGATTTTATCATATTAGAGATCCTATGATGTAGAATTTTTCAGGGAAGCTAAAAAGAAATCCAATGGTGGAATTTTATTGGACTTTTTATATTTTGATGGGATCAAGTTGTTATTCAAAAATCTATCTCTTCCTCCCTATTAATTACCTAGCAGCCAACATGAAACTCACGCTCTCTTAGAAAGCCGCGAGAGACACACGTCCAGGGATTGACGCTGAGAGACCGAGCCGCACACTGACGCAAAGATGCGGCTGCACAAATTGATTTATCCTCTCACGGAGCCACCCACGCCCAGTTATTTATACGAGGCTTATATTCATCAATTGAATCTTCCACTCACGTCCAGACACTGAACCACGCGATTGTGTGTGTTAACATATTTATCAATCAATTCATCAATTCTAATGTTCCTGAGCTGCATGATGTTTGGTGGAGAACTTAAATTCATGGAAGCTTAAGTGCTTGGGAGACAACTTGAGAGAAGGCGTAGAAAACTGCTAGCTGGAATTCTGGCTTGAAGATCACAAGGGAAATGTAATAGATTCTTTTTATCTTTTTAATTCAAACTTGAGATTATTTAGTTTTAAAGGATTTTGAGTTGTATTAATTGAGAAAAATCTAGTTTTAGATTGTAAACTTATTTCTTTTGGATTAGATTGATAATTCAAAGTTTTTATGCTTATTGTTGGATTCTTATTTGCAACCTTTGATTGTCAATTGAATTAATAATTGAGTTTTCGTTATTAATTTAATTGTCAATTGGGTTTATCGATTTAATTGTTTAATTGAGTTGATAAATTGTCTAGTTGTTTAATTGGATAATTGTAAAGAAGATTCCAAAATTATTTAGAATTTAATTGTGATTGGGTTTTAATGATTTAATTAACTAGCACTCATTCCATTATGAGTTCTCTAGTGGATTATGTGTTATTGAACTTGAGAGTTTCCCATGTTTCAATTAGTTAATTAAATTCATTAATTCTAATCTTTCACTAATCTCCCTTTGATCTAACTAATTAATTTGGGCTAAGAAAGTTAATTCCATGCAATTCCTAAGTTGTCTCATTCACCGTCACGCAAGTAAACCTTTTGTGTCTTTTCTTATTTGATTTTCTTAATAGTTAGTTAATTTCTTTTCTTAGGATTTTAATTATTCTCTCATAACCAAAAAAACCCCCCAAATTTGCATCTACATCTAGATTAGTTCCATTCTCATATAAGTTTTAGAGTCATTTTCATCTTGCATTTAGTTAATTTAGTTTCATTTCATTACATTTTTTCATCACCTAAATTCAACCTAAAGAAAACACACAGATTGCTCCTTGGGAGAATGACCTGGGTTGCCACTATATTGCATTATTAGTTGGTCCTGATTTAATTGATTGCTTTAGCGACAAAAGTAAGTGTATCAATTTTATCATCATCCTCGATGACTCTTGCTCTCCGGCTCCACTCCAAACAGTCGCATTCCTTCAGGAAGACGACTTAATAGCAAAATGAAGGGTCAAAGCCAATCTACTCCTTTTTAAGGGACGCTAGCTAGTGTGAATCAGAGCAAGCCTGACACATCTCAAAATGAGGCTTTAACTGTTCTTTACGGAGTAGTAGAGGAGGCACACGATTAAGAGAGATTTCCCTAAGTTGGAGTGCCGGGCAAAAGATCTCGATTAGTTTGATAGATAATGAAACCAATCGGGCCTAATGCAAGCCGACAACATCTTGATAGATGAGTGGAGAAATATCAATGATCGGGTAAAACAACATATTTGGGACATTATCCAACTCATTTATGATATTCTTGAGAGTGACAAATTGTATAAGAAGACAATGTTGTATTGTTTTGAACGCTGGAGGAAGTAAGTTTAAGACAGATTTAGCTAACAAATATGTGCATATCAAGGTAAAAGATGTATACGTGAATTATAGTGGATGTAATTAATCAATTTGTATGTTCATTTCCAATATTTTATATTCTTTTAGTTGTTGGGTATATTGGATATATGATGGGTAGGAGGAATAAATATAGTAGATACGTGAAAAAAATGAAAACATTTAGGCCAAATGTTATAAACATCATGTCTAAAAAGAACTAAGACGAGACTTTTAAGATTGTCACTACTACAAAAAAAAACACTTTTAATGTTTGTTTTTAAGCCCTTAGACGACTATTTTTAGGGATCTTGTTTGTGAGTGTTGTTGAAAGTGTATGAATTATAACGACTGTTTTTAAAAAACAATTGTTATATCTGCCTCAATCAATGTCAGGCATGCAGTTCCCATTTCTTTCTTTTTTGATACTATCCCCCTTGTATTGTCCACTATAGTAACATATCCAAAAAGAACTAAAACCAAAATCACTCATTTACAGCAAAACCAATCTAAAAGCAACAAGTAACTCGAACAAAAATCCCAAAACAAAAACAAAAAGCTCTACCCATATGATTTGATTAAAATAAGGGATAAGTGTCTTATTTGCCCTGGAAGTTTTGGCTAAGGAGCAATGGGTGGATAAAGTTTTTTTTTTGAACCAAAATTGCCATGGAAGTTAACAAAGCGTAGCAATTTTGCCCCTCCGTTAATTTTAACCATTAAGTTAACTGAGTGCACATGTGGCATGCCACCTCATTACACGTGGCATGCCAACTTATCAATCAAATAAAAGTTAAATATTATTTTTGCCCTAGAAGTTTTTGCTGAGGAGCAATTTTACCCCGGAAGTTTACAAAACGTAGCAATTTTGCCCTTCTGTCCCCCAATATTAAATTTGACTATTAAATCAATCAAAGAACACACATGTCATGCCTTGAAAATGACGAACTTGAAGTCAGAAAGAGAGATCCTTGAGACGTTGAGCTCAAAGCAACCAAAATTTGTGAAGCTGAATTAGTCAAAGGAACTGAAAGGTCTGTCGTAAAACCTAGATAAAACATCACTAATGATCTAAGCAAATGAAATACATAACAAGAAATGAATTCTCCCAAAAATTGGTTCAGTAAGACAAATCAATAGTGATAGTATTTACCTTTGTATAGATTGATCTAGGCCACCCACCTTGTCCCACAAGATAAATCTCCAGCAATTTTAAGTGATGCTTACTGAACCAATTTTTGATTTGTCTAGATCAAAACCAATTTTTGGGACAAATCAATAATGAATTATCCCAAAAATTGGTTCAATAAGCATCACTTAAAATCGTTGGAATTTTCAGGAGCAGTATAGATTTACCTTATGAGACAAGGTGGTGGCATAGATCAATCTATACATAGGTAAATATTATCATTATTGATTTCTTACTGAATCAATTTTTGGGACAATTCATTTCTCATTTTGTGTTTCATTTGCTTAGATCATAAGTGATGCTTCCTCTAGGTTTTGCGACAGATCTTTCAATCCCTTTGACCAGTTTGACTTCACAAATTCCAGCTACCTTAAGCTCAACATCTCAAGGATCTCCCTCTCTGACTTCAAGTTCGTCATTTTCAACGCATGACATGTGTGTTCTTTGACTGATTTAATAGTTAAATTTAATATTGGGCGACAGATTTGTAAACTTCCGGGGCAAAATTGCTCTTCATCGAAAACTTCCGAGGCAAAAATGATATATACTTAACTCTTATATGATTGATGAGGTGGCATACCACGTGTGCACTCAGTTAAACTTAATTGTTAAAATTAACGAGCGGCAAAATTGCTACATTTTGTTAACTTCCATGGCAATTTGGGTCCAAAAAAAACATCCGTCCACGTAGTGCTCCTCAACCAAAACTTCTGGGGCAAATAAGACACTATCCCTTAAAATAACTATGTTTCAACAATAAAAAAATATGAAAACAACTATGACCATCTGCAACTTTACAAATATATGCCACCTCTTTAAAAACACAAAAAAAAGGGTGAGGAACACAAAATCGAACCTAAATCATGGCCTTGACATTGTAGAATGACAATCTTCCTGCTCAAAGTTTTGGCAAATAAGGGAGAGTGAAGCAAGGATGGTGAGTTGGGGTTGGGAAAAACGAGGACAAGACAATAGCAAGTTGAATTGTGGGGGGCTTAATGGCGTGAAGTGACAACATTTGGGTTGAAACCCAAAAAGAATAAAGTGACTCCTCAGCTTGATTGTAGGTCTGAAACCCAAAAGGTGACATTTGGGTTGAAACCCAAAAAGAATAAAACTTTGATAAGGAGAGAGAGAGAAAAAGAGACATAGATCTGCAACCCAGATCTGTCTCTGGCAGCGAACGATAGATCTGGAAGCTATAGAGCACACTTGTAGTTCATGAAAGAGGACGAGTCAGAGTTGGAGTCGCTCACGCCGCGAAAGCGAATCTCCTTGGCGACAAGGGTAGGGCCGTTGGGTGTGGCAATAGAAATGGGTGGGTCTTAAGACTGGTTTTGAAGGCACGAGATTAAACTTTATTTTTTTATGGAAAAGAGGGAACAAAAAAAAAAGTTGAAGGCGCGAGATTAAAGTTGAACAATTTGAAAACTTGAAGTTGAACAATCTGAAAATTTTTACTTTCAGCGACTGGTTTTTCAAAACTAGTTGTCGTAACTCATAATAAAAAATAAATAAAATGGCGTGAGGGAGGCTTAAACTCCCAACTGCAAGATAAATCACAAAACTCTCGAGCCACCAATTGTGCCACCAACATCCGTGTTACAAGATTCGACGATTGTTTTGTGAAAACAGTCATTGAAATGTTATTTTGACGATTGTGTTTTTTAAACAGTTGATGAATTTTAAGATAAAATTTAAAAATGAACATACTCTTTTTTAGACCGGATGTTTTACAATAAAAACAGACATTAATTTGGTGTTTTTTAATCTACTTTTTGTAGTAGTACGGTTTTGAAATACAAGGTCTAAATACTATTTTAAAGATGTGTTTTAGAAACAATCGGTCTTAAATTTAAAGCCAAATTTTTAAGACCGGCTATTGTACACAACTAATCCTAAAAGTCATACTCTTAAGACCGGATGTTTTACAAAGTCAATCTAAAATGTCTAGCTTTTAAGACCATATGTTTTACCAAATTGGTCTAAAAAGTCAGACTTTTAAACTAGTATACACCAAATCAGGTTTAAAAACTCTGACTTTTTAAACTTAATATTTGAATAACTGGTCTAAAAAGTTATTTTTAAGACCGCTAAAAAGTAATAGACTTTCTAGATCGGTTGTACCGAGACCTAATCCAAAATCGGTTTGAAAAGTAATGTTTACCTAGTCTAAAAAGATATTTTGCGCTAGTGATTTTATCAATATTATTATGCCTTTAGTCAATATGTTCATGCCTTTAGCTAATATCATTACTCATTTATATAATATTTTTACGACTCTAGTTAATATTATTATGCCTTTAATCATTCTCACTACTCATTTAGTCAATATCATTACATCTTTAATCTATATGCTTACGCCTTTAGTTAATATCGTTACTCATTTAGTTAATATTAGTCAATACTATTATTCATCTAATCAATATCATTATGCCTTTAGTCAATATGTTTGCGCCTTTAATTAATATCTTACTCATTTATACAATACATTTACGCCTCTAGTCAATTTCATTACTTATTTAGTCATTTCCACAACTCATTTAGTCAATACATTAAGCTTTTAGTCAATAGCCACTACAAAAAATATTGACGTTTTGTAACAGTTAAAATTGCGTATTTGTAACGATTTTAACCTCTACAAACGACAGTAGTAGTAGTTCAAAGAACCGCTACAAAACATATTGTTGCAAGCTATTTTGTAGCAATTTTTTAAAACCACAACTTATGTAATATAATCGCTACTATACTTGTAGTGGTTTAACATCATCGCTACAAGATGAGATCGAGATAAGGAATTGGATTAACATTTTGTAGCATTATAAAACCGCTACAAATGATGGTGAAAATTTTTTGAGTAGGTCGACGCCAACATAGTAGCAGTTATTAAACCACTACTAAGTGCAACCACAAATTTTAAAAAATGGGTGGCAGAGGTTTGTAGTGGTTGTAAAACCGCCACTAAAATTGGATGAAAATTTAAAAATGATGTCAAATTTTAAGGCAAATTTGAATTAAATTTTGTAGCAGTAAACACAAAATTTTACAATGCTACAAATTTTTGATTAAATTTCAAAAATTGCGTT
Organism: Acacia melanoxylon; assembly: GCA_019022615.1. Lineage (NCBI taxonomy): Eukaryota > Viridiplantae > Streptophyta > Magnoliopsida > Fabales > Fabaceae > Acacia > Acacia melanoxylon. The sequence goes on along the minus strand of JAFJYJ010000125.1, from coordinate 132,398 downwards.
AATTTTTTAGGAAAATTTGGATTAAATTTTGTGGCGGTTCTAAAACGCTACAAAATATTACATTTTTTTTTTAAAAAAAGACACTTAATTTGAGTCAATTTTTACAATATTTTATTATTTAAATGATAATAGTTAATATTTTAAAAAATGATTAAATTTAAGTTAGATAAATATTATATTATATAGGTATAATATTGAGAATGTGTAGATAATAAGAGCTTATTATGTTGTCCACTATATGAAATTTGATTATGGGATGAATGTTGATGATGATAGAAGGAATGTTGAAGAAATGACCTCACAATTATGAATAAGAAAAAATAATAATTAGTATTAGCATTATAATAAGGAAAAAAATCAAAGATTTTTTCTTAAAATAATTACCATATTTGATTATCTTGCTCAACATTAACTTCTCCAAAAAAAGTTGATAGATTTGTAGCGGTTTTGGTCTAAACCGCTACAAATATAAGAATTTGTAACGACTTTTTATAATCGTTACAAATTAACAACTATGAATTGACATTTTTTTTTTTGTAGTGGGCCTTTAGTTAATATCATTACTGATTTAGTGGCTTTCATTGCACCTCTAATCAATACTATTACACTTTTAGTCAATACCATTACGTCTTTAGTCAATGCGTTTATGCTTTTAGTTAATATCATTTTGCCTTTAGTTAATATCAGTACTCATTTAATTAATATCATTACATCTTTAGCCATTTTCACTACTCATTTAGTTGAATACCATTACGTGTGTGCGCGCGCGTATGCATATATATTTCTCAAAGAAAGTTGGTGTCCCAATGGGCAAGGCTTTTGAAAAGAACCAAGGTGGAGTAGGATCAAATCCCATCTCCACAAAGGCTGCACATTTTCCTAAAAGACGGAGCTTTGGTGGCCGGCCAGTCGGAGGTGGTGCTTCAGCGAGGGTCCTTTTTTCTTTTTCTTTTAAAAAAAATCTAAAAAATTGAGGGGCACTATAGTTGTAACATCCCATTTTGAAACGCAAATTTTTTTTTTCAATCAGAGTAGAGCAATAGAGCGAAAGAGTGATCAGTTCATAGCCAAAACATCAACCATTGTGTAATATTGTATAGATTACAATAGTCCTAAGGTTTAGAAATGAAATAGCGGAATGACGAATAACGAGAATAACGTAAAAACGATAAGATAGAAATAGTCTTCCGCACGTCTATTCCGGCACTTGCCTCGATCCCGAACCGTGGTCCTCCCGACCACGAAGCTACAAAGATTCAATTCACCATATTGAATCTCGGGTAACGGTTAACCTCATACCCAAACAATACAATATACGAACAACGAGATATTTCTAGAGCTAATACCACAAGATATCATAAGCATACAAACGATGCATGATCATTATGCCGACAAACATAAGCACAAAGCAATATGTAAAGCCCCATAAGGTAAACAATAACGACTGCACTATTCACCAAAGTGCCACGATAATTACTCGTGTCCTCGCCGCTAGGAAAACAAAACGGTGTTACCAAAACTATAACCCGTATAACCTGTTCGTATAACGGTCTACGAACATATCATTGACATATAAGTATTTAAGATGTACAAGATTAGTGTTACGATACGCGTCCGTACCTTCGTTGGCAACGTTAGGTACTACCGGAAGACGTACTTTCACGGAAGAACGTGAACTTCAAACGGTTCGTCGGGCGGCAACGAACGGCAAAGAAATCGAGAGATTCGATATCCTATAAGAATAATATCACCTTTATTAGCGATTTGACACTATAACGGCTTTTTAGGTAAAAATTACCATTTTGCCCTTCTACCCCTAATCGGCGGAATTTCACCAAAGATTCGTTACTCTAGCAAATTTTCTTCCCGAAATTTTGCCGAACTTCGACGCAACTATGATTTTCGAAAATAATGACTAAAATAGCCCTCCCATACGATACCCAAATCATACTTGAAATTTAAAGGCTATTCTAACAAATTCTACCCTTACTTTTAAAAAGAACTCGCTAAAGTTCCAACTTTTCGGCGACTCGACCCTACTATGTTTTTACCTCTTTAGGCACATTTTTTCAATGCAATGAGGCCTAAAAACAAGCATAGGAATCTTATCACCTACTTCCTAAATCTAACTAACAATTCTACTAACTACCGAACTAAAGACTTAAAAGCTAATGGCCAAAAAACTTACCCGTTGAAGAATTCTGCGCAGCTTTTCCCCCGAGCTTATCTCTCTACTTTCTCTCTCAAGAAATTCGGTCAAGACAAGAAAGAAATGGTGTGAGGATTTCTCAAGGAGCATGCCTCCTATTTATAGACTTTGGTTAAGGCTTTGTTTGGAATTCCAAATTGTAAAGAACCCATTAATGCAACTTGAACAAAAAGTCACAAACTCCACCTCACCCCCTTTGGTCGACATCTTTGGGCTGTTTGGCAGCCAAGGATTGGCCAAGAAGTGATGACTCACCTCACTTTATGGCCCAAAATCAAACAGTATTTCTCGATCGGTGCCGATTCGCGTAATTTCGGAGAAATCTCAAAATTCTAGATTTAGAACTTTGAAGACCTTCTCTTTCTCATCAATAATATCTATTATAACTTGAATTTTGACGGGGTTCCAACTGTCCCGCCAAGTTTCTCGAAAACGTGTCCGTACGCGTCCGGTGTCGAAAAATCGGTTCGGAATCATCAAGCTCTAGATAATAATTCACGATTCCAAATGTATTTTTATAATTATAAACTCATCCCTAGATGTTGAGTTATAATTTATTTCCTTATTTTCCCAAAAAATGTGACTAGCAAAAGATTTTCCCTATTTCGTCTTATTAGGACAATGTGCTTTACGGGTCTCGAATTGACTTCCTAAGAGGTCACTTGAAGGTAAAAACTCACTGATCAATATTTTACCTTGACTTTGGAATTCATATTCCTGGTTCCCTAGATAGGATCTGTTTCCTAAATATAAGATTACTATTCATGCTTTTTAATTATATTATATAATAATAAAAAATTTGCAAAATATCAAGATATCAAATTTTGCTTCTTATCCTCAAATTCTTTGGCCAATTTTCGGCAGCCTTTTTTTTTTTTTTTTTTTGTAAATGTTTTTTTTTTCAAGAATTAATTAATTACTTAATTCAATTTTTATTAAAAATTCTACAAAATTCCCTAATTGGTCCATTCTTGTATTTAGGTTTAAAAATACATAAACTCAACTATTTTTCTCAAAACTTTCCAATTTAATTAGTAAATACATTTTATTAATATTCAACTAATTTCCACTAATTTTAGAGCTTCACATAATTATTACTTTAAAATTTCCTTTGCTTATGCTTAAGTAATTAGCTATTAATTACTTAATTACTCTTTTAATCATAGTTGGTATTTTTCTTAATTAGAATGCTTCATTACCTTCATATTCTTGTATTAACATTAGCATTTTCATGCCTCTTACATTGTTTCATAATTACAAGGGTATTTTGGTCATTTTATTACTTTATGAGCATCCTTTCTCATTTTCCCAAGTTTGTAATTTATTTAATTACTGTAATTAGAGATAATATACTCTCTTAATTCAACTGGTCATTTTACTTGACTTTTAGGATTTTTCATGAATTTTCTAAGTTAATTACCCTTTGCGGGGCATTTTGGTCATTTTGGCACTTTGACCCTTAAACTCCCTAATTTCTTGCAGAAATTCTACCTAGAAAATAGACTATAATTACCCAAGAATGGAGATTGCAATTTCACTTATCAGAAATATCCAACTTTTATTTATAATATTCCAGATAAATATCCGGGTATTACATTTCTCCCCCTTACACAAAATTTCGCCCTCGAAATTTAATCTATACTAACTAAACTTCGGGCCATAAACTCGGGTACTTCTCCTTCATGTCACTCTCGGTCTCCCAAGTTGCCTCGCTCGGTGTCAAACCCTTCCGCACCACCTTCACTATCGGTATAGTTTTAGTCCTAAGCCGTTTCTCCCGGCGTTCGAGAATTCGCTCCGGCTCGACTACAAAGGTGTTACCATGCCGTACTTCAACATCATCGTACTTCATGACATGATCTCGATCTGGTAGGTACTTCTTCGGTTGTGACACGTGAAAAACATCATGGAGATTACTCGGGTTCGGGGTAACGCTAGTTGATATGCAACGGTCCTCGCTCGGCTAATACTTCAATTGGTCCAACGTAACGCGGACTAAGCTTCTTTCTCTTCGTGTTACGCGACACCTCATCGGAGATAACTTCGAAACACATGGTCTCCGACTTCAAACTTCAACGGTCTTCTCCTCTTATCTCGCATAGCTCTTCCGTCTCTTTGTGTGCGGCAAGGAGTCTCTTCTTGATCGGTGCGATCTGCTTCGGAGGTCTCGCTCAAGCATGTCTCGGCCCAAGTAATCGCGCTTCTCGGACGAATCCGTCCAAAGACAATGGTGATTGACACTTCCGCCCATACAATGCCTCGAACGGGGCCATTTGTATACTAGCATGATAACCGTTGTTATATGCAAACTCGCTAGCGAAAGATGTTGATCCCAACTTCCTTTGAAATCTAGGGCACATGCTCGCAAAGATATCCTCCAAATGTTTGTATGGTCCTTTCGGATTGACCGTCTGTTTGTGGGTGATAAGCCGAACCGAACTTCAGCTTGGTCCCCATACCTTCATGTAATGATTGCCGAAAACGGGATTTGAACCGCGTATCCCGGTCGGGAGACAATGCTCGTAGGAACACCATGTAATCTTACTATCTCTTTGATATAAATCCCCGCCAATCGTTCGGAGAATAGTGGATGCGATGGGAATGAAGTGTCTTTGACTTGGTTAGTCTGTCAACAATTACCCAAATTGTATCATGGTTTCGATTTTGGGTAGACCTACCACAAAATCCATGGTTATGTTCTCCCACTTCCATTCCGGCAACTCTAGTCCTTGAAGAAGACCGGGGGTCGTCGGTGTTCAATCTTTACTTTCGACGTGTCAAGCATTTGGCCACGTATTCTACTACATCTTTCTTCATCCCGGCCACCAAAACTCGGATTTCATACTGCACATCTTGACCATGCCTGGATGTAGAGTGTACTTACTCTTATGAGCCTCATCCATTATTGTCCGCTTTAATTCATCAATTGGCGGTATGTAGATTCGCTGCTTTATACCTGACCAAACCACTAAGTGATAGGTCATAGTCTTGGGTCTCACCTCGAGTGATCTTCTCACGTATCTCTTTTGCCCAATCATCTTGCTTCTGCGCTTTCTCCACTTCATCTCTCAGGTCATACTCCCCTTGACTCGCAAGAAGTGTAGCAAGATAGGCATCAGCTGGTGCGTGCTGACCCATGCAGATTTGGTTGGTTAGATTCAGGTCTCTGAAATCTTCCAAAGCGGTTTACGCTCTCCCGTATCATCATGTATGATACCTGCACCGTCTTTCTACTAAGAGCATCGGCAACAACGTTTGCTTTACCGGATGGTACTTGATCTCCGGGTGTAGTCTTTAATCAACTCCATCCAACGACGTTGTCTCATGTTGAGTTCTCGTTGATCGAACAAGTATTTCAGACTCTTGTGGTCACAAAACACTTCTACGATTACACCGTATAGGTAATGCCTCCATATCTTCAAAGCGAACACGATAGCCGCCAGCTCTAGATCGTGTGTAGGATAATTTAACTCGTGGGGTTTCAGCTGACGAGAGGCATAAGCCACCACTCTGCCCAATTGCATTAGGACACAACCCAATCCTTGCCCAATGGCATCACTGTAGACTACATAAGTCTCATCAGGATCTGGGATAATCAATACTGGTGCTGTAGTCAACCTCTCCCTCAGTTTCTGAAAGCTCTCCTCACGCATCTCTCCCATACAAAGGGTTGATTCTTCCTCGTAAGCTTTGTCAATGGTAAGGCAAGACGCGAGAAATCCCGTATAAATCTGCGGTAGTATCCCGCCGACCAAGAAAACTACGGATCTCCGTCCGCCCTCCGGCCGTTTCCGGTCCCGTAACCGCTTTCCACCTTGCTTGGATCAACCGCAACTCCGCCGCTAGATATAACATGGCCCAGAAATTTCACTTCCTGAACGCCAAAATTCACATTTGCTCGGCTTAGCATAAAGTTGTTTTTCCCGAGTATGCCTAACACCTTTCGCGAGATGTTCTTCGTGCTCTTCTTTGCTCTTAGAATATATCAAAATGTCGTCGATGAACACCACCACAAATTGGTCTAGGTGTTGTCGGAAGATACGGTTCATGTAATCCATGAATACCGCAGTGCATTTGTCAATCCGAAGGGCATCACAAGGAATTCATAATGCCCATATCTGGTTCCGAAAACCGTCTTGGGAACATCGCCATCTTTAACTCGCAACCGATGGTATCCCGAACGCAAGTCAATTTTTGAAAAGACTGTGGAACCGACAATTGATCCAAAAGATCATCAATCCGGGAAGTGGGTACTTGTTTTTTACGGTTACTTTGTTGAGCTCGCGGTGTCGATGCGCAGAGTCGGAAACTTCCATCTTTCTTCTTTACAAAAAGTACCGGGCTCCCCATGGTGAAACGCTAGGTCGAATGAACCCCTTCTTCAAAAGCTCTTCCAACCGCTTCTTCAACTCCCCGCATCTCGTTAGGAGCCATTCGATCTGGCGCTTTGATATTGATCCCGTACCGGCATCAAATCAATGTTGAACTCCACTTCTCGGATAGGAGGTAACTCGGTGAGATCCTCTCGGAAATACATCGAAAAATTCATTCACCACGGGGATGTCCTGGAGTGAAAGGTTAGCTTCTACGCTTTGACGAAAAGAATACCATGAAAGCATGACATCCTTGCTTCACGCACCGATCAGCTTACGTAGCGGAGAGAAAGTTCAGCTCACTTCAACCTTGTCTCCGGCAAATGATATCTCCTTTTTGCCACGATCGATCATCGCACCGTTGGCCGTTAACCGGTTCACCCGAATATGACGTCAATGCCGTGAAGAGGTAGACGGATGAGATCCACTTTAGAAACTCGTCCATCCACGTTAGCGCACAATTCATACATGCATCAGAAGCTAAAGACTTTACACCCAACGGTGTAGCTACAACAAGATCAAATGGTAATTTACAGGCATGCAATCCTAAACGACTCGCACAATCATAGGAAATAAACGAGTGACTAGCACCCGAGTCATACAATGCTTCCAATAGATTTCCATTGAGATAGATGGTACCTTGAACCATCGTTGGGACTTCTCGGCCTCTGTGTTTGTCAATGCAAAGATCCGGCCAGCGTTCGAGGTCTCGCCTCTGCGGTCCTCTCGGGGCAATCCCGCTAATGTGTCCATGCTTCGACATCCGGCGGACTTGTTTCCCATCACGGTTGGCTCCCGGATGGTACTTCTTACATTTCGACACGTCCGGGATCCGTCTCCGTTTGAAACTATTTTGTTGGTAGGGCTTCTTGTTCCCGCTTCGGTTGTCATTCCAAGGCGTTTTCCTCTTACGAGGAACCTCCGCGGTTTGATCCACCGCGATTTGCGTTGTTACCTTCCCCCGGCCTCGAGTCTTGCACGTTCCTTTAAGTTGCGCTCCGTCATTCGGGATTCTACCGCTTGGGCCATTCTTGGAAATTGCTGAGATACTAACCTTACCTTTATATCGTACTTCAATCCTTAATAGTCGGTTAGCCTTCCAGCTCTCATTCTTGTAGACTTTTAGGTATGATGAATACCTTGACGGGTTGGTAAAACGGGCGAAGTAGTCGTCAAATGACTCTTCACTCCTTGCTTGATCTCGGGAATTCTTCCTCTTTAATTACCTGCGTTGATGGAGGAAAGTGCGTTCGTTGAATTGTTCAAGGAACATTTCCCAAATAACGGGGCGGGCGGGGTTGTGGAAACACTTTTCCACCACCTGGGCATCTCCATCAAGCCGGTATATTGCTAGCCGGGCCATCCGATTTCCGGGGCACTCCATGACTTCAAAAATCTTCTCAAGACTCAAAAGCCAATCCTCGGCTAGCTCACTCTTTCCTCGGAAACCGGGTGGTTTCAACTTGCGGAACTTGGTTTACCCAATTTTCCGTAGTTCTCTCTCTATTTGTTCATGCCTGGGTTGTGATTGGGATTTCTCGGACCCTTCTTCAGAGCTCTTCATAATTTTCATCATCTTCATTGTCATCATACCCTTCGTCGTCATCATTGTTATTATCTTCATTTTCTCGTTCATCCTCGTGTTGTCGTGCGTCTAATTGCCTTTGTGCCTCCTGGTCTTGTTGGTTTTGTCTTGCCGTAAGAGCATCAATCGAACTCTTTGTTCTTGCGAGTTCTACGCATTTCTTCAATTTCTTCACGTCCGGGTTGATTCGGTTCATCGTTTCGTTCATCCCGAGGTCAGTCTGCCTCTTCCCTACCTCGGCCTCAACCACGGCCTCGGCCTCTTCCTCTTGGTGCACCAAAGCCTCTCAAGTTGGCCATGTTTTAAATTCTTTTTCCTTTAAACAATTATGAAAGAATATATAAATATTAAAAGTGACAAAACAATTTGCACACCAAACATATATTCACATATATTCATTCATAAAGTTTATACATATCGATCGATCTAATACTAATACAAGTCATAATCTTGCATAATCTCCTTATTCAAACGTATTTACAATATTCAAAGGTACTTGGAGATACAAACTAAACTCCCTAGTTTCTACAATCCACAACTTCCTTGTACCGACGTTCTTCCTCTACATGTAAAGGCGAACCAAGCTCTTCGGTAGCGAAGGTGTATGCTAACACTTAAGATAGGTCCGTCATCTAATAGTTCATTACGATCCTTGCCCAAAAGCGGGTATAGGGAAAGAAGTACAATGTGGTCCTAACCCAATCTGCGGGTGAATGTCCCCTATTATTGGCTTGGTAGTTTGAGATTAGGGTTAAAAACACAAGATATTTTCCTTGGGTGGTGCTAGTGAGATTCGTAGCTTTAATGAGAAAGTTTTCCAACAAAATGACTAACGTGACATTATCATTCGGACATAGTAGAAATCTTCGGTTCAGCTACCTCATCTTCAAGAAGTTGAATGTCGGGGTAGTCAAAGTTATCATCAATCGAGGAATGGGTAGGGCTTCTGGATCGGCTTGGTCCTCAATCTCCGTGTCGTTCGGGTTGAGATTAGGAGAATCGGTTCGAGTCCTCAGCGTAGCGGGGTGATAGGAGGGTTCGGCTCACCGTAATAGTGACTAGGAGTTGTGGGGTCCGTACACTCGTGGTTTGGATCCAAAGGAAACTGTTCATAGTGATCTGTACTCCGGGGTATAATAGGTTCAAGCATGGTTTTCAATCTCGGGCTCATCCGGTTGTGCGTTGTAGGAATCTACCTCTTCTTCGATGGAATCTCCTTCCGTAGTCGGTGGGGATGGGTTATTTGAGGGTTCGGCATGCGACGGAGGAATGGATCTCCGGGCGGGACGCCTCCGAAATCCGTGATAATTGTAGAATGGCTCTAAGACGGGCTCTTTGTCCCCGTTCATCTCTACACATTACACCAATGGCCTTATCGCACTCATTTTCAAAAATGTGCTCACAATTAAAAGGCTTAAGAACCTAACTCCGTTATCCGAATGTAATGGCCGGGTAAGTGTCTACCATGGGGGCCTCACCGGATTAGCGGTGACTTATGGCACACCCACGTAGACTAGCCTTGCCTTCGGCACCAAACCGTCCGTGGTAACATAGTTAAATACTTGCCGAGAATTTCATGCTCGATACCAAAAATGTAACATCCCATTTTGAAACGTAATTTTTTTTTCAATCGAGTAGAGCAATAGAGCGAAAGAGTGATCGATTCATAGCCAAAACATCAACCATTGTGTAATATTGTATAGATTACAATAGTCCTAAGGTTTAGAAATGAAATAGCGGAATGACGAATAACGAGAATAATAGAAAACGATAAGATAGAAATAGTCTTCACCGCACGTCTATTCCGGCACTTGCCTCGATCCCCGAACCGTGGTCCTCCCGACCACGAAGCTACAAATGAGATTCAATTCACCATATTGAATCTCGGTAACGGTTAACCTCATACCCAAACAATACAATATACGGACAACGAGATATTTCTAGAGCTAATACCACGATATCATAAGCATACAAACGATGCATGATCATTATGCCGACAAACATAAGCACAAAGCAATATGTAAAGCCCCATAAGGTAAACAATAACGACTGCACTATTCACCGGTGCCACGATAATTACTCGTGTCCTCGCGCTAGGAAAACAAAACGGTGTTACCAAAACTATAACCCGTATAACTGTACGTATAACGGTCTACGAACATATCATTGACATATAAGTATTTAAGATGTACAAGATTAGTGTTACGGACGCGTCCGTACCTTCGTTGGCAACGTTAGGTACTACCGGCGGAAGACGTACTTTCACGGAAGAACGTGAACTTCAAACGGTTCGTCGGGCGGCGTAACGGGCAAAGAAATCGAGAGATTCTGATATCCTATAAGAATAATATCACCTTTATTAGCGATTTGACACTATAACTGGGCTTTTTAGGTAAAAATTACCATTTTGCCCTTCTACCCCTAATCGGCGGAATTTCACCAAAGACTTCGTTACTCTAGCAAATTTTCTTCCCGAAATTTTGCCGAACTTCGACGCAACTATGATTTTCGAAAATAATGACTAAAATAGCCCTCCCATATGATACCCAAATCATACTTGAAATTTAAAGGCTATTCTAACAAATTCTACCCTTACTTTTAAAAAGAACTGCTAAAGTTCCAACTTTTCTACGACTCGACCCTACTATGTTTTTACCTCTTTAGGCACATTTTTTCAATGCAATGAGGCCTAAAAACAAGCATAGGAATCTTATCACCTACTTCCTAAATCTAACTAACAATTCTACTAACTACCGAACTAAAGACTTAAAAGCTAATGGCCAAAAAACTTACCCGTTGAAGAATTCTCGAGCTTTTCCCCGAGCTTATCTCTCTACTTTCTCTCTCAAGAAATTCGGTCAAGACAAGAAAGAAATGGTGTGAGGATTTCTCAAGGAGCATGCCTCCTATTTATAGACTTTGGTTAAGGCTTTGTTTGGAATTCCAAATTGTAAAGAACCCATTAATGCAACTTGAACAAAAAGTCACAACTCCACCTCACCCCTTTGGTCGACATCTTTGGGCTGTTTGGCAGCCAAGGATTGGCCAAGAAGTGATGACTCACCTCACTTTATGGCCATCCAGTAGTATTTCTCGATCGGTACCCGATTCGCGTAATTTCGGAGAAATCTCAAAATTCTAGATTTAGAACTTTGAAGACCTTCTCTTTCTCATCAATAATATCTATTATAACTTGAATTTTGACGGGGTTCCAACCGTCCCGTCAAGTTTCTCGAAAACGTGTCCGTACGCGTCCGGTGTCGAAAATCGGTTCCGGAATCATCAAGCTCTAGATAATAATTCACGATTCCAAATGTATTTTTATAATTATAAACTCATCCCTAGATGTTGAGTTATAATTTATTTCCTTATTTTCCCAAAATGTGACTAGCAAGATTTTCCCTATTTCGTCTTATTAGGACAATGTGCTACGGGTCTCGGAATTGACTTAGGAAGAGGTCACTTGAAGGTAAAAACTCACGATCAATATTTTACCTTGACTTTGGAATTCATATTCCTGGTTCCCTAGATAGGATCTTGTTTCCTAAATATAAGATTACTATTCATGCTTTTTAATTATATTATATAATAATAAAAAATTTGCAAAATATCAAGATATCAAATTTTGCTTCTTATCCTCAAATTCTTTGGCCAATTTTCGGCAGCCTTTTTTTTTTTTTTGTAAATGTTTTTTTTTCAAGAATTAATTAATTACTTAATTCAATTTTTATTAAAAATTCTACAAAATTCCCTAATTGGTCCATTCTTGTATTTAGGTTTAAAAATACCTAAACTCAACTATTTTTCTCAAAACTTTCCAATTTAATTAGTAAATACATTTTATTAATATTCAACTAATTTCCACTAATTTTAGAGCTTCACATAATTATTACTTTTTGAAATTTCCTTTGCTTATGCTTAAGTAATTAGCTATTAATTACTTAATTACTCTTTTAATCATAGTTGGTATTTTTCTTAATTAGAATGCTTCATTACCTTCATATTCTTGTATTAACATTAGCATTTTCATGCCTCTTTGCATTGTTTCATAATTACAAGGGTATTTTGGTCATTTTATTACTTTATGAGCATCCTTTCTCATTTTCCCAAGTTTGTAATTTATTTAATTACTGTAATTAGAGATAATATACTCTCTTAATTCAACTGGTCATTTTACCGACTTTTAGGATTTTTCATGAATTTTCTAAGTTAATTACCCTTTGCGGGGGCATTTTGGTCATTTTGGCACTTTGACCCTTAAACTCCCTAATTTCTTGCAGAAATTCTACCTAGAAAATAGACTATAATTACCCAAGAATGGAGATTGCAATTTCACTTATCGAAATATCCAACTTTTATTTATAATATTCCGGATAAATATCCGGATTACATTTCTCCCCCTTACACAAAATTTCGCCCTCGAAATTTAATCTATACTAACTAAACTTCGGGCCATAAACTCGGGTACTTCTCCTTCATGTCACTCTCGGTCTCCCAAGTTGCCTCGCTCGGTGTCAAACCCTTCCGACCACCTTCACTATCGGTATAGTTTTAGTCCTAAGCCGTTTCTCCCGGCGTTCGAGAATTCGCTCCGGCTCGACTACAAAGGTGTTACCATGCGTACTTCAACATCATCGTACTTCATGACATGATCTCGATCTGGTAGGTACTTCTTCGGTTGTGACACGTGAAAAACATCATGGAGATTACTCGGGTTCGGGGTAACGCTAGTTGATATGCAACGAGTCCTCGCTCGGCTAATACTTCAATTGGTCCAACGTAACGCGGACTAAGCTTCTTTCTCTTCGGTGTTCCGACACCGCACATTCCGGAGATAACCGAAAACACATGGTCTCCGACTTCAAACTTCAACGGTCTTCTCCTCTTATCTCGCATAGCTCTTCCGTCTGCACTGTGTGCGGCAAGGAGTCTCTTCTTGATCGGTGCGATCTGCTCGGAGGTCTCGCTCAAGCATGTCGGCCCAAATGCTAATCGCTTCTCGGACGAATCCGTCCCGGCACAATGGTGATTGACACTTCCGCCCATACAATGCCTCGAACGGGGCCATTTGTATACTAGCATGATAACCGTTGTTATATGCAAACTCGCTAGCGAAAGATGTTGATCCCAACTTCCTTTGAAATCTAGGGCACATGCTCGCAAAGATATCCTCCAGCGTTTGTATGGTCCTTTCAGTTTGACCGTCTCGTTTGTGGGTGATAAGCCGAACTGAACTTCCCCGCTTGGTCCCCATACCTTCATGTAATGATTGCCGAAACGGGATTTGAACCGCGTATCCCGGTCAGAGACAATGCTCGTAGGAACACCATGTAATCTTACTATCTCTTTGATATAAATCCCCGCCAATCGTTCCGGAGAATAGTGGATACTGATGGGAATGAAGTGTGCTGACTTGGTTAGTCTGTCAACAATTACCCAAATTGTATCATGGTTTCTGATTTTGGGTAGACCTACCACAAAATCCATGGTTATGTTCTCCCACTTCCATTCTGGCAACTCTAGTCCTTGAAGAAGACCAGGGGGTCGTCGGTGTTCAATCTTTACTTTCTGACAGGTCAAGCATTTGGCCACGTATTCTACTACATCTTTCTTCATCCCGGGCCACCAAAACTCGGATTTCATACTCTGGTACATCTTGACCATGCCTGGATGTAGAGTGTACTTACTCTTATGAGCCTCATCCATTATTGTCCGCTTTAATTCATCAATTGGCGGTATGTAGATTCGCTTTATACCCGACCAAACCACTAAGTGATAGGTCATAGTCTTGGGTCTCACCTCGAGTGATCTTCTCACGTATCTCTTTTGCCCAATCATCTTGCTTCGCGCTTTCTCCACTTCATCTCTCGTCATACTCCCTTGACTCGCAAGAAGTGTAGCAAGATAGGCATCGGTCAAGTGCGTGCGACCCATGCATTTGGTTGGTTAGATTCGGTCTCGAAATCTTCCAAAGCGGTTTACGCTCTCCCGTATCATCATGTATGATACCCGCACTGTCTTTCTACTAAGAGCATCAAGCAACAACGTTTGCTTTACCCGGATGGTACTTGATCTCCGGGGTGTAGTCTTTAATCAACTCCATCCAACGACGTTGTCTCATGTTGAGTTCTCGTTGATCGAACAAGTATTTCGACTCTTGTGGTCACAAAACACTTCTACGATTACACCGTACGGTAATGCCTCCATATCTTCAAAGCGAACACGATAGCCGCCGGCTCTAGATCGTGTGTAGGATAATTTAACTCGTGGGGTTTCAGGCGACGAGAGGCATAAGCCACCACTCGCCCAATGCATTAGGACACAACCCAATCCTTGCCCAACGGCATCACCGTAGACTACATAAGTCTCATCGGATCTGGGATAATCAATACCGGTGCCGTAGTCAACCTCTCCCCTCGGTTACGAAAGCTCTCCTCACGGTCGTCTCCCCATACAAAGGGTTGATTCTTCCTCGTAAGCTTTGTCAATGGTAAGGCAAGACGCGAGAAATCCCGTATAAATCTGCGGTAGTATCCCGCGACCAAGAAAACTACGGATCTCCGTCACGCCTCTCGGCCGTTTCCGGTCCCGTAACGCTTCCACCTTGCTTGGATCAACCGCAACTCCGCCGCTAGATATAACATGGCCCGAAATTTCACTTCCGGCAGCCAAAATTCACATTTGCTCAAACTTAGCATAAAGTTGTTTTTCCCTGAGTATGCCTAACACCTTTCGCAGATGTTCTTCGTGCTCTTCTTTGCTCTTAGAATATATCAAAATGTCGTCGATGAACACCACCACAAATTGGTCTAGGTGTTGTCGGAAGATACGGTTCATGTAATCCATGAATACCGCGGTGCATTTGTCAATCCGAAGGGCATCACAAGGAATTCATAATGCCCATATCCGGTTCCGAAAGCCGTCTTGGGAACATCGCCATCTTTAACTCGCAACGATGGTATCCCGAACGCAAGTCAATTTTTGAAAAGACTGTGGAACCGCACAATTGATCCAAAAGATCATCAATCCGGGAAGTGGGTACTTGTTTTTTACGGTTACTTTGTTGAGCTCGCGGTAATCGATGCAGAGTCGGAAACTTCCATCTTTCTTCTTTACAAAAAGTACCGGGGCTCCCCATGGTGAAACGCTAGGTCGAATGAACCCCTTCTTCAAAAGCTCTTCCAACTGCTTCTTCAACTCCTGCATCTCGTTAGGAGCCATTCGATACGGCGCCTTTGATATTGATCTGTACCGGCATCAAATCAATGTTGAACTCCACTTCTCGGATAGGAGGTAACTCGGTGAGATCCTCCGGAAATACATCGAGAAAATTCATTCACCACGGGGATGTCCCGGAGTGAAAGGTTAGCTTCACTTTGACAAAAGAATACCATGAAAGCATGACATCCTTGCTTCACGCACCGATCGGCTTACGTAGCGGAGAGAAAGTTCAGCTCACTTCAACCTTGTCTCCGGCAAATGATATCTCATTTTTGCCACATCGATCATCGCACCGTTGGCCGTTAACCGATTCAGCCGAATATGACGTCAATGCCGTGAAGAGGTAGACGGATGAGATCCACTTTAGAAACTCGTCCATCCACGTTAGCGCACAATTCATACATGCATCAGAAGCTAAAGACTTTACACCCAACGGTGTAGCTACAACAAGATCAAATGGTAATTTACAGGCATGCAATCCTAAACGACTCGCACAATCATAGGAAATAAACGAGTGACTAGCACCCGAGTCATACAATGCTTCCAATAGATTTCCATTGAGATAGATGGTACCTTGAACCATCGGCTGGGACTTCTCGGCCTCTGTGTTTGTCAATGCAAAGATCCGGCCCGCGTTCGAGGTCTCGCCTCTGTCCTCTCGGGGCAATCCCGGCTAATGTGTCCATGCTTCGACATCCGGGAAGAGACTTGTTTCCCATCACGTTGGCTCTGGATGGTACTTCTTACATTTCTGACACGTCTGGGATCCCGTCTGTTTGAAACTATTTTGTTGGTAGGGCTTCTTGTTCCCGCTTCGGTTGTCATTCCAAGGCGTTTTCCTCTTCTGTGAGGAACCTCCGCGGTTTGATCCACCGCGATTTGCGTTGTTACCTTCCCGGCCTCGAGTCTTGCGCAGTTCCTTTAAGTTGCGCTCCGTCATTCTCGCAGGATTCTACCGCTTGGGCCATTCTTGGAAATTGCTTTGAGATACTAACCTTACCTTTATATCGTACTTCAATCCGGTTAATAGTCGGTTAGCCTTCCAGCTCTCATTCTTGTAGACTTTTAGGTATGATGAATACCTTGACAAAGTTGGTAAAACGGGCGAAGTAGTCGTCAAATGACTCTTCAGCTCCTTGCTTGATCTCAGGAATTCTTCCTCTTTAATTACTGCGTTGATGGAGGAAAGTACTTGTTCGTTGAATTGTTCAAGGAACATTTCCCAAGTAACGGGGCCGGGCGGGGTTGTGGAAACACTTTTCCACCACCTGGGCATCTCCATCAAGCCGGTATATTGCTAGCCGGGCCATCCGATTTCCGGGGCACTCCATGACTTCAAAAATCTTCTCAAGACTCAAAAGCCAATCCTCGCCTAGCTCACTCTTTTCCTCGGAAACCGGTGGGTTTCAACTTGCGGAACTTGGTTTACCCAATTTTCCGTAGTTCTCTCTATTTGTTCATGCCTGGGTTGTGATTGGGATTTCTCGGACCCTTCCAGGCTTTCATAATTTTCATCATCTTCATTGTCATCATACCCTTCGTCGTCATCATTGTTATTATCTTCATTTTCTCGTTCATCCTCGTGTTGTCGTGCGTCTAATTGCCTTTGTGCCTCCCGGTCTTGTTGGTTTTGTCTTGCCGGAAGAGCATCAATCGAACTCTTTGTTCTTGCGAGTTCTACGCATTTCTTCAATTTCTTCACGTCCGGTTGATTCGGTTCATCGTTTCGTTCATCCCGAGGCTGTCGCCTCTTCCCTACCTCGGCCTCAACCACGGCCTCGGCCTCTTCCTCTTGGTGCACCAAAGACCTCTCAAGTTGGCCATGTTTTAAATTCTTTTTCCTTTAAACAATTATGAAAGAATATATAAATATTAAAAGTGACAAAACAATTTGCACACCAAACATATATTCACATATATTCATTCATAAAGTTTATACATATCGGCGATCTAATACTAATACAAGTCATACCGTACAATCTCCTTATTCAAACGTATTTACAATATTCAAAGGTACTTGGAGATACAAACTAAACTCCCTAGTTTCTACAATCCACAACTTCCTTGTACCGACGTTCTTCCTCTACATGTAAAGGCGAACCAAGCTCTTCGGTAGCGAAGGTGTATGCTAACACTTAAGATAGGTCCGTCATCTAATAGTTCATTACGATCCTTGCCCAAAAGCGGGTATAGGGAAAGAAGTACAATGTGGTCCTAACCCAATCTGCGGGTGAATGTCCCCTATTATTGGCTTGGTAGTTTGAGATTAGGGTTAAAAACACAAGATATTTTCCTTGGGTGGTGCTAGTGAGATTCGTAGCTTTAATGAGAAAGTTTTCCAACAAAATGACTAACGTGACATTATCATTCAGGACATAGTAGAAATCTTCTGGTTCAGCTACCTCATCTTCAAGAAGTTGAATGTCAGGGTAGTCAAAGTTATCATCAACTGAGGAATGGGTAGGGCTTCTGGATCAGCTTGGTCCTCAATCTCCGTCGTTCGGGTTGAGATTAGGAGAATCGGGTTCGAGTCCTGCGCAGCGGGGTGATAGGAGGGTTCGGCTCACCGTAATAGTGACTAGGAGTTGTGGGGTCGTACACTCGTGGTTTGGATCCAAAGGAAACTGTTCATAGTGATCTGTACTCCGGGGTATAATAGGTTCGGCATGGTTTTCAATCTCGAGCTCATCCGGTTGTGCGTTGTAGGAATCTACCTCTTCTTCGATGGAATCTCCTTCCGTAGTCGGTGGGGATGGGTTATTTGAGGGTTCGGGTGCGACGGAGGAATGGATCTCCGGGGCGGGACGCCTCCGAATCCGTGATAATTGTAGAATGGCTCTAAGACGGGCTCTTTGTCCCCGTTCATCTCTACACATTACACCAATGGCCTTATCGCACTCATTTTCAAAAATGTGCTCACAATTAAAAGGCTTAAGAACCTAACTCCGTTATCCGAACAGAATGGCCGGGTAAGTGTCTACCATGGGCCTCACCGGATTAGCAAGATGACTTATGGCACACCCACGTAGACTAGCCTTGCCTTCGGCACCAAACCGTCCGTGGTAACATAGTTAAATACTTGCCCGAATTTCATGCTCGATACCAAAAATGTAACATCCCATTTTGAAACGTAATTTTTTTTTTTTTCAATCGAGTAGAGCAATAGAGCGAAAGAGTGATCGTTCATAGCCAAAACATCAACCATTGTGTAATATTGTATAGATTACAATAGTCCTAAGGTTTAGAAATGAAATAGCGGAATGACGAATAACGGAATAACGAAAACGATAAGATAGAAATAGTCTTCGGTTGCACGTCTATTCCGGCACTTGCCTCGATCCCGAACCGTGGTCCTCCCGACCACGAAGCTACGGTGAGATTCAATTCACCATATTGAATCTCGGAGTAACGGTTAACCTCATACCCAAACAATACAATATACGGACAACGATATTTCTAGAGCTAATACCACAAGTATATCATAAGCATACAAACGATGCATGATCATTATGCCGACAAACATAAGCACAAAGCAATATGTAAAGCCCCATAAGGTAAACAATAACACCTGCACTATTCACCGGTGCCACGATAATTACTCGTGTCCTCGCGCTAGGAAAACAAAACGGTGTTACCAAAACTATAACCCGTATAACTGTACGTATAACGGTCTACGAACATATCATTGACATATAAGTATTTAAGATGTACAAGATTAGTGTTACAAGACGCGTCCCGTACCTTCGTTGGCAACGTTAGGTACTACCGGAAGACGTACTTTCACGGAAGAACGTGAACTTCAAACAATGGTTCGTCGGGCGGCGTAACGGGCAAATCGAGATTCTGATATCCTATAAGAATAATATCACCTTTATTAGCGATTTGACACTATAAGCGGCTTTTTAGGTAAAAATTACCATTTTGCCCTTCTACCCCTAATCGGCGGAATTTCACCCCGGAAGACTTCGTTACTCTAGCAAATTTTCTTCCCGAAATTTTGCCGAACTTCGACGCAACTATGATTTTCGAAAATAATGACTAAAATAGCCCTCCCATATGATACCCAAATCATACTTGAAATTTAAAGGCTATTCTAACAAATTCTACCCTTACTTTTAAAAAGAACTGCTAAAGTTCCAACTTTTCGGCGACTCGACCCCTACTATGTTTTTACCTCTTTAGGCACATTTTTTCAATGCAATGAGGCCTAAAAACAAGCATAGGAATCTTATCACCTACTTCCTAAATCTAACTAACAATTCTACTAACTACCGAACTAAAGACTTAAAAGCTAATGGCCAAAAAACTTACCCGTTGAAGAATTCTCGAGCTTTTCCCCGTAGCTTATCTCTCTACTTTCTCTCTCAAGAAATTCGGTCAAGACAAGAAAGAAATGGTGTGAGGATTTCTCAAGGAGCATGCCTCCTATTTATAGACTTTGGTTAAGGCTTTGTTTGGAATTCCAAATTGTAAAGAACCCATTAATGCAACTTGAACAAAAAGTCACAAACTCCACCTCACCCCTTTGGTCGACATCTTTGGGCTGTTTGGCAGCCAAGGATTGGCCAAGAAGTGATGACTCACCTCACTTTATGGCCGGTCAGTAGTATTTCTCGATCGGTACTCCGATTCGCGTAATTTCGGAGAAATCTCAAAATTCTAGATTTAGAACTTTGAAGACCTTCTCTTTCTCATCAATAATATCTATTATAACTTGAATTTTGACAGGTTCCAACTGTCCCGTGAAGTTTCTCGAAAACGTGTCCGTACGCGTCCGGTGTCGAAAATCGGTTAGGAATCATCAAGCTCTAGATAATAATTCACGATTCCAAATGTATTTTTATAATTATAAACTCATCCCTAGATGTTGAGTTATAATTTATTTCCTTATTTTCCCAAAATGTGACTAAGAAATTTTCCCTATTTCGTCTTATTAGGACAATGTGCTACGGGTCTCGGAATTGACTTAGGAAGAGGTCACTTGAAGGTAAAAACTCACTGATCAATATTTTACCTTGACTTTGGAATTCATATTCCTGGTTCCCTAGATAGGATCTGTTTCCTAAATATAAGATTACTATTCATGCTTTTTAATTATATTATATAATAATAAAAAATTTGCAAAATATCAAGATATCAAATTTTGCTTCTTATCCTCAAATTCTTTGGCCAATTTTCGGCAGCCTTCTTTTTTTTTTTTTTGTAAATGTTTTTTTTTCAAGAATTAATTAATTACTTAATTCAATTTTTATTAAAAATTCTACAAAATTCCCTAATTGGTCCATTCTTGTATTTAGGTTTAAAAATACCTAAACTCAACTATTTTTCTCAAAACTTTCCAATTTAATTAGTAAATACATTTTATTAATATTCAACTAATTTCCACTAATTTTAGAGCTTCACATAATTATTACTTAAATTTCCTTTGCTTATGCTTAAGTAATTAGCTATTAATTACTTAATTACTCTTTTAATCATAGTTGGTATTTTCTTAATTAGAATGCTTCATTACCTTCATATTCTTGTATTAACATTAGCATTTTCATGCCTCTTGCATTGTTTCATAATTACAAGGGTATTTTGGTCATTTTATTACTTTATGAGCATCCTTTCTCATTTTCCCAAGTTTGTAATTTATTTAATTACTGTAATTAGAGATAATATACTCTCTTAATTCAACTGGTCATTTCTTGACTTTTAGGATTTTTCATGAATTTTCTAAGTTAATTACCCTTTGCGGGCATTTTGGTCATTTTGGCACTTTGACCCTTAAACTCCCTAATTTCTTGCAGAAATTCTACCTAGAAAATAGACTATAATTACCCAAGAATGGAGATTACAATTTCACTTATCGAAATATCCAACTTTTATTTATAATATTCCGGATAAATATCCTATTAAAATAGTAAAATCATCAACATACTTTAAAATACCAATTTGATCCATGTCACCTCTTTATCATCATCATTTATAAGTGTTAATAAACTTTTTTTGGTTCATAAATTCATGATATTTTATTGGAATTTTCCTACCTCCCACAAGTTAACTTGTAAAAGAGATGACGGCGAATAATATATTAATGCCTTATATAATGAATTTATGACAATTAATTTATTGTTCTGGTTCTAAGGGTTAATTTATGAGTGTTGCTCCGTATTTACATAAACACGAACACGAACCCTCAGAACCAGAAGATTGAAACAAAGTATAAACTTGGAGAATCCCCACAAGAAGCACTTGAAGAAAATGAGCACAACATGAGAACAGAGATCATATCAAGAAAATGCATAAAACCAACCTCACCCACACCACCACACCTTAAATCCTTTAAACTCTCCCTTCTAGACCAGCTCTCCCCTAACATCCATGGCAACATGACCCTCTTTTACTCTTCCAACGCCGCCACTAACGGTGAAGGCGGCGGCGGCATCCTCTCCGGCTTCTCCGCCAAATCACAACTTCTCCAAACCGCCCTCGCCCAAACCCTCACCCGCTTCTACCCTCTCACCGGCCGCATCCGCGACGCCGCCACCATCGACTGCAACGACGACGGTGTCCTCTACGTCGAAGCTCGAACGGACACTTTTCTTTCCGACATCCTCAGCCACCCAGACTTTGATACTCTCGAACACTTCCTACCCTCCACCGACAAGGAAACCATGGAATTGTCCAATGGTTCTATGCTCATCGTACGGTTCACATTGTTCAGTTGCGGTGGGACTGCCCTGAGCATATCCCTCACCCACAAGATCGCCGATATAGCAGCGTTGATCACAATCCTTCAGAGCTGGACCGCCACGTGTCGTGCACGTGCTGAAC
The DNA here is from genome assembly GCA_019022615.1 of Acacia melanoxylon. Classification (NCBI taxonomy): domain Eukaryota; kingdom Viridiplantae; phylum Streptophyta; class Magnoliopsida; order Fabales; family Fabaceae; genus Acacia; species Acacia melanoxylon. The sequence goes on along the minus strand of JAFJYJ010000125.1, from coordinate 110,191 downwards.
CGGACGTTCCTCGCTTGGGCCTCGGCGCTTCTCTCTTTCCTCCGCGACAAATTCCGGGGATGTCCGCATTCGTAAATATTGCCGCCGAGAAGTTCACCGCAAGACGGTTAGTATTCACCGGTGCCAAGGTGAGAGAGCTTAAAAGCAGAGTTTTAGCCGCACTCACCGACGTGGACATTCAGTTCCACCCGTCTCGTGTGGAAGTGGTGCTAGCTCTTATATGGAGATGCGCGATGCTGGCTTCCTGCTCTAAAACGGCGTCGTTTAAGCGGTCGGCTCTGTTCCAAGCCGTGAACCTGCGTCCCCGGATGGAACCGCCAGTGTCAGGGACGGCCATCGGGAACTTCGTTTGGCCGTTTGCGGTGACGGTGGAGGAAGAGAAGGAGACGGAATTGCATGAGTTGGTGAAGAAGATGAGAAAAGGAATGAAGGAGTTCATAGAGAAGAAGGCAAGAAAGTTCAATGAAGGAGGTGGGTTTGAAGCTGTGATGGAGTTTATGAAGGAGAGGGGAGAGATGTTGAAGAAGAAGAAAGAGATGGTGGTTTATAAGTGTACGAGTTGGTGTAGGTTTCCATTGTACGAGGTGGATTATGGGTGGGGGAATCCTGTGTGGATGTCGAGTGTGAATAAGATTGTGAGTAATACAATTGCTTTGATGGATGTAAAAGATGGGGGAGTTGAAGCTTTGATGACTTTGAATGAGCAAGAAATGGATACCTTTGAACAACATCAAGAATTGCTTCAATATGCTCTGCTCAATCCTAGTATTGTTATCTGATCTTTGATTCCATGTTTTTTATATTTTCTAGACCGGTTCTAATGCAATTCAGTGTCAAGTATTAAATATTAAAAAAATTAATTCTTTTTAGACCGCATGTTTATATATCCAGTTTAAATATCTTTTTAGATATCTTTGTTTCTGTATACCCAATCTTAAATATTTTACAGTGTCTTCAGCTTCTAAGGTAAACTTCTCAACTATATTTGTTTACCATGGATTTGTATTAAAGAAAGGAGTATGAAGAGCATCAAAAAGACATGTAAAGACAGCCAAGTTGATGAGTGGTTTTTTTGTAGCTATCACTTAAATATTTTTACACATATGAAGAGTGTTAAATAATCTAATCAAATATGTAACTTTGTGTAATTGAAAACAGGGGATCGGATTAACACAGTTTTAAGTTGCAAATACATAGAAGCCCTTCATGTAGGACTTGGAAAATGGAAAAAAAAAAAAAAAAAAAAAAAAAAAAAAGTCTTCTTTTCACATGTATAAATATGATATTCCTTTTGTGCTTGTTGCCTTCTTGTATGTTCTTTGTGTGATACATGAAAGTTTACATTTTTTCTATTGGTTGTATATTCTTTGTGGTTATTATAGTTGGTGTATGCAAAATTTTGTCCACGGAATTTGTTATGGTTAGGATTGTGAAATTTGTGATTATATGACAATAATGAAATTTCATTATATCATTCACATAATGGGAAGTTTCACAAATCCAATCATTGTGAATTCCATGAACAAAAGTTTGCGTACATGTATGCTAATTGAATCTTGTTTGTCATGCCTTTGTTCTTTTCAAGTTTTTTATTTGTTTGTATACCCCCTCCTTGAAAGGGCTTAGATCATTATTGAGTGTTGGATGAGAGTCTCTATTGTAATTTTAACCCCAACGTGTGGGAGCTGTAGATACACGGTTTTGTATTGTGGGTCATCCTTAGAGTCGAATGTTATCACCCTTGGATTGGGTGCTAAGTTTACTAATATTAGGATTTGGTTCTTTTGAGAGTTTAGATAGAATATGGCTCTAGCCTACCTCAGTTTTAGTTGATAAAGGTACAATATCTTATTTAATTTAATGGAGCTGAGTCTAACATGTTGATACACAAACTTGATAATTCTATTTTATATGATTGAATTTGGTTGTGTGATGAGGTCTTGATTGAAATGAAAATCAAAGTGAAGCCCAATAATAATGAGCTACTTGACTAGGTGGAGTTACTAGTGACATGTTGAGGATTAAGATGTCAAAATTAGATGATGAAAAAGGTTGGGCTAGTGATCTAGTCTTTAAAGGAAAAATTCGTTGAGCTAGATGACCTAGTGATGATTGGGCAAATCAACTTTTAAATAAGTGAATTGTTACAATCAACGCCAGGTCATTTAGGCCAACAAATTTTTCCTTTCAAGCTTAGATTACTAGCTTTATGTTTTTCATCCTTCAATTTAGAGTTATTAATCCTCACATCGTCACTAGTATTTCCACCTAGTCAGTTATTACTTCATTATTATTGGCCTTCAATTTGGTTTCCTTTTCAACCAAGACCTCCCCACGAGATCATATTCATACATACAAAATCCAGTTCACATCTTATACATTAACTCTATTATACCCAGGTTCATTAAATAAGAATCTTCTCCTTTATCACTTGAGACTCGTGTAGGGTAGAGCCATTTCTTATTTGAGATCCCGAATGATCAAAATGCATAAGTATGGCAACCTAGCAACCCATCCATGGGTAGTTGCATTCAACTCTAGAGATGCTCACAATATGAATCATGCGTCAACATCATGAAAATATTTGGCCTAAAATTGCATCAACTAAATCCAACACTCAAAAATCATCTAACTCCTTTGGAGAAAGGGAAAATGCAAGCAAAAAGAGTAAATCTTGAAAAAAAAAATGTCAGAATTAGGATTCATTAATTATCTAATAATATAGGGTTTATATTCATGGTTATTAGTTATATTTATTTTTTATATTAATTGCAATTTTGTTTTTAGGGTTATCTGTAGAATTTATATTGCATAAAATAGCTTTTAGATATAACAATAATATCTAACAAAGTTTCTATGAGAAAAATCCGTACATTTTTTTTTTTAAAAAAAGGCCCACCTTTAAGATCGGGTATGAAATTACATGGTCTAAATAGTGGACATTTTTTTTTATATGAATTGAAACTTGTTAACATAGTTATCTAACCAACTGATCTGATAAGATAACTTTTAAGATCGTTGTTTTGTCATTAATAAGGATAGACATTTTAAACCAATTGATACAAGACTAGACCTAAATACAGTCTAAAAAGTCAATTTCAACTGGTCTTAAAAGTCTTTTTTTGAGTATTGACTATCAACTTAACTTTTATATTGAAATTTGAGCGATTCATATTAATGTTTTTTTTAAAATATTTTTTATTGGAGTTTTAAATTATCATAACTAAAATTTAACATTGTATCAAAGAAATTAGCAATTTTTGAATTTAATTCTTTATTTTAAATAATTGTAATAATCTTTATAAAGCATTAAATATAAACCGATTAAATTTCAATTTTAAAGTTGAAATGAGTAGTAGAGAGGGAAAGAGGAGAAAATGACTCTAAAAGCAAAGGAGGATAGTCAGTCTCGTTATTTTCATAATGTCATCATGCACTACTATTTCCATTGATATTGTTCTTACTTAATCTTCAAGTCTTTTTAATATGTTTGAACGTTCAAATACTAGCCCTTGAACATAATAATATTAAAACACAATACTATAATTTTTTATTGAAAGGAATCATCCAGTTTCAATTTAATTTATGAAGGTACTCTATGTAATTAGTCATTAGAATTCCAAGCACGGTTTCAAAGAAATAAAAATGATGAAGAGGAGACGTCCAAGAGTTATATTCATAGATATATGCATACGACACTTCATCACTAAACTATCCTACACGCACCTACATCCATGGGAAAAAATTGGTATAACTTCAAAGGTCAATATGATGTAGTTTTTGTGTAAGAGTTTAAAACAAAAAATATAATATATTTTTTGCCCGCAATAAAACAAAAAATATAATAATAAAAACAAACGTGAGCTAGAATCACGAGAAGATATATGCTGATTTTTTAGTTCTCTATGATGTTTGTGTTAATTATTAATGTATGGAAAGATATTTAATTATTTGTTAAGCCAAGAATTAGAGATTAGTCAAATCTTATTCATTTACGAAAGGAGAAAAAGAGATATATGGTGATTGTTATTAGGGCTCATTCAATTCTGGACGGCTGACTCGATCATCTACCAAATCTTGGAGGCAACATCACAAAGAAAACTGTGGTAGTTTTGATGGGTAGTTGAAAGTTAGGAAGCAATAACTACTGATATTCAGGAATAAAAGACTAGTGACAATTTTATTTATTTATTTGATTTATTATTATATATATTTATTTTTATTTAATTAATTTAATCATTTAATATCTTAATAAGACGGAATCTTTCAATTTCTAACTTACATACCAGTGTTGATATGAGACGATACCTATAGAAGTAGTTGCAAAGTGAATTTTTGAATTTGAAAGATGGAGTTATAATAAAACAATATAATATGGGAGAAATATCTTTGTGACAAACTCACTTTTAATTATTTAATATCAATATTTATTTTTATATTTATATTGAATATTCACATTTATTTAATTATTTTTAATTATTGAAAATCATTGAAAAGCAATATAATTTCAACGGTATAAAAAAATAGAGATCACAATATTTGATTCAAAAATAAATATATCAAATGCAACTCTAAAAATAAATTAAAATATATTCAAATAAATATTAAAAAGTGAATAGAGTCGTTTCTAACTTCAATAGAATGGAAGAGAAATCTTTAGAATTAATTTAATAAAAAAATTATAATTCTAAAATTAATTAAATTGGAGTAGTTTAGTATTTAGAATGAACAAATATTTAATTAAATTTAAATACTAAATTATCGTTAACTAAACTTCCTATATTTTCCGCTGCCCCTCCTATAAGTTTCCGTTATTTCAAAAAATAATCTAGATTTCTTTGAAATAATTCAAACCAATTCAAATTTTAAATTCATATTTTTTTCACACAAAGTTATTATCTATACTTATAAAATCTTTCCTACTATATTTTCCCTAATATATCCTCCCGTTTAATTTTGATACTCATTCTCTCAACCACACTACACGCAATCTTTATTTCCTTTCCATTTCTTTCATTAAGTTTGTATGCCTCAATTTCTCTCCACACCGCAAGACCAGTTCTTTAGACTAACACGTTTTTAGAAACACTTGATGCAAAAAAAAATAAGGCCCAAAAAACTAGCAACCGCGGTAAGAGAGTCGCTTCAATAGAATATGGAAGAGAAATTTTAGTTAAAGAGTAGCGAATGTGGGGGATGGAAAGGGAAGATAACAACGTTCCCGTGCAAAAAATGTGTTTGGGGCGTGCGTCTTCCAGCGAGTGTGAAAGTTCCATCAACTATTGGAAGGTTGATTCCATCCGAAAATGGAAGGAAAGCTAAAATCTTCCGGGAGAGTGAAATCATGTGACAAAATTGGCCTTGGTTCTTCTTTTTCCTGCTTCTTCTTCATGGCCGCTTGCTTCGATGCTTCAATGGTAGGTCCGATTGCAGAACTCAACCCAGAACCCAAAACACCCTCTTGCTCCGATCGTGTCTTCACCGTGCCCAGTTTCAGAACCCAAAACACCCACCACAAGGTTCTTGAGATCGTGGCTTCGATGCTTCACCGATTGTGGGTCTGTGATGTGGCTTTTAACTGTCTTGCATTTCTATTACTATTGTTTCTGTCGAAAAGGCCTACTTCTCTTTCTGTCATATTGTTGTTCCTGGAATGTTCTGATATAAATAGCTGCACAAGTTTGGTTACTATCCAATTTTTCGTTCGAACGCATTGTCCCTTTAATGCTTTACGTTCGAACTCAATGCCAGCGTTCGAACGGCTTAGGGGCATTGTAGGAATTTCATTTAACTTTCCCACTTAATCAACACTCAATTCTTCATACCAAACATCTTATTTTCTCTTAACTTAAGTTCCATTTCTTAGTATACCAGGCTCACATTTTTAAGTTCAATTATCTTCTAATCTTCCTTTCCTTTCCTATCACTTCTATTATTTTCCTTTCCCTCAAATCTTCCCTATAACAAACAAGGCCTTAGATTTATTTTGATTCAAGTCAACTTGCTATTGGGCTTGTCTGGCTTTTCATATCTTCTGAATGTTACAACCTGCTCGGCCCGTTTCAATGGACTTCGACAATATGAGCTATCTCAGATTTTTGCCTTTGGCATTAAAGTTAAAATTTTCTGAAAAAATGGAACTAAGTTTTTAAACGTGAACGGCAGGATTCAAACCTGCGCGGGCAGAGCCCACATGATTTCTAGTCATGCCCGATAACCACTCCGGCACGTCCACCGAGATGATGTCGGAGAAGGAAACAGGTTTTACATTAAACCCCGCGACTTATTATGCATATATGGAAAAGGTTTATACAGGTGAATCACACTGTTCATGTAAATACATCTTCATCTGTTGGGCAAGCTCCCCCTCATCATTGAGTTAAATTCAATGTGAATGGAGCTTTGACCTCGTCTAACAAGTAATAAAGCAGGTTTGTGGTAAGGTTATAAATAATCATAATGGATGTTGAATAGATGGTTCTATTCACGCACTAATGAGGAAGTATAATGTGTTTCAAGACGAAAAATGGGCTATTTTTAAAGTTCTTAGATTACATTGAGATTGGAGAAGTTATTCTTAAATCTAATGCTATATAAGAATCTTGTTGAAATACAACTGAATAAATGTATTGACTAATATATATTATAGTTTGTGTGTTTATTCAAATTCAGAGTGTAATAGTATATAGTTGGGACATACATCTAAACATATATCAAGAGATTAGAATTGTGTTACCAATGCTTTAGCCAAGAATGCTCTTTAACTAATTTCTCCTCTTTAATTTGGATACATGTTCGTCTCATCTCTAAGCTTTGGTTGACAAAGAGTGAATGAGTTTCAATCACCCTAGTTTTTCTTTAATGTTTATAGGGCGGTAGCCCACCTTTGTAATAAAAAAAAAAAAAAAAGAAAAGGAAAGGAAAGACATAAGATTTTTACCATAACGAATGAAATCTGAAAAGTAATCAGTTTTAATAATATGAGAAGAATACAATTAAGTATTAAATTTTGTAAGTTACGTTGAGGACGAGTATTTATAGGAAGGGCAAATCCTAAGCAATCATTTTGTCAACTCGCGAATAGGGAGCTCATTCTCAATTACAGTGAATGCGTGGTGAAGACGTAGTTTTTATTGCTGTTGTCATCGAGTGAATGCGTTGTGAATGATGCACAACATGATTAAACTCTAAAGATGGTGAAATTTTTGGAGCAAAGTCATGTTAAGGGCAATTATATTTATCAATTCCTGTACTTTCTCATCTTTAGTGTCATATACTTTTATCTTTTGTGCTTTTCATTAAGAGGGAAAAGAAGAGCGCAACTAACTCTTGTCATTGTAGGATGTGATCGCTGATCATTGAGCTTGCAAACTATTGAGAGTGCATGGCAATAGAATTGAAGGGAAAGAGAGAAATGACAAGAGAGCAGCAATTCCGTGGCACTTAATAACAACAAAAACCGATCAAAGGGTACGTGAACATGGAGTGATGAAGAACAGTTAGTCCCAACAGTAGTAGCTAGCTAGCAGCAGCAAGCTTCAAACTTCAATGCGCAGCATCTTCTTCTTCACAAAACTTTGTGTATTCCTTCGCACCAAACAAGGAATCCAACTCAGATGGATTCTTTGGCTTTATTTTAATCATCCATCCCTCCTCATACGGGCTTGAGTTCACCTTCAAAACACCCAGAAAAACACAACACAAGTCCGCTTAAACATACGAGTTAGTTATTAACAATAAATGAATTTTAGTTCCACTAAAATACTCTATTTTAATCATGTGTATTGTTTTGTCCAAAAAAACATCATGTGTATTAGAATTATCTCTCGACAGAAACTCCTTAAATTATGAACTTGAGACAAAGTGAATTGAAATTTTATGTTTAAAATCAAATTAAACATTTTGTCTACCTTTTAAACCAAGGTGGGAGTATAATATATTCTTTACTTGTATTTGAGGTCATTACTGTTTGACATTGAAGAGGAGAGAACAATATTTGGGGTTGAAGGTTAGAATTGCATACCAGGCCAGGTGCTTCAGAAAGCTTAGTGTTAACCTCAACAATCTCGCCTGAGATGGGAGAATTAACATCACTGGTTGCTTTAACACTCTCAACTGCTCCAAAGCTACTTCCTTGAGACACTGAGCCACCTGGTTCTGGCAGATCCACAAACACTACCTCTCCCAGATGGTCCTGCAACACATATCATCTTCACCATTAATTCTATTTCTACCCATGCTCAACTTTCAAACAACTCTAAGAATGTTTTTCTTTGAATTTAAAGGGCAGACACTAGCGCGTGGCCCAAGGCTATGCACAAAATTGAACCCACAACTTCCCACTTACTTACAAGAGAGCTTTCATTCCGCCAAGGCTACAAAGACATGGGCTAGAATTGCTAGAATCTAAGATTAGCAAACACCAAGTTCACTGAACTGTTCACCCATGAAATTCATATATACCCTTAGTAGATACTAAGAATTATTCATAATGAATATTCAAGTTAATCAACCTGGGCATGGTCGGTGATACCAACTGTAGCTACAGAGCCTTCGTGCTTGACCCATTCGTGGGAAGAAGCGTACTTGAGGCCATCCAGCACTGAACCACATGAATGAATATATATGCATAGTGATTGATAACAGCAAAAGAGAAAAAAATGTAACAGAAGAAATATACATATGAAGAAGAATACCAGTAGAGAAGCATCTGGAGATAAGTGGGCGAGAAACACAAGATATTTTGAGGGCATTGGCAGTAGAAGAAGCCCACATTCTGAGTGCCATTAGTGCGAATTGAGTGTGTGAGCCTTTGGGGAAAGGAGAGAAATATAAAAGTGAAACAGAGACGTCATATTCTATCTTGGATGAATGGTGGCCAACGAATGCCTCATCCTCATGCTCCCCATTCACGCTCTCCCCAATACAATATCTCTGTCCTTTCATCTTGAATTTCAAAATCTTAAACAAGTAATTTTTTATAAAAATGAATTGTTAATTGACATATTTTTATAGTTAATATCTATATTTTAATATATAATAAAACTGATTTACGATTTTTTTGAAGTTTAAGTAGTATTGTCTTTTTCTCTAATTCTTTATATATTTAGATATGGAATGTTTATATTTTAAAGATTTTTTTAAATATAATAATTTTACCAAAATATATAATAATAAAAAATTGCATAGAAATATATTCATTTGTCATAGTATCATAATTATTTTTTCCAATTTTTTTGAAAAAACTGAGTATAGTGTCTCCTTTATTTTCTTAGTAAGAAAAAGTTTAAGTGAGTAGACATTGCCTCTTGGCTCAATGAGCATATACAAAGTTACTTATAGATTCGCTCACCAACAAAATCTTTATATTAGCAATGGATTTGATGTCTTGAGTGATGAGCCACCTTCTTCTTTCTCTTTTTTTTTTGGTTCTTTCCGGCTCACCGGGATTTCGCCCGACTAATCCGGAAACCAACCCGCATCGCGCACCTACCTTTTCTTTCCCAGCGTGAGAGAGTCTCCTCGGGGTTTTTTTGCGTTCGCTTACCACTTCGCGCAACCCGAGACTTTATTTAAACGACATGTTTTGCTACCACTTCAAGCTCAACCCCCGTTGGCCGTTTTTTTCCCTTTCTACGCCAACTTACATTGGCAACCCCCGTTGGTTGATGAGCCACCTTCTTACCAACTAGACAATATTCCTGGGCTAAAGCCACTTCCTTAATGGGCTTTATACCAAGGCCCAAGATGAAGAGGCCAGGAAGATATTGGATTTGAGCAGCCCCATTATTCTATGGAGTGGGCGATGTTAATCAGTCAGCTTTGCATTTCTTGGTCTCCCCGTTCCTGTTTTGCTTTCCTCCCTGAAACTTTGAGCCTGGTACTCAGTTTGGAGCGTGTTTTGCAGTAAATTTTGGAGAGGAATTTATTGATTGAATAGAGTTGTTAGGACTTAGGCGCATGGGTGAGATCGTGGAGGAGTTGAATCCCCTTGTTGGCGGTAACGATAAGCATGAATTCGAGAATGTTAATAAGGTGGAGATCGTCCTTAAAACCGTTGGCCCTGCTCGCCCTTCTCGTCTTCTTGTTCCATCTTCCATCAAGGTATATAGATGCACTTGGTCTCTTTCACTTCTAATGCAATTTTTGATTCCCGCGGTTTTTTCCCAGGGTGTTAAAGGTAATGTTCCCTTTGCTTGATCTAGCTTCAGATTTCGTTGGAAAATATTATTTTATTTTGGTATTAAGTCTTCAAAGATTAATTTCCATCTGAAGAATTTCATGAATATGCAAAGTATGAGAACCAGGACAAGTTGGACGGTTTAGCTTTCTGCAAATTAGCACCTCAACCGGAAGAGGAAGTTCTATTTGCACTTCTGCTTTGTTTTGTTTTGTTTACTTAATTGTTTTCATATAACTGAAATTTGGAACTACTTGCTCTAAAATTTTGAAACTCTGACTCATTGATTCATCCTGACTGTCATCTGTGGCCTCGGATGCTTTCCAGCCATATTTTACCATTAAATGATCAGCTATCAGATGGACTATGCAGGCAATTATTTTTTTATCTAATCCAGACTGACACTAAGATATTTATTCGTTTCTGAAATAAATCAAATTTTATTTGGATTTTGAGGAACTTAATTCAAGTGGAGAGTTGGAAAAAAGTCTGAACGCAAAAAATTTTTTGAGTGCCAAAAAGTAGACAATCAATCTGCTCGTTCAATAATTTCATGTTTTCTGTAAATTCTGCTTGATAGGGTAAATATGTTTTACATGAAAATCATTTTGGCGGGCCTTTATTATTCTTGGTGCATATGATATTTTCACTTGATGAGTATAATGCTCATATGAAAATTCTAACCAAGTGCTTATACTTTGTTTCTTCTAAATCTTTCCTAGGTTCGTGATTTTAGAGGATTAATTGCCAGCAATGGTCGTTTACCAATTGATAATTTGAGTCTTATTCTGCGCGGGACTGTATTATGTGATGAGAAAAATGGAGATGACGTGTACATTCAACTCAATGATGGAGGTAAAGGTCTTGTCTTAATATCTTCTTTGATCAATTCATTGTATTACTTTTACATGAGCTTCCCCTATGTCATCTACATACAGTACGGAGAAAAGTTTAAATTCTCTGTGGCAGTATGGCACTTATCAAAACATGTTTGGATGATGATAAATCATAAACATTTGAAAAACAACTAGCCCCATATAACTGCAGGAGCAAGTTCAAACTTTAACGCACAGATCTTCTTTACAAAATTTTTGTATTCCTTCTTATCCATGTAATATAGTTTGGTCAGCCTGTTTGCCTTTACTTGGATCATTTACCCTTCTTCATGTAGACTTGAGTTAACCTAAAAGCAAGAAAGCATATCAAGATAGGTAGGGAATAACTTCTTCTCTAATCACTAAAGAAAGTTGGTTATCTCATTAATAGCTTAAGTAATGAAAAAGGAACTTAATATTTGTTTGATTTCATTTTCAATAAAAAGCTTGTTTGATTTTATTTTCGATAAAAAACATGCATTGTATATGTGCCTATTTGTGGTAAAATGCATTTGTGTTTGCATTTATGGTAAATGCCTTTTGATGTTCAAAATCCTTTTATAGTTTTGCTGTCAACATGCATCGTATCTCTAATGACCCTTTAGTGAAGAAAGAATTTCATTAGATGTAATGCATCAATAGATCCACTGAAGCATTTCTGTTTATTTTATATCCAATTACTTCTGTTCTTGACTTCAAATTTAAAATTCTAGTTCAACTTAATTGATTATATAATAATATTTCATTGTTATATGCTTTATGTGAGTGTTTCAGATTCTCTAATTGTTGCTGTCAAACCAAAGCCACCAGTTCGTGATGGATATGATGATGACAATGACGATGACGATGATCTGGTAATAATCAAATGATATTGTCTGAAGTGAATATAAAGTTAATTTGGTACTCAGAAGAATCTTTCTTTGATTTCCACTTCTCTAGAAGTTTAAGCTTCCCCGTTCATCAAGTTGGTGGAAGAAGAGGCTTTACTCTTTTCTACACGATAACTTGAGGCTTCCAGGTAACAATCAACATTCTAATGATTTGATATTCATTCAAAGTATGCTTAATAATTTTTTGTTTCGGTCTCTGAAAAATGAGTAATAAGGCGTGGGCTAATTATGATAATCACTTTTTGAGAATTCATAGCCTCTGAGTCATATAAATATTTTTTTGTTCACTTTTTGCTGTCATTTTTAAAGTTGAATATTGGCACAAGGACACAATTGATTCAAATTTAAAACTGTCATCACTTGATAGACTTATATATTATATGAAGAGTTATTTCAGGTGTGTGTATCACTTGGGGACGGCAAAATAAATTACTCAATAATGAATGAGTTACAGTATACTCTTCTGTCGTTAGTATCTGCTGACCTTCTTCCTTTTGCATTGATAGATTTCCTTTTGATGTTTATATTCTCTCTGAGCTTGAAAGCATGGGCTCTCACAATGATGTGGTTTGTCCTGGCACCCATTGCCCACAAATGGGATCTCGGACCTGTATATGTAAGTCTACTGTCTATGCATCCATATTTGCGACTTTGGACACTGAGTTTTAATGATCTGCTGCAGAATGTTACTGTGTGATCTTTTCTGACTTAAGATGTTTAGTCAATTCTAAATTGATTCAGATTTGGTCTTGAACTTGTTCTATTGGGCCCAAATTTGACATTTCCAGTCACGCATTTATTGTAACTGATGTTTCTCTCCTTGTTTTGTTTGCTTTATTATTCTTACTATCTTTTGCCATTGTTTGTTTTATTCAAAAGTGATAATGCATCTGATTTACATGGTTTTATATTATTTTTGTTGTGCTTCATCGTTTGTTACTATTTTTCTACAGATAATTGCCACAGGCTTTGCTCTGATTCTCTTCAATCTTGGAAAGCGCCAAGCTGGTGACGTCAGGTATAAACTGATGCAAAATATTGTGTATTACTGTTACATTATGACAATTTAGTCAAGGTGAGATCAATGCTCCCATATTTGTGAAAGTTCAAATGAGGCTGGTGCATTTTATCAACATTCAAGAAGCAGACACAATGAAAAAATACGGATGGGTGGGTAAAAGAATTTTGGTAAAATATTGATTTTTGTTGGGGATGAAAAAAACAAAGACATATCTAAGTCCCTCTGTAATATGGGGGAGTTATAAATCTTTGTTGTGGGAACTGTTGTCTGTTGACTGTTGCAGCTCTTTGAATCTTATTTGTAAAATCATTAAATTTCTTGAAACTTCTTTTATTACCTTTTCATATCTCTCAATCTATCAAAGGAATTTTAAAAGTAAACTGGTCCAGCCAATATGTCCAAATATGAAGGGGGCAAAAAAAAAGAACTCTTCCTAAAAAGAGCTTGTTGATGATATAGATAACTGTCTTGTGAATATAAATTTACTGATGACACTGATTACCTGTACGAGGTATTTATATTGATTTGGTCAGTATTCTTGACGATAAGAAGCAGCCATTTATAACTATCCAAGTTATTTTAAGGATTACAAGCAGATAAGAAGCTTATTTCTTGGTTGATAGTTTCTTACTATGTTCTGCTCTCCAACACATGCAGTGCATATTCTATCTTCAATGAAGATTTTAGAGAGCTTCCGGGGACCCTCAATGCAGATCGGCTAGATAGAGATATAAGAGCAGGGCAGTTTTGATCAACCACCCAAAAAAAGAAAAACAGAAAAACCACGGGTCTTTTTATTTTTTTGTATTGTAGTTATGTACCCAGAAAATCCTGTGTGTATAGTTTGATATATCAAAATTATAAATGAGGTGCACATGTTGTGTTGTGGATAAGTATCTATGTTTGTGCCTTTCTGGTCACTGGGGTCCTATGAATTTATATATGGCAAGCTAGTTGACGCGTATACAGTGGCATACATACCATAGCAGGATCCAAAATGTTAAATGCATTTAGTTTATTTTTTTAGTCTGAAAGGAAGGTTAAATGCGGCATTGAATAACTGACATCGTGTTCCATTGAAAATTGTAAAAATGCCTATTCATTGTACTGTTTCTCTGCCCCTAATCATGACAAGTCAATCCCCTCTCACTCTCCCTTGTGGCTTTTTTTTTTTTTTTTTTTTGAATAACTTTTAGAAAAGGGTTGGGCTCTCCCTTGTGGATGGCTTATGTGTCGTGCTTGTCCGGATTGAAATAATAATTAGCACCTTCAAAAAATAATTTTTTTAATCTTATGTTTATGTCAATGTTTATTTAGATTGGAATAAATATGTTTAAAAACAACTTTTTAACTTAGTTATAAGGATTTTTGACCACCATAAGTGATTCCAAACAAATCTAACTTCATTCAAAAAAATCAGGCCTTAAAAAAATATCAGTAAAAGAACTCCCAAATTTTAAAATTTCAAATCAATGATTTCTTTCTAAAATGAGTTGAGTTTCTTATCAAGTAAAACCAATCATTTATCAATTATAGAAAACATCCCTCATTTTGTTTTTAACTTGGTCTTTTGATAAGGCTTCTTTGAACCACATTATGATAGTGTTTTCATGTACATACGTTTCCAATAATTTGATTACTAAGTAATTATAAAATTTAGTCAATATATACATACACACATGAAAAGTTACATACTCTTACAGTGTAATTATTACAAAAATAAATATCCAAGAAGAAAAAAGACCGGCAAAGGGGCTGTGGTTATTCCTTTGTAGAAAAGAGGAAGCTGGGGCAACAACACATGATAAAGCCAGAGACATTTTGAAAATATATGATAGTCTGGTTAGAATTGGATTTATAAAGTTTAAAATTTGTGAAATATTTTCTTCAGGCCAAAAAAAAAAATTGTGAAATATTTTTGAAACAGGTGAGCTATAAAAAATGGTTAAAATTTTTCAAACATAATTTCATTCTTTGGATCACTATTTCTCATAATTATATAGTACTTTTAATCAAAAAGTTTTAATTAACAGACTTAAAATATTCACCTACCTCCTCTATTTCCTATTCACTCTCTACCCTCAGCTCCAACCCCAGCCACTTGGCATACCTCTAATTAACATTTAATGAACCACAGAACCAGTATACCAAAGGAAAAACTTCATTATTTTTCTTGTTATATTTATCAGGTACTTCTACCATATTTCATAATAATAAATAAAATTAAAAAACTTACATCTTATTAACCTTATCTTGAAAAAAAAAAAAAATTGACTTGAGAGAATATATCTATTTTCCTAAAAAAATATTTTTTATTTATTTGAGTTACTATAATGTTTGGTCCTAATAATTTCTCTCTATTTTGATTTTAGTCCCTAAAATTTGAAACATGTGGTTTTGGTTGCTTCAAGTTTATTTTGATTTTAAAAGCTATTCCCCTTGACACTCTCGCTCGTCTCTGCTAGGGTTTTCACTGCACGCTCTCGCTCGTCTTCTCCACCAAGGCTTCTGTCTCGCCGGCGGCATTCTTGGCGCCGCGAGCCTACTCTCACACCACATCTGCGGCAAAAGTATAGATCGGACCTCGAAGAGTCAAGAGCAGCGAGTTTTAGCTCGGACAGAGACACAAAGCGGCGACCTTCCTTCTTCTCCGACGCGGCTTTCTTCTAGTCTCCGTCCTCATCGTCTCTCCAGCTCCGGCGTCCCTCTGTCTTTTGGATGCAACTGTGGTCCTCTCTCATCTATGGCGGTGGGAGCTTTTGACTGGACGTCTCCCTCGATGGTGGTCTCCGGCGTGGCGGTGGTCTCCGGCGAAGGCATAGTTTGCCTTTTTCTTTTTCTTTTTATTGTTTTATGTTTTTGTGTTTCTTCTGATGTCGTTGTGGATTTGGACTTTTATTGTGGCGTTTTCTATTGTGGTTTGGATTTGCGATTTTGGGGGAAGGGTTGTATCGATGGTTGATAATGTTTTGCGCCTTACCTATGAGTGGACCATTGTGATGTTTGTTCAATGGTGGCAAATCCAAAGTGCTAGTGTTAGCCAAAATTTGTTCGATAAGTGGTTGACGTCACCAAATGTGCTTCAATGGAGGAGCAAAAGTATTCTACAGCACTTCACTTGTCTTTTTTCTTCTGAGGTTGGGTTCTTTCTGTCCTGTGTCCCAAGTCGGGGTGATTATGTAATGGCGCATGTGCGGACACTTGCTTATAAGGAGGTGTCTTACTATAAAATGGGTCTTGCAACCAATACCTTCTTTCATGTCACTTCTAACCTTGGATGTTCAGAAAGCCGATGGAGTCTTTGATATTACTTTTATTCCCACATGTTTTTTGGTGATTAGCTTTCCTTACATTTGGTTTGTTCTTGTTGTATTTATTAGTCTTCTTGTTTTAGTTTGTTTTCGTTTAGTGTCTGTTCTGATTTGTTTTCGCATTGTAATCGTCAAACTTTGTTGTAACTTTTATTATTAGTATTAATATAGTTTCCTTTTGGACAAAAAAAAAAAGTTTATTTCGATTTAAAACATTAGTCCTGGTCCAGTAGTTTGAAAAAGACCCAGATTTAAAGTTAACGGCTACGGGTTCTGGTTTATCATCGTCGATTTCCTCCTATCTTTAATTGTGATTGGGGAGCGATTTAAACACACCTCAACAATAAATCAAAACTAGTCAAGCAAGCAGAACCAATTACAAATCGCACCTGTAAGCCAATAGCACCAATTCGACGGTATGAAATGCAAAAACCTTAGAGAGAGAGTCGACCTAGGAGAGAGAAAATTGAAAGGGGTATAATTGTGCAAGTATGGAACGAAGGATGGCTATGAGGATATGTAATGAATATCGTTGGTGGCCGGTGGGTACAAATAGGGTCCTGTGTCCTGCATCCACAAGAAAAAGACGATAAATAGTGGTCGCCTCAGTTGCGTCTTGTCTCCGGTCTCCTCCCTCCACTATCCGAGAAGAAGCACACCGGCGGTCCCCCAAACGGCGTGCGCGGCTCCACCGGTCCCGATGTCAATGATTAAGATGATAAAACATGTGATTCAGTGACTCTGAAAACCGGTGCTTTCTAAAAGTCGAGAAAAAATTCTTTTAGTATACCACTCTGGTCTTATTTATAAATTCCTTTTGACCAAAAAAATTTGGTCCTATTTATAAGTCCTATTTGATGAAAGAGATGAGATTGTGACAATTTTGCCCATATTAATTATACCAATAAAGATAGAGAGAGAAGAAAGAGTTGAAAGATCTTTCGATCATAAATGAGGGTAAAGTTGAAATGTTACCCTATAATCATTAAGCCAACTACCTCTCATCGTTGGTATATGTGTTTTGGTCAAAAAGAGCATAAATAAGACCAGAGTGGTATATTATTATGATACTAGTCTATTTTATCAAATCTCACATTTTAAGGAGAGATAGTTGGTACAATGATTATGAGGTAAATTTTCAACTTTGCCCTCATTTATGATTAGGTATTTTTCAACTGTTTCTTTTCTCTTTATCTTCATGGGTATAATTAATGGGTAAAAGATTTCTCCGGTCACTAGAGATAAGTTATCTCCAATGACCCCACAAAACTACGTCGTTTTGGATTAATGAAGGGTGTTTCTGTAATTTTGCACCTTTCATTAATTCACCTAAAATTACAAACATACTATTCATTAATTCAAAACGATGTAGTTTTAGGGGTTATTAGAGATAACTTATCTCCAGTGACTGGAGAAATACTTTTTCCATAATTAATATGGGTAAATTTTTCATAATCTCATTTATTATATGAAAATGGACTTATAAATAAGATAAATTTTTTGGTCAAAATGACATAAATAAGTCCGTGGTATATCTCATAAATAATACTCCTCCTATTCTTATTATAAGACCAACCACTAACATTTTTTTCGCTTATTATAAGGCACTAACTTACTTTAACTAACTCATTTATTACTATTTTTCTATTATGCCCTCATTTTTAACTAACTCATTTAAACCTACATCATTAAAGTAGGGGTAAAGTTGGAAACATTTATTACTTTTGGACCTAATGACTTAACTTTCATTCCTTGATCCGTGAGAAATGGGTAGTTGGTGCCTTATAATAAGGACCAGAGGGAGTACGTAGTATAAATTATTCTTTGAAAACATAATCCAAATACACACTCAATCTAAGATAGGTATTTAGTTCTCTTGTCCTTAAGGCATTAACTAACAATTATATTTGATCTTTTTTATAAACACTTGCTTGTTTTCAAAACGCATTAATTATTTTTTCTATGTAGCACTCTGGTTCTATTTATAAGTCCATTTTGACTAAATCTCACATACTAAGGAGAGGTAGTTAACTCAATGATTATGGGGTAAATTTTCAACTTTCTCATCATTTATGATTGGGTATTTTTCAACCTGTTTATTCTCTCTCTATCTTCACGTGTGTACAATTAATATGAGTAAAATTGTCACATTCTTATTTATTACATAAAACTAAACTTATAAATAAAACTAATTTTTTTTTAAAATGGACTTATAAATAGGATCGGAGTAGTATCTTCATAATTATTTAAAAACTCATTTCATAAGCTTATCTCGTGAGTATAAAAGATATTTTTCAAAAATTAATCCAAATACACACCCAATCTATGAAATGGATATTTATTTTTTTTTTAACTTTTTTAAGAATATGACTTTATAATTTCTTTTGGCACATTGATTCTTATCCAGCATGCCATAGTAAAATAAATAGAGCCGTGAAAACGGTCAATCGGCCCGTCAGTAACGGCGTTAAGTCGGCCTTCAGGTTGAGTTTGAAAAATAGACGAGATATTTAAAATTGGCGCGGAGAGGCCCGGGCTGCCTGCCCCCGCGCGCCCTTTTCACTTTAACTTTTTTATTTTTTTCCTTTTAAAATTTTTATATATATATTGTATTTGTTATAGAGTTATTTATCCATTTAACTACAAATACATAATAACTATACTCTAATTTTATGATTTGGTTTATTATTTGTTACAAATAAAGATTATGGATGTGTTCATGATGTGGGAAAAAAATTCATGATATTTTTACTCATGAGCAGGCTATTACTCAAAGTGAAGAACAATCAAATGTCGTTGAAATTGATGATAGTGACGAAGATGGCGACAATAATAGTTATCGTCTTAATGTCGACTTAGTGATATCTTTTTATATTTTATGTGAGTTATTTGTGAATATGGTTTGCTTTTGATTATGAATTAGTGGTTGTCTTATTTATTAGATGATTCGTGTTGTAATTTACTAATTATATTTCTTTTTTTAAAAAAAAAAACGGAGGAAAAATAGTTAAAATTTAGAATACTAATTTTCGGGCCTTGGAGGGCCGGCCACAGCCCTTGTCTTTCGTCGAGAACTTTGAAAAAACAAATATTTTTCTTATCTCGGTGCTTGGCCTTCACGAAGCGCATGTCCCAGTTCTAAAAATAAATGATGTTAGTGACACATAGCAAACTAAAAGCTTTTAACTTTAAGTCTAGGTCCTTTTCGAATTAAAGTGGCTAAAATTTTATACAGGGATAAACTTGAGAAACCCACATGTTTCAAACTTCAAACACTAAAACGAAAATCAAAGAAAATTACATGGACAAATATTGTATAAACTTTATTTATTTTTTTAGAAAGATCAAATGTTAATTATTATTATTAATTATACCGTCAATTAAAAAATCTCATGTTGAATGATTAATTATATGACATGAATTACCCTCGTTTTGGACTCAACCCGGTAAAGGGGGTGGACATTCTCACCAAATGGAGGGGTTGATCTTGGAGTTAGTTAAAGCGGCGGGAGATCACCAGCTCACAGGTCTTGAAAAACTCACGAGGGTAATAGACAAAACTCGCCCACCCCAACATCTCGGTATAACCAGAGGAAGAGATTTCACTCTTTCTTGGATTATGGGTGAACTCAACCCATTTCCTAAAATTTTTATAACAAAAAAATATGACATGAATTACGAAGGACGGGACAATTTGACCTGGACGCAAGTGAATGGAGAAGCGCAGAGGAGGGTATAAAAAGTACCGACAAGGATGACGTCATAGGAAGATACACAGGGAAACGGCGTGGACACTCTGTCAAAAAGGCGTTGACGATCATACATTTGTTGCTGGACCCCACTATCCCCAATAAATTTGATCCCGATCCAAAAAATAATAAATCTACGAAAATTATTCTTATTGCCTTATAGGATGAGACTCTGACAATTATAACTCTTATAATGTGAATTTTTGTCCACCCATTTTTGGTGATTTTATTCCAGAGTTTTCACTAGGGGTGATTTTACCCTGAAAAACAATTTTTTATTCGAAGTATAAAAAATGGAATAATTTTATCCTGACGGTTATCAACGTTAGTATTAATCATTAGTTGATCAAATATGTCGAACTGACAGTCTATATTTCATTGTATCATTTTTGTTAAGGTTTAAATTTTTTCCAAAAAGGTCATATGACGTCTACTTCATTTTTAAAAAAAAGTTATATTTAAAACTTTTGGGAAAATTTACACCTTAACAAAAATAACATGATGAAACGTGGATTGTCAGCTCTGCATATTTGATCAACTAAAGGTCAAAATTAACCTGGATAACCGTTAGGACAAAATTGCTTCATTTTTTATACTTCCAAGAAAAAATTATTTTTCAAGGCGAAATCACCTATCGGTGAAAACTTCCAGAATAAAATCACCAAAAATGGGGGGACAAAAGTCACATTATAATATTTATAATTGTCAGAATCTCATCCCATATATAAGGCAATAATAAGAATAATTTTCGTAGTAAAGAAGTAAGGGTCTAAGTCTGATTTTGCTCAAAAGCTTTAATTTCTGCAGTCGTCATAGCATCCTGGCCTCCAAATAGAATGCTCTTAACAGCTTGATGATAAGTTTTAGGATTAGGAACAGAAGTGACAGCAAGAACAAATTGTGTATAAACAGGAGAAGGAGAAGAATATGATAAAAATGAAGATAAAGGATATCTAGAAGAACCTTTGCCTCGGTCAGTACAAGTAATAAAGGCACAATTCATCTTTGACCAAACAAAATAAAGGCACAATGATAATCTGAAGGAGGGTGGTGAGGTCTAGTGGAGCAACGGACAGGTGGGGAACTTGAAGAAGTATAGGTTTTGGAAGGTGATGTATCGGAAAGTGTATGAGAAGGAATTGAAAGGATAGAGGTAGTGGAGGGTGAAGGTCATATTCCGTATTTTTTGAAATTTCGATTTAACTTTTAACGATCATATTTTAAAACAGTTTTTTTTTTTATATGAAAATTTTAAGAAAGAGGTTGGATTTACCCACGATTCAAGGGCAGAGCGAAATTTCTCTTTCTTATAGGTGATACCGATATTGGGTAGGGCGAGCCGTCTATTACCTCGAGGCGTTTCTGCAAACGCACCTGGAGTATGATGTCTCCCCCAATAGCATTAACCAACTCCAGGATCGAACTCCCTTCCTTTGGTAAGAGTATCCAACCCCTTTGTCGATTAGGTAAAAAACGAAGGGTTATATTTTATAATAATTGTTGAAAGTAATTTTTAACGATTGTTTATCTAGAACCAGTCGTTGAAAGTTAAATCAAAATTTTAAAAATGTTGCTGCTTCCTTTTTAACTTCTGATTTCTAAAAAACGAATGTTAATTAATGTCGTTAAATTTACCTTTTGTAGTAGCGTAGGGTTGTATATCTGGTTTTTTTTTTCTTTGGTTTTAATTTGAATCTAAAATAGTCAAACGGTTTCATTTATTCAAGGGACTAGCAATTATGCATTAACGTTTCGTGTTGACTAAGTATTCTGTATATAATGAATATAAAATTAATGAAACTTAAGAAAGAGGTTGATATTATTATTTGGAATTTTGAATACAATTCAAGCATTTAAGGGTGGGTTTTTTCCATTGTGCGAGTTAGATTAAGTACTTCCTTTGCCGTACAATCTTTGTTAATTTGCAATAATGGATTGATGATTCAAATTAATTTTAAACTAATTCAAATTAAATCTTTCTTTGTTAATAAATTGATTTGTTCGTTCATTTATACATGGTTTGATAAATAATCCAACTATGTAATTAGATTATTCGTCAAACCACTCCTTTAACGTTAAATATATGTTGTGAAAATTATCGAGCCACCCTTGTGCTTTTACTTCTATTTGATATTAGACCTATAATCATCAGTTTAATCAAACTTAAAAAGTGATGTCACTTGGTGTACGTTATATATATATATATATAATGTAAAATCTCAATTTTTATTCTTAATATTTAAGTATTATTAAGATAAGATTATTTTATGATAATTAAGATTCTCATACTTTTTTACCCAAAAGAAAATTATTCTCATCCTAGTGTTGCGTAAATCCTAAAAATAGAAATTGGGATGTTACATGCCATGTTATAATGTTATTTATTAGTTATAAACTATTTAACTTATTATTTAAGTTATTCTCTCCGGTTTATATTATAAGTCACTTTAACTAATTTATCAAAAAAAAAGTCATTTAATTCATTAAATTAGTCTTAAATTGATTTTTTTTTTTTTCAATTTTACCTATATTAAATGAGATAGTAAAGAAGAGATAAAAATATAGAGAGACATATTTAAACATTAGTTATAGAGGCAAAATTGATAAATAAGTATTACTTGTTCTCTAAGTGATTTATATGGTGGGTCAAGTCATTTTTCTAAAAACGATTTATATTATGAACCGGAGGGGAGTATATGCAATTTGTGGGTCCCATTGAAATATAACAAATATCAACTCTAAGCTCCATATTATCATGATGCACATCAAGAAAAAGAGAAAGTTGAGTCAAATTGACGAAGAGACTCAGTTTGTTTGAAAATGGCAACCTTGAGGTTGAGGATAAGAGAAAGCCCGCAAAAGAAATTATATTGAACAAAAAGTGACTGATTTGAAATAACTTCAAAGCCGTTATTTAGTGTCAAAAGCTAAAACATGGGGGAAATAATTTTTTTATTTATTTTAAAAAGGCTACATATAAAAGCCACCACTTAAAGATATTTGTCCTAAAAGATCTCGAATTTTTAATTTATTTTGAAAGAAAAAAGGAAAAAAGAATTTTATTATGCTGTCTGAAATATCAATATTGTATCTTTTAATTAGTTGTAAGTTTTGGTCTTTACATTTTTCAAAATTATTTGTAATTTCACATTTTTAGCATAAACCAAGTTAGTCTACTTCTGTGTGTTTTTGAGAGATGATTTACAATGTTAATAGAATTAAAATCCTCTCTAAATTATATTTATATTTATATGCAATAATCACATATTTATTATATTGTTGTTGAAAAGCAATGCTCTTAACACAAATATTTTAAGGAATAAGACTGTACTTCTAAATCTTACTAATAAATTCATAAATTCGCAAAATACTCAAAATTTCTCTCAATGTAGAAATAGTGATTCAATGATTATCACGAACAAGTTCATCATTTCCAATGGCTTTTGGGGTTTAATTTAGCAATATATAGGTCAAATAAAACCATTTTATTTCTTTTAAGGACTATTAAATATTTGCTAACTTCTTTTGACTAAAGTAGATGTGGTCTTCAAGTTTTGTACAAAGTTTGAAATGAATCGTATGATAGTAATAGTGTAATTTCTTATAAATTTAAATTATACTCACATATTGGTTGAACATCTAATGCAAAATTGACATGAATTCAGATGCATTAAAATTCAATTCAGATTGGCCTGTTTAATCAGTGAACTGATGAATTAGTCCTTTTATTAGTTCAGTAAAATTTGTTTGATGAGTTAGCCAATTGGATTTTTTATTTTTATTTTTTCCATTATCAAACCTCAATCATATAATTTTGAGTTAAAAAAAAGTGATAGATTTGTGTTTTTTTTTTTTTTTGGTCAAGATAGATTT
The DNA here is from genome assembly GCA_019022615.1 of Acacia melanoxylon. Lineage (NCBI taxonomy): Eukaryota > Viridiplantae > Streptophyta > Magnoliopsida > Fabales > Fabaceae > Acacia > Acacia melanoxylon. Next base: position 86,292 of record JAFJYJ010000125.1, on the reverse strand, counting down.
GTGTTTTAATAACTATATTTTGTTAAATCATGCAAGAACGTTCTATATATATTCGTGGATTTATATATGCCTTTTCATTTAAATAGTATTTTTATTATAACAGATCTGATTGGATATTGATGTTGGTTTGATACATTGACCTAAAAATCACCACTTTGATACATTCATTGACCAGTCGTGTATCTTGAAAATTATTAAATTAGAAAATAAATGAGAGTCACACACATATCAAACGTGGATTCGATCAGCAACACAATGAGCACAACATTTGCAAGGCGCTAGGTGTAATTGTCACTCGAGTACGACAATGGAGAGTTATCAGTGGCCTTGTTCTCGGTAATCTAGGGGCAATATGTTTCGATTTGAATCCAAACATTGAATCTTTTTCTTCATTACTTTCTAGTAAACGTGAACTCTTTCTTCATGTACGGCTTCTTCTTCAATATCGTTCACGCTATCAGCTTAGTATATTTGTCCATTAATAGTCAAACCTAGCCTTTATAATGTTTAAGACAACATTACTACAATCTGAAAACTTACCGAACAATAATCCAAAGAAATTTTGTGGCAACGTTTCTCTTAAGTGAAAACTTTCAAATCAAATTTGTACCTTAATAAAAATGATATGGATGACATATGGACTTATCAACTTAGCATATTTTATTAATTAACGGTCAAACTTAACTTGAATAACGGTAAAGGCAAAATTGCTATTGTTCGAAAACTTTTAGGAGAATATAGCTTAAACAAATACTTTCGAGGTAAAATTGAGATTTTATGACAACTTTCAAAGTAAAACTAGACATTAACCTTATTTCTTTTATTATCAGTGCTCAAATTATATTGTTTTGAGTTTAATAAAATAGCAACTATGGATTTGTGTTTTAATAACTATATTTTATTGAATCATGAGTAGTTTATACATGGATTAATTGCATATTCATGCATTTTCATTTAACATTATTCTTATTATAATGATAGGATATTGATGTCGGTTTGAAATATTGATCTACAAGTCATCGTCTCAACAGATTCATTGACCGGTCGTGTATCTTAAAAATTATTAAGTTAGAAAATAAATGGGGTCCCACCTTTTCTGATGTGGATCCGACAAGTAACAAAATGGGCACATCATTTGCGTGCGGCCGATGTAACCGTCTCCTGCGAAGCCAAAACAAGGAAACAATGGGTTGAGTTTCTCTCATCATCCTTTTCTCATTATCCCTCATAATCTCTAAATCACTTACGTTCAATCAATACAGTACTACTTTCACTTTTCTCTCATTTTTTCAATTAATGGTCAAGATGTGGCCAATGAGAGATAATAAGAAAAAAGATAAGGAGAGTATCTCCTTCCGGAAACAACAACAACTGCAGACACAAACATGGAGGTGGAAAAAAAGGCAGAAAAGCCACAAAAAGGAGGGAAAAAAAAACCAAAAAACAAACATTTTTTTTTTTGCCAGAACAAAAAAATATTTATTTATAGATAGAGACAAGCACCTTTGTCTTCACTCTCACTCAATCAGCTCTTACTTATATAAATCACATTACTGCCACTTCCCCTGCTTTTAATTTCCTTCCCTGTTCCTTCTTCTTCTTCTCTGGCTCTGTTTCATTAAACTTTGCCAGAAAAATCGTCGAGAGTTTCTTCTTTCTCGCTGTACATTGGCTGCAGTCAAATGTGATGGGACGTGGATTCTCCAAATTCTGTTCATGCTTTGAACCGGTGAACCGGGCGGTGACGACAGCGACGAACCAACAGGACCAGCAGGACGGGATTTCTGCTCCGACGGAGTCTCTGGACGGAACTCTAGGCCACTCATTCCGATATGTCAGATCTTCAGCTCGCTTGCTTTCACCGGTTCACTCGGATCGATTCGTCTCTCCTCCTTCTAACTCCCTCCGGTTCTCTCCCACCAGAGAATCCGTTACCAGAGGCCGACCCGGTTACTATGAAACCGCGTTCAAGGCCATTTCCGGAGCTTCGGTGAGTGCCAACAATTCGACTCCGAAAACTGTTCTCCAACTCCAAGATATCGACGATGGAGCCAATGTGAAGGGAAGTATTGTGAATGGGTTCGAAAGCACGTCGTCGTTTAGAGCTCTGCCGCTTCAGCCGGCGGTGAGAGGGGAAACTCACTTTCTCTCAGGTCCAATTGACCGTAATGACCTCTCAGAAAGTGGAAGAGACGTCCCTTTTTCGGCTCCTCTAGGCGGTTTTTACACCAAAAAGAAGCGGAAGATGGCGTTTTCGCGGTTGCGTAAGGCATTTCATAAGGCCATTTCGGAGAAGAAGCAACCAGGGGTGGTGCTGGAGTTGAATTCCGTGGGTAGAAAGGAAGCTCCATCGAACGACTATAAAGCGGAGATGGAGATGAGTCATAATGTGCAGTGGGCGCTTGGGAAAGCAGGGGAGGATCGTCTACATGTGGTTGTATCAGAAGAACACGGCTGGCTGTTCGTCGGGATTTACGACGGCTTCAATGGCCCTGATGCGCCGGAATTTCTAATATGCCATCTTTATCATGCTGTTTACAATGAGCTAAAAGGCTTGTTCTGGGAAGTTGAAGAAACAGAGAAAACTAATCCATCAACTTCAGCATGTTTAGAAGACATAAATCCTCAGATGCTTCAAGCCGAAGGAAATGAAAGTAGGCGACGCAGGCTACGGGAATTTCTAGAAGAAGACGATCGTGATCATGGTCTTAATTTTTCAGGATCAGAAAGATTCTCATTTTCCATTAGAAAAGCAGGATCAGCCGTTAGTAAACGGTGGCTATCATCAAAATTGAAACATGGGTTACCCAAACACAAACAGAAGGTTGACGCAGGAGAAGCCAAGACTTCTGGTGGAGGAAGAAAACGGAAGATGGGCCCTGTGGATCATGATTTAGTGTTAAGGGCAATGTCTAGGGCACTTGGAGCCACTGAACTTGCATATTTGGACATGACGGATAAGCTTATTGATTCAAATCCAGAACTTGCTTTAATGGGGTCGTGTGTGTTAGTTGTTATAATAAGGGACGAAGATGTGTACGTGATGAACGTAGGAGATAGCCGAGCCATTGTTGCACAATATAAGCCTATAGAGTTGGATTCTCCTGTTGGGGGATTGTTATTAAATAGAGATGAAGGCAAAATCAAGTTTGAGAATGAGGATTCTGGTCAAGAAATGAGGTTAGTTGCATTACAGCTTTCCACCGACCATAGCACCAGCATTGGAGAGGTAAGTACGTACGCTCAATTTTAACATAAAAAACATGTTTCTTTAAGGATGATAGGTTTATGATTTTGGTTATATCAGTTGTTCAGAATGTGGGACTTCATTGTATGTTTTGCAGGAAGTCATAAGAATTAAGAATGAACATCCTGATGATAGCCACTGCGTTGTCAATGATAGAGTGAAAGGTCGTCTTCTGGTCACCAGAGCATTTGGTGCAGGATTTTTGAAACAGGTTTCTTTTAAGATTCTTTTTTGGTTTTCCTTTTGATAAGCAAATGCATCTTTTATTGGTGACAATCTTATTCGAGGCATTATCAGATACTAAATATGGTTACCTCTCTTAACAAGCATTCAAATCATGATTTGTCATGTTATAAGAGATTAGTAATTTTTTTAGACCTAACTCTCAGTTAGTTTAAGATTATTTATTTTCATGATGTTATACATTTTTATCAAATCTACTTCGGGGCTTTTAGGGGTGTGAATCGAGTTTGAGCTAGTGGACCATATCTGATCTGGGATAAAGGAATTAGGGTGCTTCTCTGCTACTAACTTAAACTTTTAGCATAATGATTAGTGTTTTATAGTTAAGCGTGCTCAGCAGCCTTCACCCATCCTAGTATACGGGCCCACCAGTCTCCCATGACTTTGTGGTTTGACTAGGTCGAACCCGATCCACATCCCCTCATGCCCAAAACGTATCATCGTTATAGGTCATGCTCAATAAAGATACCAATTTTCTCAGAGTCTTGATGATTAATTGGTTCAGATTTGAACTCTGGTTCTCAGGCGGCATGGTCTTGATGAATTTAATTTTGAGCAATATCAAAATTTCTTTTTGCATGCAGTATCTTACCGTTACCTGCTTTTTAATGTTGCATATGGAAAACCAGTTCACAACTCTGTTTTCTCATTGCCACTTGTGCCTGTTGGTTAAAGGCTTAAAGCGATCAGGTTCTAGGCTTTAGAGAGAGAGAGAGAGAGCCACAGCTCAACTCTCTGACATACAAAAAGCTACATGCGTCCATGTTCATGCAGACTCTGAAATAGAGTTCTGCTTTTTTTTTGTTGTTGCATTTCTCTTGTCTGACTGCGTAAATTTTAAGTAAATTTTATTTAATTCATTTATATTTACATGAGGGTATAATTTTGCATGGTGGTGCAGCCAAAGTGGAATGATGCAGTGCTGGAAGTTTTTCGTACAGATTATATTGGCACAGCTCCATATATATGCTGCTCTCCTTCACTATGTCACCATAGATTAAGCCAAAGAGATCAGTTCTTAATCCTCTCATCTGATGGATTATATCAATATCTAGCAAATCAAGAAGCGGTTTCTCAAGTTGAGAACTTTCCAGATGGAAATCCTGCCCAGCATTTGATAGAGCAGCTTCTCCTCCGTGCAGCCAACAAAGCTGGTAAATACAATTTCCTAGGCTAAAATCTATAAAATTTAAACCCCGAAACTTTACCAACGATATTTTAAAGTTTAAATTTAGGCTCCTTAATGTTTTAATTTTTTTACATTAAACTTTTTGCCGTTAATTTTACCATTAAGTTATTGATAGAAACTGTCATATCAGATTAACGATGATGGCATGGTCTCATGCATGGATTAAAAAAAAAAATTAGACTATTATATACAATCCTCTCTTGAACTTTTGGATGGTTGTATATAATCCCCTGGATATTTTAAAATTTAAATATATTAATGAAAAAATTTATTTTTTTTAACAACAAGATGTCATTACATCCACATTAATCTAACGTACGTGACAGTTTCCGTAAGTAACTTAATGAAAAAAGTTAAGGGCAGGGGTTTTGATTGAAAAAGTTAAAATTTTAAGGTTGTACTGTATGCAATTGACCAAAGATTTAGAAAATGTTTTGTAGAGTTTATTAGCCGATTTCCAACCTTGTTCATTTTCCTCTTGTTTGGCAGTCTCCATGGATCATGTATAGAATGTTATAAGCAGAAGAATTTATAGGAGAAATTTAGGATTGTCAAGTAGAGTTGACATTTATGATGTTGAGTACTGTTGCAGGAATGGAAGTGCATGAGTTGCTGGATATTCCACAAGGAGATAGGAGGAAGTACCATGATGATGTTACTGTTATGGTCATTTCACTTGAAGGCAGAATTTGGAGATCATCCAACTATCTCTGACACCTGAAAAAGCTTGCTTTGCTCACTAATAACTCTTTCTTATCTCAGTGAGTCTCCATTTCACCCGGTTGAAGCCGATCCATTTTTTCATCATTCTTGTTCTTTGCTTCCTTTTTGGGGGTCCTGCAGAATAATAAAGGAATGGCTAATGTTAGTGTCAATAAGCTGCCATCACAATCAGCCTAAGAAAGAGAAGTTTCAGGGGGGAAATAATATGAGAAAACATAGTAAAGTTGCTTTCATTCAAGTTCTTTTTCCATTTTCCTTCAAGGTCGCAGAAAAAAACGTTGGTGTACATTGGCGGGAATATATATACATGTATTTGACCTGCAATTAAGAATATTTTTGATTTTTTTTATGGATGATGGTGCCAAAATACCTATAAACTTTTACATAAAATACATCAAACACTATATATTTTTTAGAGTACAAAACTACCTATGAATATTCAAAATAGAAGCAAAAATGCCCGAACCGTAAAAATTTGACCAAACACAACATTTTTTGTAGTAGGTTTACACTCTTTTGACATATGTATATATAATAGTGTTAGCAGTATTGATATTTTTACTTTCATTTTGAATGTTTAACATATATAATGTTAGATATAGTTTTGATAAAAAATTTATGGGTATTCTTACGTGTGTAAATCGTTAGATTTGTTTGTTAAAACTTTCAAAAAGCATTTCATTGATATCCTCCTCTTTCTTCTTCTATGCAATTATCATTGGATGTTCCTTTGACCTGTTGTTTTTTAATGCAAACTGAATACCATCATCACCCTCAATGAGTAATTACCAGGGTCAAATCAACAAGACGCTAACAAAAATTTCCTACAATACGGAAAACTTGGTCAGTTGATCAACGATTTAAATACTATCTCTTACATATGATTTACAAGAGCCTGTCAATTTTCAATACTATACTTTGTGAGTGTAAAATCTTGCAAAATAAATTTTCTATGTGTGAAAACATATCAAATCCTATAGACAAAGAAAATTTTTAAACACGAACATTTGGATTTGAATATTTAATTACATATATTCTCTCTAGTCTCTACTTTTTTTTATGACCTGGATTTGAATATTTAATTTCTTAATAAAATTTTTTTCAAATTACTATGTGGGTGTGTGTATATATGATTTAAATTAACTCTTTTGGGAAAATGACAAAAAAAAAATGAGAATTGAAAAATCTCAAATCAGATTGTTGTCTAGAATTAGTAAGGTAATAACTACATTTGATAAGCAATTCACATGGTTATTAAAACTGGACCGGTTGATTTGACCACGAAATTTGCAAATGGTCACCTAACCAGTCAGTTTGATAGGATAATTGATTATTTAGAACTTTCTAACTTCAAAAATTCATATCTAATTCTATATATTTTCAAAAATTACAAATCAAGACTCTGTTGAAAGTTTGAGATATCTACTTTCTAATGCAAAAAGAATCACTTAATAATATTATCATTTGATTCTAAAAAATTCTTAAATTCTAAAACTATTCCAAAAAATATTAAGAAAAATTAGAATCAAAGACCTATGACATATAATATTTATTGAGAAAGACCGTAAATGTTGTAATTATTTAAGATGACCATTAACTTAAATATAAATTTTAAAATATTAAATTACCCTTGATTAAACTTCCTACGTTCTCTCCTTCCATCTCTACCCATCCTATTTTAAAAGCAATTTGAATTTTATTTTCCTCAAAAATTACAACAGCCAAAACCATCATTTTTTTTGTTATGCTTTTTGAATTAGAGGGATAGATGCTAATAATCTGAGATCAATAAGTGGGTTTCATGGCCACTTTACTCTTCAGCCTTCCCAAAGAGAAGATAAAGATTGGAAAAGAAACAAGCATATGCTTAAAACTTGCGTAAAGAATCAAGAAGGGAGTAGGAGGGAGCGGGTGAGGAGAAACGGAGACATCGGGGAAACGAAATCAGATGAAGGACAAATGAAGACATCGGAGGAAGACACATGGTAAGAGAATAAGAAACGAACCAATTAAAGCTTACTAGCTTTGCGGAGGGTCTTCAACTGTTCTCCGTTGTTTATGCAATTGAAAAAGAATGAGATTATTTAAATTGGTCTCTATTTATTATTATCCATTAATCACTCTAGATTCTAATTCGGTTAGAGAGAATATAAGAAATCGGCTAAGGGTAATTTAGTCTTTCTATTTTAATGTTTTAATTTCGGTTCTTCAAAATAATTACCATTTTTATGGTCATTTTTAATAAATATTATTTTTCTTAAGTCCTTTATTATAATTTTCCTAAAATATTATCATTTAAGTCCATTTTCTCACTAGTCTAATGCCGAGTTAGCTTCGATTTGACTCCAATCTGACTCACTAACCCCCTTGACCCACTATCTAGATAGGTTTAGTGGAGTGTATGAGTTTAATAACCTTGGCAATTCATAACTCATTTTATGAGAAATACCTAATTTAGAAATTTGTGATTTCCATGCTATTTTTGTCATTTCCCCTTAAGTTTTTGGACTTGGTTTTGGTCCTTTTCACTCTCCCATCCGCTGCGCTCCTTTCTCGCTTAAAATGGCGCCGTTTTGGCGCAACAGAGGGTAGCTATGCCTTTTTTTTTTGAAAAAAATATTTTAGGATACTGACTGGTATTAAAAAGATACTTGAGGATACTTAACGATATTGTAAAAATAATTTATGATCTTGGAAAATTATTGTAGAATCCGAAAAAAAATATTTCAGTGTATTGACTGGAACTAAACAGATATTTGAGGATACTAACTAGTATTAAAAAAAATACTTCATGATCTTGAAAAAATATTTCAGGGTATTAATTGGTGCTAAAATGATACTTCAGGATACTGAAAAAATACTTTATGATGTTGAAAAATTATTTTAGGATATTGAAAAAATATTTTAGGTGCACTAAAAATATAATGAAGATATTTTCTTAGAATATTAAAATAAATTTTCAAAATCATAAACTATTTTTTCAATATCGTTCATTATCCTGAAGTAGTTTTTTAAGTATCAGTTAGTATACTAATATTTTTTTTTTTTAGCAAAGCACGTTTTTATCAGCTTATTGTACTTATGCATTGCATGCAAAAAAAATAAATAAATTATAAAGAGAGAGAGGTGACTCGCAGGTTCGAACAGCTAACCTCTGGATCAGCTACCAACTGATAAACTTTGATTCAAAAAGATATTTTGAGGTGAAATTGGAAAAGGATAAGATCTTGTGAGGAAGTTAGAGAGGTGGTGATGAGAGCAAATGGCTTCTTCTTCTTGTATATCCAACTCTGCATTATTACAGGGCTGGAACAGAACCACCACCCCTTCTAGCTTATTCGGTTGGAACATTGGCAAGAACAAGCCTAACGACAAACCACACACTAAGTACCACGACCTTGATCTCACTTTCCCATCTTCTCTCCTCAACAAAACTTTCTTGAAGGGTCCTCTCTCTCTCTCTCTCTCTCTCTCTCTCTCTCAAGTTTCAAACTTACAGTCCCTGACCTTCAAAATTCTGTGACTATTGATCAGGTAAGGAACTCAAATGCTGCTATAGGGCCACAATCGATGGGTTTAGCGCGACGAGATTTCACGAATGCTGCGACTTCAAAGGGCCATGTGTGATCATAGGCTACACAAACAAGTCTTTCAAGTTTGGAGCTTTTAATCCTGAAGGCTACAGAAGCACTGATGATTACTATGATACTTTTGATGCTTTCTTGTTTTATTGGCCTGAAGGTGACACTCAAAGCCAACCCATTGTTTTGCCTAAGGTTGGTGGCAGTGGTGCGGCTCTGTTTGATTATGCTCGTGGGGGGCCACAGTTTGGGGCTGATGGGCTTCTCATTGGGCCCCCCTTGGCCCCAGTTATGGGTGGTTTTGCAGGACCTGATACGAATTCTGGTATTGGTGACCTAAGGCAAGCTAAGTCTAGATTGGGATTGTCTTATGCTAAGAGGGAAGACGGTAAAGAATCTCTTTTTGGGGCCGAGTCTAGGGCTACGCTTGAAGAAGTTGAAGTATTTTGCAGTCCCCAAATTGCTAGCTTGTACTAGAAGTCTAGAACTTCATAATGGGTAACAAATATTTATACTGCAACTACTTTGATGCCTTCCTTGGTTATTACATTGAAACCGCTTTTCTGCTCAATTATGGTATGGTTGAAAATGTTTGTTCCTTGAAGCTTGTAATTTTACAGGCTACGCTTAATGAATTAGCAGGTATAATGTGTTTTGGATGCTTCTCAAAGTAACTGCACAGTGTAATGTCTTATCAACACGGAAAGTAAACTTCATCTTAGCTAAAGAGAAAACTGAGTTGAAGCAGAACCAGGAGTACAATTTGTTTGCTTGCATAATGTACATGTTGGTTTTACTTTCAACTTTGAGCTTTAGAAATTTAACCATCAAGATGAGTAATGATGAATTCATAAGCAGTGGGAAGAGAAGAAGGGTATGCACATATAGAATTCTCCTTCATTAGATATACCTTATATTATTGATACATATATGGCTGAATGTAAACCAGCTTCTGCTGAAGCCAATAAAAAGTGATTATGTTCGGAACAGACTCTAATAACAGTAGGAGTGATACATCTAGTCCTTAGGAAGCGATTGATGGCACATGCACTCCAAGACGTACTTTTAATGGCGTTGTCTCAGAGAGAGACCTCCCTCCCCAATGAAACACCAAGAAACTTCAACTTAGTCCCACAGAGGTTGGATCTTCAAAGGCATTGAAATTGTCTTGCCTGCAAAGATTGCAACTTTTCAGAACGGTTTTGGATATCTGAATGAATTGATTTGATCAAAGCCTTCTTCATGAGACACATGCTCATTTCCATAGAAGTAGCCAAATTGATTGAGATCTTCAGAAAATTCAATTTCTTCATTTACATTTGAGTAAGATGAGGAGGTTGAATTTTCTGACGGTGGGAATGGTTGCCATGGATTCATTGAACATGATAAGTCGTACTGTGGAAAGTAGCCTGACATGGCATCTTGTACTTGAGAGTAGCCCTGCAGAGTTAGAGGAGTAAATAAGTGAAATCAGAACTCAGAAATGTCTCTGATATTTAGCTTATGAATATGAAGTTCCCTTCTTCCTTTATTCCTAGACTAGAGATGCAACACGTGTCAAAGCTCTTGTAATCTAGTGGCATAAAAGCTCATCAGTAAGTGGAAGATTGTAGGTTTGATCCCGCTTATAACCTTAGACCGTTAGGGTCTACTCCTCTAATTAAGAAAAAACTGAAAAGAAAACAAAACAGAATACCTTGGAAGAATTTAAAATCAATTCAGGAGAAACATCAAAATATGAAGGGTTGTTGGACTCCAAGGAAGAAGCTTGCTCTGGCTCTGTCATTGTTGGAGCCACATGGTATGGAGAAGTCTTTATTGAAGCTTCTTCATTCTCACTGGAGCAACTTCTTCCAGCTGCCTTACCCTTTTGTTCTTCCTGTGAACTCTTGGCTTTCTCATTCTTCTTCATCACTCTGCACAATGCAAAACCACCCTACAAATTGCCATAAAACAACCAATTTCAGTCTCAAAGTTTTCAGCCAAATTAAGGTTTATATATATAGGGCAGCCTGTGCACGAGGCTCTCGCCAGATAAAGTCTTGGGAGGGATAGATATATGCAGTCTTGCCCCACAAGTGGAGAGGCTGTTTTCAAGATTTGAAATCGTGATCTTTAGATCACATGACAGCAACCTTACCGTTGTGCAAGACTCATCCTCTCACACACGTGCGCACACACGCACACGCATGCACACCCACGCACCGACACACAAGTAACACATTTACCTGAAAACTACGTGATGATAGATCAGAGTCATTGTTGAGTCGATACTCATGCATGATCCACTCGGTTCGATCTCCAAGTGGAGCTCTTCCGCGATAGAAAACAAGGGTCTTTCTATGTCCTGTAACAGTGAATGGAGTTGACTGACACACTACATTTCTGTCTTTTCCAGTGGCTTTCCAGTACCCAGTTTTGGTAGCTCTATTTGTTCGTGATCCATTCGGGTACTTTCGATCTCGTGGACAAAAGAAAAACCACTCCATATCTCTCTTTGGTAGGAATGATTTCTCTGCATCATATGTTCAGTTCTGGTAAGCACAATAAATAAATTATAATGCCTCGTATGTTTGGTGCAAGTGCTGTTATTTTTTAAATGCACATGATAAAAATATGAAATCTAAGAATACCTGGCAATTCCCATGGATCAAATTTGTATAAGTCGATGACTGGGATAACCTCAAGCTCTATTTCAAGCCCTTCTACTTTTCTCTTTAGATAATATCCGACCAGTTCTTCGTCTGTTGGGTGAAAACGAAACCCTGGTGGTAATGGTGCACTTCCCATTGAAGATTTCTCTGTTTCTTACTTTTATCTCACTTAAAGAAAGACACCACAAAAACAAAGGCAAAGAAAGGGAAACTCACCCTCACAGAAGCCCAAAACTTCAGAAAGAGAAAGAGAAAAAGAATACAATATGAAGTGCTGCTAAGTAGCCGGTGAATATGTAATAAAAATTTGGAAGATCCAAAAATGTTATCTTTTTGTGTTTTTTGTCAAGAGTCAAGTAAAATGACTCATTATATGTCAGAATCATGGTCTTGGAGAAATTCAAGGTCTCTAGTGGAAGGCCACCTTAATAATATTCAGGTCCCTGAAATGCTCTTAACAGAGAAAGAATGAGAGAACAAATCTAAAAGACTTGACACAAATCCTAAAGGTGGAACCTCTTGTAGTATTGTGAATGCCCAGCAAGAGACTGAAATAGCTACAAATTAACAAAAGAAGAAAGTGGGAATGAAGAGTAAAATCAAAGGCACGAATCATATATATAGATATCATTAGTCGAGGGAATCAGCACATATATACATGATACACCGAAAGTTTGAGATTGCTTGCCTCGTGTGCACTGTGTACCCCAAAATTCCAAAGTCAGTGGCCCACCACATTAACCAGTTCAAACGAAGGATGTTACCAAAAGTTTTGTGTACACTAATCTAGTTGATAAAGTGTTGATTTATAACCTTGTGAGTTCAAATTTCATGGTTGATGTAAGAACTTTATTGGTGAATAATATGTAAGTATCTACCTCTATAAACACGCTTTAACCTTGAAGGCATGCACTGACCTTGGTAAGTCTTAAGACTCATCTCACTTAGACTTTATTCTACCGGAAAAAGCTTGATTCGGTGTCATAACTCAAAAAACACTTATAAAGATATTTATATATTCCTGGGGCTTTATAAGATTTGAACTAGGGTTGTCCAAAAAACCCGGCGGTCTAGTTGGTCCGGTCTGAGCAAAAAAAAAATTTGATCCAAAACAATTTCACTGGACCAGACTGCTCGGGTTGGACCAGACTTCGGTCTAGGGGCTTAGACCCCTTGGACTGGTCCGGTCCGGTCTGACCCCCCCCCCCCTTTTTGTGTAAATCACCACTGCACTCAACCACTCATTGGAATCTGGACATCCTAATATGCTTTTTAACTTATAGGAATAACTTTTCACTCGATCACTTTTTATTACTTTTGGAGTTCAGGTAAAACCAGAACTAAAATATTGTCTCCCAAGAAGGCAAAAAAAAAAAAAAAAATCTGGTTTAAACCGTCCGTCGATCTGGTCTAGCCCAACTTCAACTTCAAATCTACCGGACCGACTCCGATTTTCCAACCTGAGGTCTTCTTGGTTGACTTCCAACCCGATTTGGTTCCGTCCTTGGACATTCCTAATTTGAACTCAATCCTGTGAAATATGAGTCACCTACTTGCCTACTTGCCATGGGGTCAATTATTAGAGCGGGAATTTGTTCTTTCTTGGGGCTGTCAGTACCGTCAAGTTTCTTTCACGTCATTAACTAAACAACTTTAACTTTTCTTTTTATTCACTGATTGCATCACCCAAAGGCAAAAGTAATTTCAGAAAAGTGCTTATTCACGTAGTGATTTTTCCTTTGTTTTGGAACATAACAGAACTCATTCCTCCCTCCCTCCTCAAATTCTCTTCTTGAAATTAAAACTAGCTTGTGCTTCCCCTACTTTTTGAACAATTCAATGCTTATTTCAATTAATTTGCTGAAATTAAATCATTGTCTTTCATACATTGAACATACGATAATTAATGATATCATATGTAGAATGGAAAAGCAGTACAATATTAATAGTCCTACTATCACTAATTAACATTTTTAATATTTCTTGGTACACAACATTCCTTGTACTCCTTTTGTCCCTGTTGTAATTATCACCCACAACTATCTTCAAGCCTTCCGTGCTTTTAACTTTGGATAATGCACAATATGTAACTGGCCATGTGTAAAGACAAGTTTGCAAAGATACAATCCAACATATCGTAAAGATTGCCCTTAACTTTTGTTGGTAGTCATAACAAATGAAAGAGCAAAAACAATCCCTTGTAGTTGTTAAGAAGGCAGTGAAGTTCCCTCCAAACCACCATTTGTGGGACCAACAAGTGATTGTTTGCTCAATCAAAATCTTGGGGTAATTAGTGGAATATCTTGCTGATGTATTACCAAAAGCTAAAAGGGTTAAAGTGAAAAACAAAAAACAGAAACCAAAACTAAAGCCTTGCTTTAGTTATATACTTACCATTTTGTGATATATTCGCATGTCATTATTAGTTTGTGGGATTTTGCGAAGGAGATCATGGGTAATTAGGTAGAACATTAATCCATGCTTTTTAAGTTCAGGATTGAGAAAAAAGCACAGTTTTCCAACGATCATTTCGTATCAAATCTTGATAGAGGGAAAAGTTTCTATTTCAGGACATAGTATGTTCTCAGTCTCAGGTTGAATATTCATCTGAATTTTGTAAATTTCATTCACAGTCAATTAAATAATAGACATTGACAGGTCGCAGTATTGACACAGATATAAAGTGATCAAATTTGAAATGTTCATATATAAGTGGTCTGATCACTTAATGCAGGTGGATACACCTTAGTTTTTAAACAAAATGCAGAGAAGTGATTATATAAAGCTTTGGCTTCTCTGCACCTGGAGGGCAAAAAGTGACTACAAGTTCCTATATCTTCATCAATCATTAGTTTATATCTTAGGGTATCTAAGCTGTTGCTTTTTTTCCTCCGACTTTAACAATGATATGTTTTTCCCGCTTGTGGTATAGGATTTAAATTTGTCAAATCAATGATAAAGATTGCATGCATGTATTGCCACCTTTTTTCCAATTTGTGAAAAGGCAAAAGGATAGCCAAACCCTTGTATGTTCCTTGGTTACTATATATATATATATATATATATTGATTTGGGTGGTCCAGGCTCATATAACAATCGTTTTAGCTTTCTGATCAAAGTCACTAACCCCCGATATTTGCGTTCAGATTGATGGGAAGCTAAAAACGACAATTTCGGAATTATGTACCGTGAAAATGAAAATTCCAAAACTAATAATTGATTCCCTGTCTTTTTACCTTTTTTTTCCTGTGGTGTCGTACAGTGAAGCAGAGTTGTCATGGACATTGATTTGTAAAGCCGCCGTGAATCGGGAAAAGCACCAAAATATATATATTTTTTTTTAATACAAAAATTGTACCGAACTAATGCAGTCTGAAAACATTTTACCAATTTAATGCAGTCAAACATGCGCTTTGACCGACGCCACTAGTCGCGTCGGACTCCCGACGCGAAAGAAAGAATGGCGTCGGCTTCGCTCGCGATCATTGACATTTGTACCATTAAAAATAAAATAAAACAATATTAAGTGGCGTCTCAACCATTGACACGCTACCCAATTTGAGTGCCGTGTCATCCCATTAAAAAATAATAATATTAAATATAATAGTATATAATATAATAAATATAATAAAAATGATAAAAAAAGTGAAATAATTTAAAGTTCTACCTCATTTAATTTGGAATCAAAAGAAAAAAAAAAAAGTATGAGGCTTATATAAATCACTAAAAATGTCTTTTAAAAATTACGCGTGAGACAATTTAGTTATTACAACAAATCCCAAAACAGGGGGATCTATATATTTGTTATACACCAAATATTTTGTATAATAACAGTAATGATTTTGGTGTATAACAATATAGTAATGGATACCAATATCTTGTTGTTATAAAAATATTTGGTGTATAACAAATATATAGATCCCCGTTTTGGGATATGTTGTAATAACTAAATTATCCGCGTAATCTTTTAAAGGGTGTTTTTAGTGAGTTATTTAAGTTCCATACTTTTTTCTTTTGATTCCAAATTAAATAAGATGGAGCTTTAAATTATTTCACTTTTTTATCATTTATTATTATTATATTTATTATAGGGTTAAGGTGCAAAAATACACATGTCTTTTGTCAAAAGAGCGCCAAAGTAGCAAAGTGCTTTTTTTAGGTCCAAAGTGACTATGTGGTTACAAAATAGGAGCAAAAGTCACCGTAACCGTTAGGGGGGTGGATGTTGACTGTTAAGTTGGAAAATTTGACTTAAATATATGACATGGACGCTGATTAGGAGGGTGGAGCAGACAAATGGAATCTGAGTAATTGATGACTTGGAAAAAGAATGTCTTATTTCTGCGGGAATTTTTTTTTTTTTTATCTTTTATTTAACTAAATAGATTAATTCCTAAAATTCTTAAAATCTAACATACGACTTCATTCCCCGAGAAGAAAAAGTAGACGACTCAGGTGACACTATGAAAAAAACCTAAGGTTCAACCCCCATTCTTGTCGATTTAGCCAGATTCGCAATACTTTACGGTTTAGCTCTACACCAGATTGCTGAGCTACGATTTAACTCAGCGATTTAGCTTCTTTGTTGCAACCCCCATTGTTGTCTGCAACCTCGACGGAGAACAGCGTCGATGATGATGCAAGGTGTGAGGAATGAGGAATCGAGTAGGAGCTCGATGCAATCGTCTTCAACATCGACCGGGGGAGAACTCGGAAATCGCGAAGGAAAGTAGTTTTCCTAAGACGCCACGATCGCGAGGAGCACTACGAAGGTCCCATTCGCTACGCCATCACAATTTGTTGGCTCCCCCGATGGACGTCGTGGTCGGAAGGAAACCCGGGTAGGAGGTTTTACGGGTGCCGGAATTACTACCAGGTAAGATTTGGAATTAATTTTAATGGGATGGGTTCATGAATTTTAATGGTAGGTTATATGTTGAATCATAGGATGGAGGTTGTGGATATTTCGAATGGCACGATGGTGTGTTTGGAGATAGGGAAAATGCGGTTATCAAAGATTTACTCACGAGACATAGACAAGTTATATGAGGAGAACAATCATCTTCGAAGAGGGAATGCATGTGCGAGGAATTATGAAGACATTGTTGCGGTTGAAGGTGAGGTGATGAGGCTTTGAAAGGTGGATATGAAGTGAAGAAGGTGCAATTGAAGTTGAGACTTGCATTAGCAACATTGTTACTAACTTGGGTTGTGTTGGTGGTTATGAAATTGTAAGGGTTTATGTTAGTTCTTAGTGTTAGGGATGTGGCGGGGTTAATATGTACGGGTTTATATGTATTTTAGTTTTTAGAGTTAGGAATTAGACGATTGTGAAATGGTGGAATGTATTGTCTATGTCTTGTTTAGTTCAATCACGCCCACCGTAATGTGTAATCAATACAATAGGTATAAAGTTGATTGACTTCGTTTACCTACCATTAATTTCCACTTTAACCTGTACGTGTATGTGTTTTGATTAATTAGTACTAGCTAGTCCTATAATATTATTGATGAATCAATATCAATATACAGTACATATTTAATTGTTAAAATGATTGACATGAGATCCAAGCCAAAATGGTAGCATGCATGGGAATGAAACGAAATTAGATACAAATTGAGTGAACATATATACTAGCTAGTCGATCCATGACGGTGGTTCTTTGTAATCATTATTAGATACAAACTTATATATAATAATGATGATGAGTATATGAAATTGAGTGAACATATATAACTCGGAAAGATCCTTCAACTTCAATCCGGCATGATGAAAATGCTATAAGATATCCCCAATTGCGTACGGTATAGGCTTGATAATGGGAATGAGAACAAAAGAATAATAAGAACACCACAAACATTTAGTATTGCTCACTATAAGTGCGCTGGGTACAAAATTTTCCAAAGGCATGCAACGCACAAGTTGTTGCAGCATCAGCACAATGACCATTCATCTAATATTTAAGCTAACCAATGTGTTGACAACACATGAGGAAGCACTTTACACAAAAAAATAACAATGGATTGGGTCACACAGAAGGCAACCTAGCTTGTTTACATTGAAATAGAACCAATTTGCAACCACATTTGTTCCAAAATATTACCAAAAGGCTACCAAGGCTGTTTACATCAAAATGCTACCAAAATATAACCAAGGACAAAGACATTTAAGTAGGCTTCTTTGGTCCGAGTTTGTTCCTCCGAATTTGCATCGGGTGCTCTTACGCTATGAGTGTGAGGTTGTCACGGAGGGTGTCCTCTCCATTGTAGACTTGGAGCCCGAAATGGAAGGTCGGAAGGTCCGGTGGCATTGATTGGATGGGGTTCAAATTGAATTAATCTTGAACCCTCCATTGCTTGTGCGAGTTAGAGCCTCTTGTCTTCCGCATTTCCTTTCATTTGGTATGGGAAATCTGGTTTCGTGCATCGGCGGTGTGGTGCATCCTCTCATGTACGGTGCCTGTTCTATAACCACCTCAGAAGTAAGTCCAGGCTACAAGAAAAGCACAAAAAAACCATTAAAAATTTGAGTCACCAACAAAGACATTACAGTAAGTGCAAATAAGGACCATACATTGTACACAGAAGATCCTGTGGCCTCGTCATATCTTATCCCAAACCCATATGCTCTTGATTTGTATATTTTCCTAGTTGTTGCTCTCCTGCCTGTTGAATTAGATGGAGGTGGTTGGGAACTTCCAATCGGTTAGGTGCTTCTTGGGTTGCTTGTGTTGGTTCGGGTGGTTGTTGGGAGGTTTGGGAATTGACAAGTTCGGTGTGGCCGTTGAGAGGTTTGGGCATTGTCATGGGGCATTTAGAGGTTTGAGATGACTTACGCCCGCCTTTCCTTTGATTGTGTCCTTCGTTTGCGGTGGGAGGGCGACATGGAACAAGTTAAGATTGCAAGTAAATTAGTGTAACAATATCAACTAAGAGCCTTAACAAGTAAATCGGTATAAAAGCGGAATTACAACAATACCACTTACCTCTTTACAAGTTGATTTATTGTGCCCTTCTTGCTTGCAACGGGTGCATTTGTGGCTCTTACCACGCCTGGTCAACCTTTCAAGGCCAACTTGGTCGGTATAATTAGGAGGAGCTGACCCACTTGGGCCACTTGCATGACGACCAACTTTGGATATTTTCCTCCTTCTAGTAGCTTCGTCAGTTCTGCTTCTTTTCTTAGGAGGTCGTCCAGTTAAGTTAGCAAGTGGTGGTGGTAGCATAGGTAGGAAATTTTCAGTGTCCCAAAATTTCTGTCCCCTAGCTGGTTCAAGTTTCGTTCTATATGCAGCAAGGTAGGTGTCCTTGTGATAATAGTGTGAGATTTGGGATCAATCTTGGCATGATACATGGCGCAAATAGCATGTTGACAAGGTATTCCAGTCAAATCCCAAGCTCTACATGTACACATGCCTCTAGAAAGATAAACTAAGTGCCTATCTTGTCCCTCAACTATCTCATATCCCTCATCTCCATTGAAGAAGAGTCTACAATCAACTGCTAGAAACCTATTACACTCAAATAGATCCATACATTTCGGACTGAATTCAGTATGCCAGCCAGTCACATTTGCCTCACTTTCGGCCCACTTTGCCATCATCTTCAATCTTATGCCATCTAACATCCTAATCACAGGTAAGAACCTAAACTCATCTATCGACGCATTGAACGACTCACTAATGTTGTTATCCACCATCCACGACTTACATCTTGGTGTAAAATAGGCTCTTACCCATGTGTTAACGTTGTAACTGACCGCATCCTCTGCTGCCTCCTTCTTCAACGAACCTAGAGCTGAGAGATTGTCTTTGAACTCTTGAGGATATGAACTCCATGCACAAGTAAAGAATTTCTTCTTCAACTCATTCCCCCTCCACTTCTTGCTCCGGTTGCATAAATATGGCGTGCGCAAAATCTGTGTTCGGCATGAGGAAGCACCTCGCCTCTTTGCATTAGCCAATCCCTATCATACAAGACAAAGTAAACTCTTCAACCAATAAAAGATAACCACAATTGTAGTCATTGACGAGAGGTTAAAATTTTAGCGTAAATGGAATTACTTGGTTAAGTAGACGGGTTAATGTAGACAATTGTAGTCTGGATTTGACTTGGCAAATAATTGACATTGTGTTAATTAAACTAAGGTTCGAGATATGTCGGGGCAAAAACAAATGAAATAAAAAAGGTTGCGTGCTAAACCTTGGAATGACTACAAAAACAAAAGAAATAAAAAGGTTACGTGCCAAACCTTGGAATGAAAACAATTAGTTTTATATAGTATATTGACAAGACTTTTTACATGTGGCAAGCAGAAAGGATTAATACAGAATACACTTGTACAAAAATCTTCTAGGATAACAAAGGCAAGCAGAAAGGATTAATACAGATAACAAAGGGAAGAATGAAATTAATTAGACATCATGAAGCCTAATGGATCCATAAGTGAACACATAACATACTTGGTCCTTAAATTTCAACAAAACAGTAGATTCCATTTATTCAGTCACCTCAGCAAATTTCAACAACCACAAGCAAACTAATTTGAGAATTACATGAACTTCAAACTCAAACATCAATTATTTGAGAATCTAAGAAGCATTATCAATTATAACTTCAGTTTTCATGGTTCTCATGACAAATCTGTTTTAACCATATCACAAACACACTTTCATATGTTTAACTCTAGAAAAGAAGTGAAGTCAACAAGTTCATATCATAGATGCAATTGACCATATCAACCACTAAACACTATTCAATTTGTCATACATGTAATTACCTTTTGCATATCAGAGATCAGGGTTACTGTCTCGCCATTTCCTAAGTCCGAGAGAGTGTCGAGCCATTGCGGGAACCAAGACCGTGATGTGCATTCTCCTTCTCTACCAAAGCAAGCGCCAAAGGGTACACAGTCGTTGCCATCAATACCCACATTGTTAACACTATCCCTCTTGCCTTTCCTTTCAGGAATGTCCCATCCACACCAATAAGAGGCATACACCCTTCTTTCCAACCAACCTTAAAAAAAATAATAAAGAACCAGGGTTAAATACATATAACAGATGCAATTACTACTTTCAAAATAATAATAATAAAGATATATAACAGATGCAATTACCTTCGTTGCATTGAAGCATAAATACATCCTCTTAAACACTCTTCTTCCTTGTTCTAAAGCCTCTTCGCTCACCTCCACACAAACATCAGAACCAGGGTTCGATAGTTTTAACTCATTCTGATATGCTTCTAACTTTACGAATTCATCTTTGAAACTACCGTCCATTTCTTCCATAATCTTCTTTTTGCCCGCTTACATTTATGTAAACTAACACAGACCTTCGATCCCTTTGAACCTCGTTCTTCATGTCTTTTGACTTGAAATTAGGAGCCTCTTGCACCCTCTCTTTGAAATCTTTGAGCCAACCACATAGTAGAAGCTCTTTGATTTTTATAAACACGTGCACATTTATGGTCATACACCAATGACTTAACTTGCCACCCTATACTTAACCCATAGGTGGATAAATATAGTGAAAATGGACATCCATCTTCACGAGACCACAGTATGTCCTCTTATCATTGCGCACAACTTTCAAGCTAACGCCACGCGTGATTGAATACTTGTCAATGGCCCTCTTAACCTCTTGTTTATCTTGAAAAGTCATGCCAACAAAAAAATGAGGCCTTGTAGGCTGTCGCCTCTATCTCTTGAAGGATATTCGGCTCTTGCATAGGCCCATCATCACTTTCACGGCCCAACCCATCTTCCTCATTATCACTCAAAGGGTCCACATCCACCTCCCCGCCTTCAAATTCATCATAAACACTTTCCTCCGTATCGAACTAGAACTTAGCCCCACATAAGTGCCATCATAACTATCATCATCATTAGACCTATTACAGTATTCATCACCACAATGCCCCTCTTCAACGTCAACAATTCCTTTCCCTTTTTCAATTATGTTATCACAACCCACTTGGTTAACTCTATCTCGTTTCCTCACTTACATCATTCACGTCGCACCAAGGAACTCTATATCATCATAATTATCATAATCATCAACCCATTGCATTTCCTCAATCAGACCTTCCACATTTCCTTTCACTATGGTCTCATCTACTGTTTTTTTAGCATCTTCTCTCACTGTTTTTTCACTTTCCCGACCCCCAACAACAACATTTAAAATGCTTTCTTTTACAGACTTATGCCCTCCCCGCAACCTAGTCTTAGTTTCTTCCCACCCCTTTATTGTAGATTCATACTTTTCAAGCACACTTTGTACTGACCTTTGGCCCATGTTTGTGTCTTCATCCTCGATTACCACTTTCTCCTTTCCTTTCGATGCCATTATCACTACACAGTACAGAGTAAATATTATATTAGGGGCCTCCATGCCATTTCACCATATCCGAAAGCAAACAAACAAGCAAAAATGTATGGGTCCCAATCGTTGCTTACCTGGATAAACTTTTTTGTCGCTTCCTCGCCTACACGTTCTTTTCAAAGATTCCCCACTCACATGCGAATCAACTTTTCCACTTTGCCAACCTTTGTCGATTCCGAGTTCGGCCTAACTCTCTTGATTTCCCTTCTTCTTTATCGTCGCCGTGAACGTCGTCATTATGTAGGCCGTAGATGTGGTGTATCGCGAATTCAACAAGTTCACTCCCTCGCTCCGACATGCGAAGAATTAAACCCTACCTCGAATTTGGTCTCAATCACTTCCTCTTCGCTTTCTCTTCGCGTCGTGAACCTTCGATTTTCGTCAATCTGCTTACTCTTCGCGTCGTGAACCCTAGGTTTTCTCCGGATCTTCGTTTCCCCAATTTCCCGATAAGTGGATTATATTTGAACCCTAGGTTTTCGTCGCGAAGAATTGAACCCCGTTTGTTTCTTCAAAAGCTATTTTATTTAGATTTTGGGAATTATCTATTTAGTTAAGTGTTAAATTTCATTTCCAAAAAGTTGCCCGATAAGTGGAACGAAGTCGTATGTTAGATTTTAAGAATTTTAGGAATTAATCTATTTAGTTAAATAAAAGATAAAAAAATTAAATTTTTCCCAGAGAAATAAGACATTCTTTTTCCAAGTCATCAATTACTCAGATTCCATTTGTCTGCTCCACCCTCCTAATCAGCGTCCATGTCATATATTTAAGTCAAATTTTCCAACTTAACAGTCAACATCCACCCCTAACGGTTATTCTTGTGACTTTTGCTCTATTTTGTAACCACATAGTCACTTTTGGACCTAAAAAAGCATTTGCTTCTTTACTCTATCTTTTGACAAAAGCACGTGTGTATTTTTACACCTTAACCCTTTATTATATTATATACTATTATATTTAATATTAATTTTTTTTAATGGGATGACACGTCAATGAATATCGAGTGGCGTCTGAGGTTGAGACACCACTCAATATTGTTTTATTTTTTTTAATGGTACAACAGGCTGTCAGTACAGTGAGCAGAGTCGCGTCAGGAAGCGTGACGCCACTGCTCAGTGGCGTCAGGAGTCCTAACGCGACTAGTGGCGTCGGTCAAAGCGCATGTTTGACTGCATTAGATTGGTAAAAGGTTTCCAAAATGCATTAGTTCGGTACAATTTTTGTAAAAAAACATTATTTTGGTGCTTTTCCCCGTGAATCATATTATAAAAATCATTATTGTTAAGGTTAAGGGTCATAGGTACTGGGATATATATCTGCAATTTTTTAACTCAATATTGTCTGAAAGTGTTCAAATAGGAGCAATATATTGCTCTGACTGTTAAAAAATATTAATGGCCAAAGTTTGTTTTTTAATGAGTAGGTTGATATTGCTAATTTTTAACCTTTCAAAGTAATATTGAACAAAACAAAAAAAAAAACAAAAAACTTTCGAATGCATATGACTCATTTGTGACAAAAATGACCCTTAATCCTTATAATTATACTAAGATATAAAATTTTTAACAAGTCATACTCACACTATTTATAAGCTATAAACATCTTATGTGTATTTGATCCCCAAACTTTCTTAAAACTTACTTCGATACCAGTTGATTGTTACCAAGAACAAGAAACCTCCTCCAAAACCTTAGTACTGAGGTGGAAGAAACAACCTACTTAATGATAAAACAAGCCATACTGTTCAATGTGGGCTTTAGCATGGCATAGTACATATCTCCATTAGCATTAACATCATTATTTTGGATTTTGAGCAATGCACGAGCACACATCTAATCTCTATAATTGCATGACAGTGCTAAAGTTTGACAGTAGAATGAACCCAAAAAAGAATAAAATGACGAAGAAGTAGATGTTGGGATTGCAATGATAGAAGAAGCTATGGAAATTCTTTCATGGGGAAGCGAGGGAAACGTGGGGATAAGACAACCTTATCCCTGTCGCTGTTTGTATATTCCTTTCGGTTTCTAAGTGCCACGTTCACATAAGTCAACTTATGGTCATTCATTCCAGCTTGCTTGATTTAGATAGATCCTCCATTATTATTTAGTAATGGGAAAGTCACATTCTGATTTCATTACTTTGCACTACGCAACTACTCAATGGATGAATATGTAGGATGTATTATAGCTACTTTCTATTTTACTATGTGAGTTAGGTGAGAATTGATTTTGATTCTAAATATAAAATATCTTTCTTTTTCTAAACTATCGCTATTGTTGCACATGTTAAGGGAGTTTGCATCAACAGATAGCTTTATTATAAGTAATTTATTTAGAAAAATAAACACGTATTTTTAATAAATAACTAATTTAATTAATGTCTTCGATCTATCTAAATTACTTAAATATATGATAGTAATAACCCAAGGGAGTAGTCTATTTGTTGAGCCTTTGGGCTATCTCATTATCCTTTTCTTATTATCTCTCATAATCTCTAAATCATATTCGTCCAATCAATCTAAAAGTCACATTATTACTCTAACTTTTCTCTCATCTTTTCAATCAACGGCTCAGATAAGGCTAATGAGATATATGGAGAAAAAAGATGAGGAGAGGATCCTCTTCCCACAAGTTGTGGGGTTCATAGTACAACCTCCGGTTTTAATTATAAGATCGAGTTAATTTTTTTGGAGAGATTAAGGAAGTTAAATAAGTTACTTAATCATATCATAGATTGTTTATCTTTAAATTATACTCCATCCGGTTCTAATTATAAGAACACTTTTATAATGCAAATTGCATTACAAAAATATTCTTATAATAAGGACCAGAGGTAATATATTAGTTTATCAATCAAACTAATTAGTTTGGATATAAATATTCTAAAATAATTTAATTTATTCCTTTAATCTCTCAAAAAAAAGTCACTTTGGTATGGAGAATTACTTTTTTATTGCACAAACGTTGACTGCTGAAGGTGAAATTAATAATAAGCCATATGCATAGACGCTGAAGAATGTTGACTTTGGGGAATGATTAATAGAATAGAATGTTGATTTTGTTGAAATTGTACATTCAATGCATCGTGATCTCTAGTCATAATAAGCCAAATCACATCCTACTTCAATTCACATTAAAAAAGTTTTTTTTTCCTGAATGAATTATATGTACTTTATTTAGGTTCAATGTTTCTACTTTTGTTATAAAAATATTTTTTCTGTGACACTCACATAAAAGTGAGTGAGTCTCATTGTAAAGAGAAGAGAAAGAAAATATTATTATGACCCACTCATATAAAAGTGAGTGTAACAGAAATAATATTTCTACACCAAAAGTAAGTAGAAACATTAAACCCATACAAATAACATAATAATAATAATACATGTGGTTTATTATCTCATTCTTAGAGAGGTAATATCAGGGAAAAACTATGGTAAAAGTCAAAACTCAAAACTATAGCCTCCATGCCATCTCAGCATCTCTTCTCTAACAATCTCTGACCTTTCAGGCCTTTGTGCTTATTTTTAAGGGTTAAAGAGCAATTTTGCTATAAAAATTTTCATCGAACCGGTAGTTTTGCCCGACCCGAAACTTTTTTCGACTTTTTTTGTTCTTTTGTTTAAAAAAAAAACATTTCTCCTTCAATTTTTTTTTTTATTTCTCCCTCAATTTTTTTTCCTTTTTCACTTTTGGATGTCATATGGATTTTATTTGGATTTGTTTTTTGGTTTTCCGTAAGCTATTATGGTTTCTCTTTTTTCGTTGGCTCGCTTAGTGGATGTCAAATGTGGGTTGTAAAGAAAATTGTTAAGAATGTCTAAATATGTCACAAGTATTGGAGTATATGATTATTTTGCCACCGATCCAAAATATTGAAAAGATATATAGTATGTCAAATTTAGGTTGGTATGATAAGAAATTAATTATTTTCTAATTTTTTATACCTCACCTAGGTCTAGGCCGGTTGACTCGGTTGACTCCGAAACCCACTAACCCTTAACTCAGCACTTAAAGACCGGTCCGGGTTTCAGAACCTTGGTTAAAGAGCAATTTTGCTACAAAAATTTTCATTAGTTTTGCCCCAGAAACTTTTTAGGAAGCAATTTTGCCCTAGTTGCTATCTCAGTTAATCTTAACCGTTAATTGACCAAATAATGTAAACTTACAGTCCACATGTCATCCACGTAATTTTTATTAAAATGCAAATTTGCCCTCAAAGTCTATGTATAATTTATTTCATTTTTTTAAAAAGTTAAATTTAAAACTTGCAGGGCAAATTTACACCTTAACAAAAATAACGTGGATGATATTTGAACTGTTAGCTCAATATATTTAGTCAACTAATAGTCAAAATTAATTGAGATAATGGCCCAGGCAAAATTGCTCCATTTTTAAACTTCCGGGAGAAAATTTCTTTTCGGTAAAAACTTTCAGAACAAATTTGACCTTTAACCCTATTTTTAATGATTTAAGTGCAGAGATAACAAAAGACAACAAACCATAAATTTAGCAGCTAGATTATGAGTGAACCAACTTAAACCTGATCGTAGTTGAAGATGGATTAGTGCTAATTAAGTTGAGATTCAGAAGCTGGAAAAGGTGATTCAGTTTGAAAGGACATGCACCTTGTGAGTTTAAAGTAGAAGCAGAGTTAAATAATGGGACTAAATTTTAACCTTGAACATTTCATGAGTTATTGGAGAAATTGGAGATGGAAGAGATTGTGTGGAAACTAATTTGATAGAGGCGGTTGGTTTTTTTGGGGTTAAAAAACAATAGCAAAGGCAATCATACAAACACTCAACTGATTTTTTATTTTATAAAAAAAAAAAACTGATTTGAATGACAAAATTTGGGAAAATCCCCATTAGGGCCCAAATAATCAAAATATTGTTAAAAAGAGCCTAAAGAAAAGTCACATGTTAAAAAAGGCCTTGGGGCCTTTTTGGGTATTATTTCAGAAACATTAACAAAACAACTAAATCATTACAACATTAACAACTAAATCAGTACACGTTAATAATTAGGGCCTTTTCTGATATGTGACTTTTCTTTAGGTTTTTTTTTTTTTGACAATATCTTGGTTATTTGGGCTTTGAGAGAGATTTCCCCAAAAAAATTTAGGGTGAAAGGGTCTAATTGAAGGAAAACATGAGCAGCAGAAGGCAAGGTTTGTTTGAATTGAGGTTTCTATAAATGACTTGTTCCAATTAACTTTTGTAAATTAAAGTTAGGGTAGAATTTAATTAGCCTGTCTAACTACAAAAGTAGTTAAGGGCACCATGGACCGGAAGACTCAAAGGACATGATGATATATCCTTGAGATTAAAAAAAAAAAAAGTCAATTAGTATAATATAATTTATTTTTTTTGTCAGAAAATAATTATTTTATTTTTTTATTTTTTTTATATATGAATTTTGGAAGAGGGTTGGGGCTCGTCCATCCACAAAATGTATGACTTTGAACCACAAGGAATACAGGATTGAGAGTACACATGTCTCCGCCTTAACCTACGTTACCCCACTTCACTTCGTCTAAGATGCCTCCCAGAGTGTTTCGACCAACTTCAAGATTGAACTCCCTCCCTTTGATGAGAGTGTCGGCCCTTTCTTGGAGTTGAATTCAAGAAATGAGAGATAAATTTTTTTATTTTTTATTTATATATAAAGAATTAATTTGTTAATCACCCTGGTTCAATAGAATTGATTGGGCTTGAAGCTTGAGATGTGACTCAACCCAACCATGTGCATACAAAAAAGGGTGAGATAGAACAAAAACAAGAAAAAGGAGAAGAGACATTGTGACATTGAAAAGGGAAAAAAAAGTTGTAAAGCTTATTTTAAAATAAATATAAATATATATATATATATATATATATATATATATATATATTCAAAAACTATTCCAAATAAAAGTTAAAGTTTGGGCTTAAACTGACTTTTTAAGGGTCGGAACTACTTGATGCCAAATATACACTTATGTGAGAGCTTTTCAAAAGAAGATTACCTATTGAGAAGGGCATTCAGTTTCTGAGCGGGGGCGCTCATCCTTGGAGATCTAGACGGTCCAGATCTCCAAATGAGATTTGGACCATCCATTTTTTCTCTTTTTTTATAACATTTTATTTTTAAATTTTTTAAGATTTTTTTCAATACTTAGTTAGTGTCTTAAAGTATCTTTTTAGTAATAATTAAGACTTTTCTGAAATATTTTTTCAAGATCATGAATTTTTTTTCAGTACTTTGAAGTATCTTTTTATTATCAATCTGTACTCTAAAATATTTTTTCAAGATCCTAAAAAAATATTTCAAGGTGCCGGCTATTAATAAAAAGATACTTCGTAGTCTTATCGCTTTTTTCGATACTGTGAATATCCTGAAGTATCTTTTTAATATCAGTCAGTATCCTAAAATATTTTTTCAAAATCCTAAAATAAATTTTAAGATTATAAAGTATTTTTCATTAGCAGTTAATACCCTGAAGTACTAATACTTCAAGATACTGAAAAAAAAAATCTTGAAATTTTTTTAAAAAAAAAAATATAAAAAAAGAGAGAGAGAGAGAGAGAGAGAAGAAAATGGATGATCTAGATCTCCAAGGTGCTCACCCCCCAAGGGATGAGTGTTTGGACGAGCAGAGAAACTGAATCCATTGAGAAGGGAAGTAGCTTGGTACTCCCTCTACTCCTTTTTATTAGAATCTAAAGTTTAAATTGTTTTGGTCTTTTTTATAAGAGTTTAATAAAAATTGTCTGAACATTTAATGAGTTTTTTTTTTAAAAAAAAAAAAAAATTGTCCATCATTAATTATGTAATTCCATTAATTAAAATGTTGGTGATACTTATATTTACTCTATTTTTCTCTTACTTATCCTTCATAAATAAGGGTATACTTGAGAAAAAAAGTTTATTATAGATATACTTATTATTTTAACCGCTTTCTTAAACCGCGTAATTTAATATCAGGCTCTTATAAATAGAATCGGTTGATCAAACATGCTGCTCCATGAAAAGCATAGTTCAAAAAACTTAATGGCAGAGAAGCAATAAAAAGGATATCCTATAATTATGTTGATACCGCTGGTGCTAATATTGAAAAGCTATTGGTGCCAAATTGTAGTTCATCTTACTTTTACAAATACATAAATTTTGTAATTAATAGGATATACCCACGTTCATATATATTCCATTGATGAGTTCATAGGCTATATGAGGCACTAAGTACAAATACTTGCTTGAATCCCCTATTGAATCAGAAGCAGATACAGTATCATATAATTATAGCTTGCAAACTAGATTGTTGGATTTGTAATTCCGGAACTGATTGGCCTGTTGTTGATGAGGTTGTAGGAACTTGGATTTATGGTCCAATCTGTAATTGGCAAGTTTAAATAATGTGGCCAAGTTTTGTAATTGGCTTGTGTTTTTTTCTATCTTCAGACTCACACTCCTCATACCCTTCTGCTGCCATTGAAAACTCTTCCACCTCTTTGATGCTTATATTTTCTCTTCAACTGTGATTAGCCAGATCAGAAGTTGGGATAGCTTTTGATCTAAAGCCTCATAATGCTTTTGAAACCTTGATTCTTAAGCCAATACTGTTTGGGATAGCTGTGTATGTTGTTGTCAAAAAGCTCATCAAACAATGAAATAAGCCCAGCGGAAGAAAAAAAGCTCTAGACTGTTTGGGATAGCTTCAAGTATTGATAGACTTCTGTAAAAAAAACCACTTCTGATAGAAATCACTTTTTTCAACTTCAAGTGACTTTTTTCAGCTTTTGGAGAAAAATATTAGAGATAGGTGATCCAATAAGCAATGTACTATTAAATATACATTCGTATGCATTCTAATTTATTCATTATAATTTATTTAATTAAGTACTTTAGAGTTTTTTAATTTTTTAATAATAATTAAATTTTTTAATTAAATTTAAATTTTTATCTTCAATTATCACAATATATACAACTAATATATGTGTGTGTGTGTGATATTCAATAAGATTCATGCAATTTTTATTCATTTTCTATCTTAACTAACTTTTCAAATGTTATTCCAAACAAGGGCCCATCTAGAAAAAAATCACTTTTGTCACTACTATCCAAAACACAAATCACATTTACAATATGACTTTTATCCTATCTTTTATTTATAAAAGTTCATCCGGAAAAAGTCACTTCTACTACCTCTATCACAAACGGTAGTCTGTAACTAAGCCGGATATAATCTTAATCATACTAAAGTGATGAAAGGGTCACAATCTTCATTTTGATATTCAAAAGATAGTCATTCATAGAAAGACTAGCCTACTTTGTATTTCCAAGAAAGTTATTGTCTTCGGTCCTTAATGTAAAATCCACTTAACTAATTTAGATAGATTAAAAAATTTAGTTAAATTAGTTATTTGTAAAAGATGTATTGGTTTCTCTAAAATCACTAGTGCAAAAAAGAGCTTTAAGACCTCCTCATTTAGACCGGATTATAGAGAATCAGGTCTTAAAAGTATGACCGGTGGCAGTTTCGTAAATATAAAGAACTTTTTAGACCGGATTATAAAGGATCCGGTCTTAAAAATATGACCGGTGGCACTTTCGTAAATATATAGAACACTTTTAAAACTAGATTATAAAAGATCTGGTTTTAAAAGTATGACCGAGGGCAATTTCGTAAATATATAGAACACTCTTAAGACCGGACTATAAAATATCCGGTCTTAAAAGTATGACCGGTGGCAATTTCATAAATATTGTGAGAAGTCTCTGATTAGAGATGAGTCCGAGAATGCGATGATTTATTCATTCGCTTAATTGGAATTATATACAGATGCTAATAAGTAAATAATCTTCTGATCTAAAAGCGCTTCCTATAATCTAGGGATTACAATCGGAATATAATATTACAAAATTCAAAAAACCATGATCTGTTAACTTAATTCCTAAAATATCTCTAACAACTTAATTAAGATGATTACAATCGAATTTAATTATGAAATTCAAAAAACCATGATCTCGCTAACTTAATTCTTAAAATCTCTCTAACAACTTAATTAAGATGATTACAATCGAATTTAATTACAAAATTCAAAAAACCATGATCTGCTAACTTAATTCCTAAAATTCTCTAACAACTTAATTAAGATAATTGCACAATATAGAACACTTTTAAAACTGGTTTATAAAGGATCCGGTCTTTAAAATATACTTTTAAGACCGGTTGTTTTAAACAACCGATCTTAAAAGTGTTTAAAAAAAGTATGACCGGTGGTAATTTCGTAAATATATAAAACACTTTTAAGACCAAATTGTTTCAAAAAATAAGTCTTAAAAGTATACTTTTAAGACCGCTTGTTTCAAACAACCGGTCTTAAAAGTGTTTTAAAAAAAAATGATCGGTGGCTATTTCGTAAATATATAAAACACTTTTAAGACCGCTTGTTTCAAAAAACAGATCTTAAAAGTATACCGTTAAGAACTTTTAAGACCGCTTGTTTCAAACAACCGGTCTTAAAAGTGTTGAAAAAAAAAGTATGACCTGGTAATTTCGTAAATATATAGAACACTTTTAAGACCGCTTGTTTTTTTTTTAAAAAAAAGGTTTTAAAAGTATACTTTTAAGAACAAAACCGGTCTTAAAAGTGTTTAAAAAAAAAAAAAAAAGCTAAATTCGCTGAACCTGTTAAGTCTGAGAGTCTACTTTGTCTTCTTGGTGATATAACATTTACTTAGTTATAGATTCAAAGAGTGTCCCAAGAGCCTCACGGGTTAAATCCTCAGCAAGAATGTCATCCTCTTCCTCTAACTTACTCGCAATTTTTGTAAGTCATCCCAAGAACCACACAATCAAATCTTTAGCAACGTTGGCGGTGAGATGCTTCAAGGGTTTTGCGATGGTGTCGACTCCAATCCTCGGAACGGGAAAGCGTACTACTTCGAGGATTTTGGATGACAGCGGCTCCTTCCTCTTCGATCTATGGCTCCTCCCACGCTGTCTTCGCACAGATCCAGCTTAAAATCAAACTCATATCTCTTCTTGCGTAAGTCTATTTATTCCTACCTTGACTCAGATCTGGACTTCGATTTTGGTTGCTTAAAGTTTTGCTAGTACCGACAAGAGGATCCCGCTCGATTTGGTTGCTTTAAGCTTGTGATTTTTTGTACATCTGAACTTCAATTTCACCTCTGATTTTATATTGATTTAAATTTGATTTCCATGGTGAATGATTTCTGTTTCTTGTTATTTTTTCTTATTTCTTGAGTTTGTAATCTTCTTTTTGTTTTTCTTGTTGTTGTTGCTTCCAATCTCCTCTTGGTTCTTCGTCGCTAATGACGTAAGGACATTCAAAATGTTTCCAGATCTGGTGATTTGGGACCAATTGTTTCATTTGGTTTTTTTTTATTATTATTCTGAAACACTTTTAAGACCGGATATTTCAAAAGTTCGGTCTATAAACGATTTTTTTAAAACCGGTCGTTTATCCGGTCTTAGTAACATATTTTTAATACCGCCTGGAACGAGACCGATTCCAGATCCGGTCTTACGAAGCGTTTTTTGTCCGGTCTTAAAAGGTTTTTTTGTACTAGTGAATACTCTCTTAAATCGTTTGAATCGAAATCACCCCTTGATGCAAACTCCTTTAACTAAAGCAAATCAATATGAACAATTTAGGTGAAAATGATGAATATGAAGATGGACGGGATTGTGGCATTATATTTAAAACCAAATCCAACCTCCTGAAAGATGGCATGTGTGGTATACAATTTCCCTTAACTAACAGATTAGCAAAATCTGGTTACATCATCTTACAATTTATAGAGATATTCGAACAGTAGAGAGATTTATAATTATCCATATATTTGAAACTCATCTTCATCATCATCATCATTGTTCATGTCCCCAAAAGAATTACACTTCCTAGCTAAGGTCTTTCTAAACTAATCTACTCCATGAGACGGTAAATGGTTCTGAATTACATCAACCCGAGGCTTCTCACAAGTGATTACAATCTCATCATCACCAGGTCTGTACTCTTTGAAGCTCGCTAATCTCCCCAGTTCTTCAACTTCCTCTATCACATGATCCAATTTCGCCGCGGTCTCCACAAGCAACGAAGCAAAAGCTGCAAAAGGAAGAGCCTCAGAGAACTCAAGGCTAGTAATGGCGATTTTACTCAACTGGGGCCTCAAAACCTTTCTATCTGATGGTTCTTTGGATTGCTCAGCGCTAGCTCCTTTGTTCTTCCATTCAAGTAAGGCAGAGGAATCAGTTTTAACACTTGATAATGTTGTTCCTGATGATGAGTTCTTCTTCCCGGGCTTTTTCTTTCCTGCTGCGGCGGCGGCGTCAGAGCCTAGGAAGAGCTTAGGTTGGGACTTTATGGCGGTGTTGAGGTCTTGTAAGGCTTCATGAAGATGATCAGAGAGTATTTCTGGCGAGCAATGGCGACGGTTTTTTATGCTGTTGGCAAGTTCTATCAGTACTTTTGATACCTCTGCTGCCAGCCTAATGCAGGGGTCCTTGAACATGGCTCGAATAGATAATGGAGTCTGAAAAACATTGAAATCGAAACATCTCAATTGGGAGGAAAACTAACTTTGCAATGAATTTTTCCAAGACTAAAGAAAGAACCCAACTTTTTGGCTCACGCGAGATTCCTTATTGAAGGGTGTAAAAGTAAATACAATATCTTAAAAAGAGTACAATTTTAGCAATTTCGTTAAATTCTTAAGTGGCTCCCACGTCAAAAAGAGACGATGATTAGTCCAATTCAACGGAATTGTTAATATTGCTCCGTTTTGAAAAGATTATCACTACTTTTCAGAACAGAATTGTTAATAGACGCTCATAACCAAATTGCCTTACTTAAAATCTTAAATGCAATACCTGAATTTCTGTTCTGAGACAACCATGGAGGGCTACGACAGTGTAGCCAAATTGGCGAAGAACAACTCCTACTTTCACATACTGCTGCCATGGAAATCTGTGACAGTACCTTGAATGCCTTGGCTCCCAACTCGCTTGCAATGCCTGCTCAACAGATATTGATTGAGAATGATCTTAAAATGGGGTTTCTGCTTTCGAAAACAAGTGTTTGTTTGTGTTGAAAATTATATTACCAGTGTTTCATCAGTGGATTTAGAGTCCAAAACAGCCTTATAACCATTGTATATAGGATCCTCGGATGAAGATTTAATGTCCTCATTTTCATGAATTACACCCTCTTTGAAGTACTCATGAACACAAGCTGCAACATGTTAATTCATACAATGAAAATATGAGACACGAAAGAAAAGGGAAAGGGAGAATTTTAATTAACCCCCACTTACGTGACTATTTTTCAAATAAGAACCAAAACATTTTGAAGTTACACTTCCACACTAATGGGCCGAAGTGAAATCACTAAAATGTCATTCTTTCGTATAGACACTAGTCATTTTGCTGTTATTAGTTGTTAGAATGCTGAGATACACTTGTAAATTCACTCGTAAACACTTGTACATTTTTGTATTAGCTGTTGTAACTTAGAAAAACTATAAATTTTCATATGTACACTTGTAAATTTTTTTATGAGATGTCATATATAATGTAAACTAGTAATTGTAAATTTTCATTTGCACAGTTGTAAATTTTGCTAATATTAGTTATTAAAACGTGCATAACATAATTTCACTTTGGTTCTTCGGTACTACAGTAATATCAGAACCTTTTGATTCTTGTCTGAAATAAAGTGGCATCTGTGGAGGTTTAACTGAAATTCTTGCCCAGGAAAAAGGACAAAGTACACAGTGAAATATTGTAGCACACACCTTGGATGGAATCAGCGAGGCCTTGGAGCTTGAAGACGGTGGACTCATGGAGGTCGTGGCCAGACCAGTTAGGGAAGACAAGGAGACTCATGAAGAGGCAGATGGCGCAGCCGATGGCGATGGCGAAGAAGCGATCATGGGCAATCTTGAGGACATTGTCGACACGATAGCTGGAGACAGTGATCAAGTTGAAGGTTAACAGGAATATGACCACTCCATAGTCATAGTTCTTCTTTATGTATGGAATGAACCTCATGTATGTTGCAGCTGCTCCTGTGTACGTATATATGTGTTTAGGATTCTGTCATTAGTCTTCCCTAAGCTCTTGGTGACATGCATTTTGTATGAACAATGCATGTTGATGCCAATTAAACAAATATATATATGTCACCCCCTATGGTTTGGTATGGGAATTTGGGAAGTCATGCATATACAAAAGCTGAAAATTTTAGGGAAAATTACATATAGGTCCCAAGGAACAAAAATAATTACAAAAAAGTCCCTTGAAATCACCAAATTACACAAAAGTCCCAAGGGACTTTTTTGTAATTATTTGTATGGAAAAAATCCAGGTTTTTAAATGTTGTTGTAAATATGGATTTTTCTGTTGCACATCTGGCTTTTTCTATTGTAAATGATTAGATTTTAAATTTTGTTATAAATATAGCATTTCATGTTGTCAATATAGCATTTTTCTGTTGTAAATAACCTTTCTACGTTCGAAATCCAGGTGTGTAAATGTTGTTGTAAATATGGCTTTTTCTGTTGTAAATGACCATATTTTAAATTTTGTTGTAAATATGGAATTTTTTGTTGTAAATAACCTTTCTACGTTCAAAATCCAGGGTGTTTAAATGTTGTTGTAAATATAGTTTTTTATGTTGTAAATATGGTTTTTTTTTTTAAATGGTCGATTTTAAATTTTGTTGTAAATATAGCATTTCCTTTTGTAAATATATGTTTTTCGGTTGTTAATACAAATAATATCAAAAAAGTCCCTTGGGAATTATGTGTAATTTGGTGATTTCAAGGGATTTGTTTGTAATTATTTTTGTTCCTTGGGACCTACATGTAATTTTTCCAAAATTTTAATACTGCTATGAGCATTGAAGTTTGGACAGTTAGATCTAGTATGAATAGCTCAAATTTGATTTTTTCTTTATTTTAACATTTTAACAGAAACATAATCTAAAATAAATGTAATATTTTAATTATCAATTTTTTTTTAATTTTTTTTTTTTATTGTGAGAATAATCAGTTGAATTATGGACTCCACAAAATTAAATTTACAAAAAAGACAAAACAATATGCCTGATACAAGCCTAACTAGTTTAAATCAAAGCATTATTCACGAGTCAAATATTCAAAGTAGCTTTCTTCACAAATTATATACTCCTCAGTTACAATTATTTAATGTTTAGATCAGATGCTGAAAAATCAGTTTATGTCTGAAAAAGTAATTATTCTTTTTAATTTTACGTTCAATAGATTGTCATCATTTTCTATGGGAAAATTGGCCATAAATCCCCAATTGAATATTTATTTATAGAACGAGACCTGACATCATGAAAATGCTTCAAGTTCTTCCGTGTAAATATGGGGTGATAGGAG
This sequence comes from Acacia melanoxylon, assembly GCA_019022615.1. Lineage (NCBI taxonomy): Eukaryota > Viridiplantae > Streptophyta > Magnoliopsida > Fabales > Fabaceae > Acacia > Acacia melanoxylon. Next base: position 49,853 of record JAFJYJ010000125.1, on the reverse strand, counting down.
AAAGACCAAATTATCCTTGTGGAAGGTCATTGCATATTTACGGAGGTCACTTGCACATATATTAGATTGCTTATTAATGGATGTAAAGTTGTTATTAGTAGCTTGTAACAAGGAAATGAGGAAATACCTATAAGGAAAAGTGCAGCTCCAATGAAAACAGCTTGAAAGACACGACCAGAGGCTTCAGCAATATACTCTATCAGAAATGCCAATAATCCAGCCAACAGTGTCCCCAACGCTCTGTTCAGCCCCTTGCATAGTGTTGCCCCTGCAAAACCCAAACTCAAAATTATCATTAACTATATCCTGAAGAAGCTGAGCTAGGATTCAGTTATGGCATGAATACTCAGAGATTGAAACTATGGAAGTGATCGACCTGCGGTGAACTCGAGCACGAGGACAACGGTCATGACGGCCCAGATCGCGCTCTGGCCGATCTCTTTGAAGAGTGGTTCCAGAAGATAGAGCAAAGATACAAGTGTGAGAGACAAACCAACTTTCAGTGCATGAATCACCCTTCTCGGATCTTCACGTCCAACCTTCCACGTTGTTTTCCACGCCTTACTTGGAAGCCTCTTCGCCTTCTCGCCTATTCTCTTCATCCTCTTCTTCATCTTCTCTCCCATCACTGCCATTTCCAATACTGCAGTATCAACCAACTTTGCCACCATTTTCTTGATCTTCCTCTGTTTCACACCTTGTAGAACTTGATGGCAATAGTAATATTTTCTTGTTCTTCTTCTGGGGAGCCTAGATTATGCGTCAAGAATCCCAAGTTTCTTCAACATGCATGTGTGAACTTTATATTGGCGTGGTAGAGAGAGAGAGAGAGAGAGAGAGGCTGGTGTTGATGTCATGCTTGCACTCACATGCAATCCATTAAAGTAGACACTCACACCACTTTAAGGTGAGTATAGTTTTCTCGAGTAGTGTTAGAAGTCAACTGATAGAAGAAATCTAACCACCGATATAAAGAATTTTTTTTTTTTTTTTGGTAAATACAAGTTTGATATAAGAGAGTGGTCAGAAACTTCTGTGATCTGACAGTAATCGCGGGGTGGCTGAATAAATTAAATACCCTGAATTTTGTGAACAGAACTTTGTCTGGAGCATATTTAAATTCTGTATTATGACGGTGAGTATATATATCACGGGGGCTACGTACATAGAGGTACGATAACGATATATATATACAGCTACTTGGTTTAGCAAGTTCAACAGGCAACTTAGATCCAACTTTTTTGGAAGTTTAGTTGGATTATTAAATTGGATTGAAATTAAAATACCCTTGCTTTTCTTACTTGGGGGTGATCCATGAAACCGTGAGGTTCACGGGAAATGAAATGAATATTGGACCATATTATCAATTAATGGACATTGCCAACCAAAGGAACCGTGTGAATGTTATTTTGTGAACTTTATGTATCAGGGGCGTCGTCTTTTGCTTATTTTTGTTGTTCTCACTACAGTTGGGTTGATATATATATATATATATATATATATAAAATATATATATATATAAGAACGGTTCTCTCGTGCTTTCTCAACTTCTCCATTTAAATGTACTCTCCGATTTTTCTCAGTTTCAACCTGCTCCGATCCTCTTTGCTATTCTCATAAGCTTCCTTTTATGGGGTTTTTCCCCCCTTTTTTGGGGTGGGGGGTTGTATTTCTTCTTTAATCTAGTAACATTTAGACATTATCAAACGGTTTATAACGTGCCAGTAGAGAGAAAAGAGAATAACTTTTTTCTTCCGATAAAAAGACAAAATGAAATTAAATCAACCAAAGTTTACAAGTTACATATAGATAAAATGCATAAATTAGACCTAAAGAAATTATAAAATATAGTCTTTGGAACAACCCTGACATTAGCAATAGAAAAATCAAAAAGCAAAGCCAATATTTCTTGCTGGGTGATATTAAGATTCGATGAAAGATCCGAGGAAGGCTCGGAGGAAACATTTATCTTATTAGGTAGAGTTGATTAAATAGATCGCATAATGTCATTGTACTCTATCAACAACTAAACTAAATTTTTGAGTTAAATAAGTTAAATTGTCATTCAATATGCAAATTATGTCCAAGAAAAGGCCGTCCACATGACATTTAATATAATACAGTTGCCATCTGCAAGCATACCTGAATGCCAAGTCATACTCAATGGCTCATTTATCTCCAAATACGCAGATATGCATGGATAAAGCATCGCCTTTGTATTTTCTCCATTGCCGTGATCTTTCATTCAAGCATCAAAAGGTCAACTTTTTTATTTGGGAAAAAAATTGACATATTTATTGCTCATTTTCAGAAGCAACCAAACAAAAGTTTGAGATATTCCAGGAGACGAGCTAGCGCCAGGAATAGGCTTTTATTTACATAAATCCTGATTATGCTCACGCCTCACAGCATGCATGCAATGTAAGATGAAGGACAAGTATGAAAATTCATAGCATGTATAAAAAAAAAACTATCAGCTACGAACTTGCCCCGAATACGTGAATCCTCTGCTCAATCGGAACATGACAGCAAGGACAAGCAACTTTGCCCTTCCTCCCATACTCATCACTGCAACTAGCACACATAACTTGGTGGGCACAAGGCAAGAAAACAACAGAGACTTCATCTTTCATGCATATTACGCATTCCCTATCACAGTTCACTTCTTTATCTGAAAAGGCCTCCTGTTTCTCTAATTCTTGAAGCATCTTAGCAATTGTCTCTCTTTGGGGCTTTGCACCCTCAGACTCACTTGCAGGTGAAGTGTTTGATTGATTTTGAAAGTCAGCTGACTGAGCAGATGCTTTTATGCGTGAAAGCTCCTGCTCGAGCCTTAGCAGATCATCCATGTGGCGCTGGAAATCTATCTCTATCTTTAGGCGCAAAGCTTCAACCTTCCGCTTGTTATTAGCCTCTGCTGCTTCCTTAGTGCGTCGCTCCTCCTCAACTAATCCTAAGGCTTCCTCTTTAGCCTTCAACTCCTCCCTCCACTTGACCTGCCATAAGATGCGTGGCAACATAACTGATTCAGCAGAGGCACTTGAGAATTCAGAATTGGGAAGGAAAGGGGATGGAATCCAAAGAAAAATAAAGGGAAGAGAAGGAAGAAAAAGGAGAGGTCAAATGGCTGTTTCATTCCTTTCATTCTGGGAAAACTTGCTCCTCCTAGATCCCCCCAACTTGGAGGAGCTTAAAATTATAAGAGAGAGAACTATGAGAGACTTTGGAAACAAAAAAAAATTCCCAAAGGGGAAGAGGTTTCAAGGAAACCTTCCCTTCTCCCCCATATTCCCCCATCATAACCCACCTTCAGAAGAAAAACATAGAAGCACCAGACAGAAACAGAAGTTTTCACAGCATCAGATTTATAAGGGAAATAAATAAGAGGCAGCCAGAAGAAATTAGTTGTATCAGGTTGAATGCAGGCCAAATCATATTATACTATTCAAAGAGACTTGAATGACGTTCATAGAGGGAAATTTCAGGAATATCATTATCATATTAGCTGCGATTAACTACGTACTTTCATTTTCAGGATTATGGATGAGAAAACAAATATATAATATGTACGATACAGGATCATCAAAGTTCTCGACACGCCGATATAAAAGTATACAGATAAGCAAAGTTCTGTTGCTGAAAACTGGGGACCAATTTATCTGCAGAAATTATCTCCAAAATATTAGTAACATTAGTGAGTTCCTTCAACTATGTAGAATTCAATTTTCCTTTGGTTTTAAACTGGGTAGAATAAGGTAGAAACAAATATAAACTCTATTTGCAATTTTGCACTCAATAAAAAATGAAACAAGAAAGACATAAATTACATCTTGATTAAAAGCATTTTTCATTGAGAAAGATCATAGTTAGCAATAATGATGATAAATAGACTTAAGTTGTAATAAATATGTATCTCAAGACATTATGAAGAAGAGTTTAGTTTGATTGGCATTTGTTGAATGTAATATACATAATCATCTTAAAGAAAGATTATAGTTACCAATAAGAATATAATATAAAAATAATAGTGGAAAGCATAACATGTTCACGTACAATGTGGTCCCTTTCAGTAGCTCAAATAATATTAGAAAATAAATTTTACATCCCATATAAAGGTAGTACAGTATAAGCATATTAAACAGTGTTTATTAGTATACTATATACGATGCTACATTATCCCAAATTATCATCAAGAGATGGTTAACTTTTAGAGGCAAGTAAAACATCACATTACATCATAACCTCATCAAAGATCTTACCTTAACGAATAACTTCTGTGCTATTTGGAATTTAAACTTGAAATCCATGGATCCAAGTACAGCATATTCAAGTGTGTAGTTGCCCGATTTGACAATGTAAAATTGAACAATTATTGATAAACTCATTATCCTAAAACCCCAAGCACATGTCTATGCATACACAAACTTTACATTCTAATGTTTGGAATGGAGGCAAAAACAATAGTGTTTTTTGTCTTTCTAAAGTAACACTTAATAACCAGTCACTTGTTATATAAAATAAATGCAAGTCCTATAATGTAAGACATGTTAAACAATAATTTCAAATATGATTTAACCATGAAACCATTCACACTTATGAAGAGAAGACCTTCATGTAGAAACTAGAATCACAAGGTGACAGTAATAAGCCGTGTTTAAATTTGATACCTATCCAGGCCGCATTTAAGATATCTAATCTTGAAATGGGTTATATTTGTTATGATGTTAGAGATGTAAATGCACAGGATCTTTTTCACCTTCTTTTTATGAGGTATGTGCTAATGATATTGTTGACTGATAAACAAAATTAGGTTAACCAGAAAAAGGATGGAGTGCACACCTCGGCATCTTTTTGACGCTGTTTGATCCGAACTAATTCTTCCTGTATCTCCAATATCTTCCCTTTCTCACCTGAAATTTCTTGCTGCAGCTGAGCTTTCTGTTTTTCCCAAGCTACAAGCCTCTTCATGCACTTTTTCTCCCTCTTTGCTGCTTGCAAGCAAATTGAAACTGATTCTGAAGCACTTAATTTGGAAGCCTCCATCTCTGCTTTAATTTCTGCATTCTCTGTCTCAAGCTGTCTCACAGCTGCATTTGCCCGGTCCACTTGACCACTGGCCTTTCTTAAAGCATTCTCCATCTCTGAGAGTCTTTTCATGGTTGTGTCCTCAAGCACCTGTTTCCCTTTCTTCAATCTCTGAGTCTCCTCTCTTTCCATCCTCAACATTTTCAGTTCAGTCAAATCATTGCTTAGCTTTCTTGCGGCCTGTATTGCCTTCTGATGGGCCCAATCTTTTCGCTCCTTTAGCTGTTTCTCAAGATCCTTAATCTGATGAAATAGATTGACAATTGCCTCATCTTTCTGATCTTCTGTCACATGCTCCAAATTCTCATCAAGATTCAGATCACGGAATTTGCTCAACACTGAGTTTACCGCATCATGGTTATTCAGCTTCTGAGAATCCCCAGACTGCTCAGTTGGGACATCAGTCCCAGATACAGCTGGAGATTCCAAGCTTGACAAAGTGATAGTGCTGGGAGAGGCCTTAGCCTGTGTCTGCAATTGTTTTGAATTTGCCCTAAAACCAGCAGCAAACATTGCAACATTTCTTTTCAATAAAGACTTCATTGAAGGAGAAAGATTAAACCTTTTGGGAAGCTCAATATCTCTTTGTAAATTCATCTCTGCGCTATAAGAGAAGAATCCATTGAAGGGGATATCCGAGCCTCCCCCATTTCCAAATCCCCAACCCCCATGGAACCTACACAGGGTAGGGGCCAAAACACCAACAGAATTGCTAACAGCCTCAGAGGCACTAGGAGCTGGACAACCATTACCTGGAGCAGGATGCAATGGAATTTCCATAGCACTTGCCCGTCCTACATGAAGATCACTCATAAGCAAACACCACATAGCATCGCCCTTACTCAAATGCGGCCTGAGTTGTTGGAGCGAACCGACCATGCGTTCCAGAGAGTATTCCTCCAACTGCCTCAAGTCAGAGAAAGCAGGATCGGACTCATCCGAATTGCCATTACCACTAGTACAATTAGTACTACAGTTACTATTCAAATAAGCCAACGAATTATGTAATATATTGGTGAGCGCATCCCTTCCACCACAACAGTGCCCATTTCGCAGTATTGCCTTGATAGCAACGTCCTCATCGTAGCCCAACGCAACAAACTTTGATACAGCCTCATTATATAAATATTCCAAGTTTTTTAATACTATTTCTTCTAATTGTTCTTCTGTGCAGTAACCCCAGCCGGTTTCCTCAACATTAAGGGAGAAATTAGGGTTAAGGGTATGATTAGAGTTGGAATTTATGTTTTGTGAAGAATCGTTGATAGCGAGATGGTTTTTCGAAGGCTTAATGCTTGATTCCAGTATAGATTTGGAGAAAGAAGCATTGTCGAGAAAACAACATGACTCCATATCGGGTTTGGATGATCGAGGCCTCCGATTCGCACGGAGGTGCTTTTCCCTTACAGTGCAACCCATCTAATCAATTTAGATACAGGGTATGCGAGAGAGAGAGAAAAATAGAGATATCTTTTTATATAAGCAGGGTCAAATAAACAGGGGAGAAGGAGGACGGAGAGGATACCAATGAGAATGAAGAATCCGAATATGAGGGGCGATGAGAAAGACTCACAGAGGCGGATGATGAAGATCGTCGTCTCTGAGTATCGCTGTAATTAAAAGAGAAGAAGAGAGCTGTCAAATTTTTGATATGAAGAAGACAGCATGCAGAGATGAAAAGAATAGTATTTATATCTCAAAAGCTTTTATTCTTTGCCTGTGGTTAGGTGTTTTTACTTTTTAGGCTCTTTTATTTTTTTAATATGTCAGTGTTTTTAGTTCAGGCCTTCAGGGATCGATCGTCGTCAACCATAGCTCACATCGGAAAAGTTTTTCCGGGTCGAAATTACATTATTGGGTCCATTATGAATGGCCCACAGAGTTTAACAAGTGATGCATGTTGTCCAACTGCAAGTAGATGAGTAATGGGCCATGAATATTAGCTGTAATTTGGTTCAAGGAATTGTCATAAACTAACCAACAGAAGTTGATAGAAGTGAAGGATTGACTTAAGTAAGCGCCTCGAGTTGAAATTTGAATGGAAAAAGTCCCTCTTGGGAGACCACTTCACCATAGTCAAGTGCGCGACCCGGCCTGATTGATTCGGATTAGGAGTGCTCGATACGCAAGAACCAAAAACAAAAAAATTGTCATAAACTAAACATAGATGCCAATGGGATTAAGACTTTAAGATTAGGAGGTTCGATACACGCGGCGATATGGATCCTCATTGATAAGCGATCCGTAAATCCTATAAAGATTTCTGGGCACTAAGGCATACCCTACCTTACCGATGTCTACCCACCTAAACATTTTTGTATAAAAAAAAAAAAAAAAAAAAAAAACTAAACATAGACGTCTCTCTCAACTGTTTGAGATAATAATGTAGAAGCACGTCCATACAAGTCGAGACAAAATTCATCTCACATATTTACTTCAAACGTTGTAAATCACGTTGGAAAAACATCTTCTACTATTAATCGTAACATACACTTAAACTTTGGTTTGTCACGTTATGAGGAATTAGCCGTGAAAATAATTTTAAATGTGAATTTGCTGTTGTCTTCGTATCTTATTACAACCCTATGATATGGGATTATTTTGACTGGGAAGATTGAATAAGAAATGTGTATTTACTCTTTCTAGTTCTCATTATAAGTATCATCAATAATAATATACCAATTTTTTAGCCATTGAAGCAAAATAATTACATACCCAATGTAAAGTTGTTTCTAGAAATTTTGCTTGGTTCAAAATATAGGATAATGTAATATTTATAATTTTTTTAAAAATTATATTCTTCATTGATCATTAAACCAAGAAGTTATAATTTCAGAAACAGTAAATAGTTAAACCCAATATATTTCCTTCAGTTCATAATATAACCCTATTATCAAGTCACAACATATCAGCTTGTTCGTTAGCCGAAAATAAAAAAAATCAGCTTGTTCTAGTAATTTCGTTCATAACATTCACGTTAACTTAATCTCCGTTCCGTTGAGAGCCTCACGCTCAACCCGTTCATAGCATTTTCACTTTTTCAGTGATATCGACGTTAGCGGTATTTTTTAATTAATTATTCTCCTATTCATTAACACGGTGTTTATGGTAGGGTTGGGTAGGGTGAGACCCTTGCCCAATGCCTTACTCGAAAGATCATTAGCGATAAAATGCAAAATTTCTAGTCTTTCGCCTCTTCGATAAAGCGCAATATTTTTGGCGGAAGCATAAATAAATGGTCAAGGCGGCTCTTCCATGCCCAAGTGGCGATACTTTGCCACACCCTATATGAACAAAACAGCTTAAGTAACTGAAAAATGAAATAACATCCATAATTCTATACTTTTGAATATTTCAATATAAGTCTACAAATTAAGTCTTAAAATTAAAAAGACAGTCATATGTCTTAACAAGACATCAAAAAATAGTTCATAATCCATTAAATACAAGGCATCAAAAAATAGAAATTAAAGCCTTATAGACATCGAAAACTCCTAGAGGTTGCATCAAGGCCCCAAAATGTCAAAAGGATGAAGCATATAGAATCACTTACAAGAAAAGAGAGATAGCTCGCAGCTAAGGCATTCGAAAATGAGAAAATGAAAGAGCTAATGAAGAAAGGAAAAAGATATTTTCTTATTATAAGTTACACACACACACAAATAGGTTATATACTCCCTCCGGTCCTAATTATAGGAGCTAGTTGATTTTTTTGGAGAGGTTAAGGAAGCTAATAAAATTACTTTAGAGTATTTTTATTTTTTTCTTCAAACTATTTAGTTTAACTAATAAACTAATATATAATCTAATAATATACAATATATGAAATGATTAAGTAACTTATTTAGCTTCCTTAATCTCTCCAAAAAAAGTCAACTAAACTCTTATAATTAGAATGGAGGTAGTAATTTATAACAAATATATAATACTATTTTATATAAAAAATATAATATATACTACTGGGAAGAGCTAAATGGGCAGGGCGCCATACCCTGTCTGATGCCCAGCCCAACCCGCAAAAATGTCTAGCCTAGTTGAGCCTATTTTTCTTTGGGCGGCTTTTCTTGGGCGTGGGCAGGCGTACAGGGCCGTGGGCATCATGAACAACCCTAACATGCCATAGGGTTGTAACTAGGCATGGAAATAGGCCAGCCAGTTTTGGCTAAATATGCCCGAGCTCGCATAATAGGGTAGTAGAAAGCCGAGCTCTGAGCTCGAATGGCTCGAGCTCGACCGTACCTTTTTTTAGGCTCGGGCCCGAGCCTTCATAAGCGCCTGTCAAGCTTAAAGCCTTTTTAAAGCCTATTTACAATGTAGACCTTTAAAAAGCCTCATATCGGGCCTTGGAGGTCATAAATAGGCTTTGTAGATTTTAAGTCTATCAAAACTTATATAAATATATCTAGAAATTATAATATAAGAATGAAAAATAATAAATACTATCTTATTTATATGATATAAATATAATTATATTTATTTAATATTTAAACAAATCGTCGCCTTAACAAAATAAAAGCGCTTATATACATATTCGTACCTTTAAATAGCGCCTTGGCACCTTTTAACAAACAGCCAGCCTAGCCAATGGTCCTAAATAGGCCAGTAGACAATAGACTCGCCGATAGGGGCTGGCCTATTTCCACCCCTAGTTGTAACCTTTTTCTAAAGTTATCACACTTATATATATATATATATATATATATATATATATAACTTTTAGCCACCAGGAATGGTTGGACTCGATCTTAGATTTTTGGGTTAAATGCCTAATTTGCCCCGGAAGTTTCGATAAGGAGGCACCCATCACCCTAAGTTTTTTTTATATCAAATTTGCCCCAGAAGTATGAAAAAGGTAGCAAATTTTCCCTCCGTTAATTTTGACCGTTAAGTTTGACTGAGTGTACACGTGGCATGCCACCTCATGACACGTGGCATGTCACCTCATCAACCCGAATAAGAGTTAAGTATCATTTTTGCCCCGGAAGTTTTCACTGAGAGCAAGTTTGGCCCGAAAGTTTTCACTAAGGAGCAATTTTGCCCCGGAAGTTTATAAAAGTAGCAATTTTGTCCTTCTTTCTCCCAATATTAAATTTGACTATTAAATCAGATAAAGACCACACATGTCATGCCTTGAAAATGTCGAACTTAGAGTCGAGAGAATGAGATCCTTGAGATCTTGAGCTCAAAGCGGTCGCCGACTTGTAATGACCGAACCGGTCATAGAGACTAAAGGTGTCCGTCGCAAAACCCGGAGGAAGATCACTTATAATCTAAGCAAATGAAACGCAAAACGAGAAATGAATTGTTCCAAAAATTGGTTCGAAAAAACAAATCAATAGTGATAATATTTACGTTTGTATAGACAGATCATTTGCTTAAATCATAAGTGATGCTTCCGTGACCGCTTTGGCTTCACAAATTCCGTCGCTTGAACTCAACATCTCAAAGATCTCCTTCTCTAACTCCAAGTTTGACCTTTTTCAAGGCATGACATGTGTGGTTTTTGACTGATTTAATAGTCAAATTTAATATGTGGGAAAGAAGGGCAAAATTGATACGTTTTGTAAACTTTTGGGGCAAAATTGCTCCTCAGTGAAAACTTCTAGGGCAAACTTGCTCTCAGTGAAAACTTCCGGGGCAAAAATGATACTTAACTCTTATTGGGTTGATGAGGTGGCATGCCACGTGTACACTCAGTTAAACTTAACGGTCAAAATTAACGTAGGGGCAAATTTGCTATCTTTTTCATACTTTCGGGGCAAATTTGCTTCCTTTTTAATACTTCCATGGTAAATTTGGTACCCAAAAAAACTTCCAGGTGATGAATGCCCCCTTAACAAAACTTCCGGGGTAAGTTAGGCATTTAACCCTAGATTCTTACATATAAATTCTAATTCTGATGGTACAATATTTTTTCCTTAAAAAAAAAAACACGTTATTAGAGATTAATCTCTTCCAATATATCTTACTGTCATACAGTCCAGTTGTGAATAATTCATAATTGAATACTGATTTATATTTGAATATCTTATTTTTCTGTTATTATGTTGGAAAAACACAAGCCATCCTCACGAGATACGAAGATAGATAAAATGGAAATCACTACTATTATTAATTTTAAATAAAAAAACATAAAATCTGTACTATGAAATTATTTTAAAAGAATGGCTCAATAAAGATAATTGCCATCTGATCAGCGATCACAATGGTTTCAAACAAAATAGTGTCCTGGTAGAAATTACTTTTTCGACCTAATTTATGATTTAGGAAGTTGTGTGAGATGATTTTATCTCAACTTACGTAAACGTACTTTTCAAATACCAATTTAAACAGGCGCATACTAATTTAACTATTTTTAATAAAGCCGTCTCACCGCACATCTTTATGTGTGTGTAGATGCTCTTATAGTCTTAGGGCCCGTTTGGATCAAAGAATTGGTTGGAATAGAAATGAATGGAAATGAACGGAAAATCTTTTACCTAGATGTGTTTGGTTTGCAGTGGAAAAGAAAATGAGTTGATTGGAAAATTTTTGTTTGGTTGAAAAAAAATGAGGCAAAATACCATTTTACCTCTAAGATTTTAACTGAATAAACAAACACTCGATTTTTTTTTTTGGTCGAAGATATTATTATGCAAAGTGGGTCCATTGACTCCAATACACAGCAGCTTCCTTTCTCCAAAATTTTGAGGTACATCTACTCTCCCTAGAATCTTCGTCTCTTTCCCTCTTGTCTTCGCCTCCCATCTTCACCCACATCGTTGCCGACTCGCTCTGCGTTTTGAGGAAGCTTAGCGATAGTTGCGTCATCTGGAGCTATCACCGCTCGTTTGAGTCTGGTGAGTCGACGAACCGGAACGTAGTAGGAGGAGGAGCGGCGGCCAATTGCCGATGTATCACTAAGGTTTGCATTGTGGCTTCTTCCTCCCTCCACCTCCAATCATTCTTCGTTGGATTCCGGTTCGTCACTCTGTTTCATCGGAACTCTAGTGATCACCGAAACTCTGGGTACTCGTCTACCTTGATGGATTCTCGTCAGATTTTGGGCATTGCTCTACTTCGTCGGATTGGGTCATGGCCATCGATTCTCGTCGGGTTCGAGTAAGTTTCTTGGTGATCCGAATCGTCTCATGGAATAATTAAGGTTCTTAATCTTTAATTGTATCGAACGATTTTGGGTTGTCTTCATCGGTTGAAGGTGAGGGGTAAATTTATCTTCAACATTTTCTGATCTTGCTGGAAAACGGGTTCCCACCAATTTTGGTGTGGGAAGCAATTTTCCCATGTTTAAAGGAAAATCTATAGCCGCCGGAAATTATTTTCTTGAGAAAATGGCGAACCAAACACCTTTGCCGGTTGGAAAATCTTATTTTACATTTCCTTCCTCTGATTTTCAGTGAACCAAACGGGGCCTTAGTTATGAAAATGTATGAATATTATAGTCTTATTTATAAATTTCATCAAAACGTGATTGATATAAATTGTATACTCCTATCATACAACAAAAAGAAATTTTTTTCTTAAATAATGCCATGCATGGCCCAAGGCCTTTAGGAAATAAGAGTACAATACCTTAAGAGACTTCTTGCCGCGAAAATGTTAGTATAAAATTTTTCTATTTTAAATTTATCATTGATTACTCTAAAATTGTCATTAATAATAAAAGAAGCAAAATTGCACTTTCATATTTAGAATTAATGACACACAGATCTTTGAGATTTCATTACAATTTGATGATTTTAATGGATCTAATTGTCATTAAGTCTGTTAATTGGAATCTAGTTGTAATTTTTTTTAAAAAAAAAATTGTCATATAATATAATATTTTAAAATACTATATCTTAAAATTTGTGTACTTTTTTATACACCCCGTGTTGGTTAAAATTTACATACTAATTTCATAGTAAAGGTTCAAACATAAAAATATAGAAAATAACTTGTTAATCAAAAATCGTACAATTTGTTAATTTCAAACCTTATCTATTAATAGTACGAAATTGGGATTCTTAATTTTTGATTCGTGCAAATATATGGGAAACGTTTGATCATTAGTTCAACATCTCACACTAAAGTTTTTTGGCAAATTTACCCATAATATCTTTTTCAAGGAGTCGCTGGTGTATTGTAAATTTTTCAACTATAGCACAACATATTTTTTATTTTCAATGTCTAAATTAAAAAAAAAGGGTCCAATAATTATTATCAGGACTCAGGACATGGTTCGTACTCACGGATTCTAACTAAAGACCTTCTTTGAGGTTGCTTTAGCACAAAACTAACTCTATGACCAATTGACCATTCCATGAACTTGCCAATGAACAATAGAACACGTTTGTATATATGATCATGAGTAGGTTTTTGTGCTTGTGCAAGCTTAATCATGATTAAGTACAGGTTTGCTGAGACTTGAGTGGAATTTTTATTGCAACAAGACTATTCTTCCACTTACAATACTCAATCTTGCATTTTTGTCATTTCCAAATATTTTACCAACCGTTCGATAGGAATTTCTTCAAGACGTCTCTTCCATTTTTATCTACCACAACAATTTCATCCTTATAAATTATTAGTTTCAATAATTTCACTCGTGGCGCATATCTTTAGGGTCAAACCCTTATTTCAAGCTAGCAACGGTGATGGGCGCATGCCTCGCTTTTGACTTAGATTCTAATTTAAAGGTGTAAAATCACATTAAATGATGGCATATTGTTGAATCATTCTTCTAATTCAAAAGTTGATAACCCAAAAATATCGAGATAATCAAAAGTTTAGGATACCAATTACTTCCTCCGATCCGAAATATAGGATAAAGTTTGTAGTTCAAATTGTACTACAAGCTTTATCCTATATTTAGAATCGGAGGTAGTACTTATTGAAACAAACTTTGAGGGTAAAATTATCTTTTAATCTTTAGAATTATTCAACTAATAGACAACGCTCAACATGGATCAAACGTTCTCATAGGGTGACATGGCACTTTTTGACAATTCCAAGCAAAAAATTATGAATACCAACTACACCTAGCAGATAATGATAAACCTTCAGATAAAGAGTAAAATTGCATAAAATCCAATAAAAATATTAATTATTAAAATAAAATAGAGAAAACCCTTTAAGGTCCCAAAACATAAAAAATTACAAAAAAATCCCACATAATATTATCCTCTTAAAAAGGTCGTAAGGGACATTTGTGATATTAATTATAAGTGTGAAACGGCCATTTTGCCCCCATTTCCTTCCCTTCATCTCAAGCAATTTTTCACCTTGGCTGGTTCCCCAAGTTATCTCCACCGACGGTGATTAGAGTGATGTCGCTGGATAGGTAGAAGGGTTGCATGTAGGTCTTGACCCATTGAGTTTTCGAGGCTACGATCATAGGCTAGGCTAGGAATGTTGTCATTGGCGATGTTGATGATGATTCTGATCCTAGAGTTTGCGAGGGCTTTGATGATCACAGGATCGGTGCCATAGAGCCGAACTTTGCCAATGGTGGTGGTCTAAGTAGCTTCGTCGTCGCTTCGGGCGGCGGAAGGTTGTCAGCTACCTAGCCATAATTTACGCTGATGAAGGATTGGGACTCTACAATAAGGCGAAGAAACAGAGGTAGTAGACCCAGGAAGTTAAAAATATTCTATAAAAGAATTGAATCAGTTGAAAATCCGAAGTTAATTAGAAACAAAGTTAATGTGAAATTAAACAAAGATTTTAAGAATCAAAGTTATTTTGAAAGTATAATGTTCTTTATAATAGAAACACAGAGATTTGTTCTTGTCACATCCACTAGAAATCAAGAATGAAAGGATCGATTCTTACATCTAGCAAATGAGAAAGCTTAAAAGCAGTCACTTTCGAGGGAATTGTCAAAACCTGAAGATGGAATTATTAAAACGTGAAGATGGAGTTGTCAAAACATGAAGAAGGAGTTGTCAAAACCTGGAAATGGAGTTGTTAAAACCTGGAGATGGAGTTGTCAAAACCTTGGAAATGGAGTTGTTAAAAACGTGCAGATGGAATTGTCAAAGCCCTGGAGATGGAGTTATGAAAATGTGGAGATGAAGTTATCAAAAACCTGGAGATGAAGTTGTTTAAACGTACAGATGGAGTTGTCAAAACATGCAGATGAAGTGGTCAAAACATGAAGAAGGAGTTGTCAAAACCTGAAGATGGTGTTGTTAAAACCTGGAGATGGAGTTGTTAAAACCCTGGAGATGAAGTTGTTAAAACATGGAGATGAAGTTGTCAAAAACCTAAAGATAGAGTTGTTAAAACGTGGAGATGGAGCTGTCAAAATGTGAAGAATGAGTTGTCAAAACCCAACAGAAGGAGTTGTCAAAACGAGAAGAATGAGTTGTCAAAACCCAACAGAATGAGTTGTCAAAACGAGAAGAAGGAGTTGTGAAAACGTTGTGATGGAGTTGTCAACAACCAGAGAAGTTGTCAAAACATGGAGATGAAGTTGTTAAAACGTGTAGAATGAGTTGTCAAAATGTGAAGATGGAGTTGTCAAAACCCAAAGAATGAGTTCTAACAAACCTAGAGATGGAGTTCTTAAAACGTTGTGATGGAGTTGATAAAAACTGGAGATGTAGTTATTAAAATGTCATGATGGAGTTGTTAAAAACCTTGACATGGTCATGTTAACTTTTGGATATTCACTTGGTAAAAGCAGTCCATTGAGTTGTCAAAAATCTGGATATAGACATGTTAACTTTTGGATATTAACTTGGCAAAAGCAATCCATGGAGTTGTCAAAAACCTTGACATCGACATCATAACATTTTGGATACGTTTCATTACATAACATTGACAAAGTGTACTGAGGCACAAAAAATTTCATCATGTAACTGAAAAACAAAAATCAAGTCAATACAAATGAACCTTGACGCAGATATAAATTGTCAACAACTTTCTCATCAATACAAATGCAGCGACTAAAACATGTTTGTAAAATACAATCAATAAGTTATTTGCCATCACGAGTCATCCTAGCTATAAAAAAAAGTTAGCTTCCTATTTGTTCCTCTTCCTCTTCCTCTGGGTGGGACTCCTCGACCAATTACAAAAAAAATTCTCGATCTATGTTGTGAAGATGAGTGACCAGCTACCACAAGAACCCGACCTTCATTTCATGTAGTTCTTCCATGGCATAGTGTGGCATGGTGTAACTATCATCACCTTGCTCTGTTCCATCCCACATTTGTAAAAGTGCAAAGTTCAGCAACAAGTAACCAACAACTCTAGGATTTAAATTCCCAAACTTCTTTAACAACAAAGATTATGAGAGGGACCAAATCATTCATAATTCAGCAGGACACATGATAGTAGCTATGTTAGAATTCATTCATATTCTCATAACGATCCTTAGCACAGAATTTGAAAGCAGTAAGTACAGTCATGATGATGAGATAGGATTAATGTATGAGTTGGGAAGGATTAAAATCAAATGTAAGCCTAAAATCATGTGCAGCAATTATTACTAATCTCTAGACTCTGTTGATTTTATTTTTTTGCTTATCCAAGATGACCATCGCAAAGTCTCCAACCGTGTTTTTCTTATCTCTTGGCTTCTTTCTTTTCAGGATGTGGTGAGGCAAAGAATGTTTACTTTTTCTATAGAACTTAACAAGAGCATGACTTAAGTAAAGTGCTATTTTTGTAATTAAAAATTCAATATATAGAAAACGTTTATTAAGATAATGAATCATGTGATATTTTATTTTATACAAATCATCAAGGTTCTGAAACCTAGATCGGTCCTCTTGTGGGTCGATGGCCAAACCAGAAAAAAACCAAGGTGAATTTTTTTTTTAGAGTTATTAGTATGAAATTCTAAAGATTTTTTTTAAAATAAAAATCGAACCGGTTTGACCCCGGACCGGACCGGTTTACCCACCGGTTCGCTCCGGTCCGGATCTGAGAACCATGCAAATCATGTGATATTACTTGTGTAAGTTTTTTTTTGATAAAATTACTTGTGTAAGTTCTTAATGAAGAAAACAGAGACACCAGCATGATGTTCATGGTTCAGCCCAAACTGACAACACAATGAAATGATCCTCTCTTTTGTATGTTGTCACAGTGTACACCTAGAAATATATCACTCAAAAGAAAATGCTTGTAAAAGAATGCTAAAAAAATGAAATAATAGAAATAATTAATCAGATTCTGAAAGAGAGGGTCTGTGACAGAGTTTGTGTGTGAAGTCCACAAAAATTGTCAAAATCAACACAACATAACGTCATATTCAACCATTCATTTCAGCAGCAAACAATTTCCATATTCAGCAAAATTTCATGAAATCAGTTATGAAGATATGATTCATCAAATTTCTTGAGTAATCAACAAAAGTTCATATTTATTTTATGCAAATTTTTCTCTTTTTAATAGAGAAGGGGAAGAACATTAATCAATACCCCTGCTGGAACACCATGGCAAAAGAATACATGCACAGAATCAACGTCATACTAGCTACGATTGGTTCAAAATGTGTCGTACCTTTCTTGTCGGACGATGGCCACAGGCAAACCAACAACGGCGACGGCGACCGTATCAACTTGGTTGGGTCAATGATGTTTACATGTTTTCACTGCAACGCCACACCTTTCTTTTAACCCAACCCAATGAATCACCACAAGACCAATGAGGTTACGATGACACACGACGGGACTCGAATACACACGGCATGACAACTGCAACGGTTTCAGCTTCAGTGGTTAAGGGTTTTCACGTTTCGACGAGAGAGAAAATCACAGTGCGAGATGGCAAAGTGGATTTTGAATTGAGGCGGTCACTTTTTCAGACATTCACTAAGGGTGATGTCATAATTTTACCTTTGGAGTCTATGACATAAAAGTTTCAAGGGACATGACACTAGTTTCGCTAATTCTAGGGACATTTTTTGCAATTTTTTTTATCCTTAAGACCTTAAAGAGTTTTTTTTTTCCCTTAAAAAAAAAAAGAGTACCGCCATAGTAACGCTGTCCTCTTTATTTTTGAGTGGAAAGGAATTCATTAATAAAATTATGAATGTACAGCGAAAGAAAACAACACCTGGGGATTACAAAAGAAGGCTAAATTTAAGAAAACAATTCTCGTATTTAACTACTAAGGATCTAACTCAGCTACAAGCTCATCGAAAAAAACAATCCTCGCAAAAAATTCTTCTATTTCGGCATCCCATAACTTCCAACAAGTTATGCAGATGCCAATCTTCCATGAAGTATCAATAGACAATGACCGGATGATTAAAGATAACCATGATTGAATATCCATCCTGAAGAAATCTGAACTGAGATCTAGAGGTAGGACTTTCTTCCAAACCGATGACGCTAAAGGGCAATCTTTGAATGCATGATTCAAATTTTCAGGTCCGCCAAGGTAAAGGGAGCAATTGCTGTCCGAGGAAAGTTTCCTGATAAATCTTTGCTCATTAGATAGCAGTTTCCCCTTCAAAAGGAGCCAGGTGAAAGTGCGAATCCTTTGTGCCATTGGTAGTTTCCACATCTTCAGCCAAGTGTTGTCATAGTCATTCCAGTTGAGGGATTCCAGGCCTGTATATGCCGACTTTGTGGAAAATTCCCCACTTTTGGTCAGGTTCCAGAGACATAGACGGGGTAGATCTTGCTGAATAGAAATTGAAGAGATAGCGCAGAGCACATCAGGAGGTAATAAATAGTGATGATAGTGATTATTTAGATTTTATATTGATATTTGATCCAATGTAACGCTGGTGATGATTATTTATTCCAATTTGCTTCCTTGTTCAGGTCACAACTCAACGCTTCGTGAAACCAACCCCTTCCCTCGCCTCTTAGCTTCATCCTCTACCTTGCTCGAAGTAGAGCAGAGAAAAGAAAATCAAATCACACCCATGGCCATGGCGGCCACGAAGGACCCGCCATCACCGGCCTTTCTCGATACTGTCGACGAGATTACGAGAATTTACAGATCGCTTCCCCTTCGACCTTCGATTGAAGAAGTCGAAGCTGCGACTTCTGCTATCGAAACTATCAATAGCGAGGAGAATATGAAGCTCCAGGAAATCTCAATGCAGCAAGTCCCCGACGGTGTTCCCGAGCAGCTTTTCTCTCTCTTACTGGAATTGAAGAAGACCGTGGTCTTGTTCCAGAGCCATGAACAGAGGAAAGAAGCTCTCCACCTTCTTCAACAAGAGAAGATGTTTCAGACCCTCGGTGATCTTATTCAGAGGGCTTCTCAGTTCATTTATGGGGAGCTACGGAACTGGAACCACCCAATTTAGTCGAACCGGCGGGGGAAATCGAGATTGACGTTCGTATCGGTGATGACAGTCTGGTGAAGGGAAAGGAAGACGTAGATAAACCGGAGAAAATCAACCTCAACGTTGAAAGAAGATCGTCTGCTAAGACATCTTTCTCTGCTGGTTAGCTCCAATTTCTCTCACTCTTGCGATTTTTTCCCCCGAAAAGTAATCCAACAACATATTTGCACGGATTATGTTTCTTTTGCATTTCCTGTACATATTTTGTATACGGATTGTATTTTGAAATTGGAAAAAATAAACACCGAACTGCCAAATCCAGCATAATTTAGTCTGATTATGCTCTCTCAGTTTTTTCCCCCAATTTTCTGTTATATGTATGGACTGTAGAGGTTCTTTTGTTTTGTTTTTTCTTGGCCTGAGTATAGAGGTTCATTAAAACAACTCATAGTCTCTCTACACCGTAATTACTGTTGTTAACCACTTGTTTTATCTCTTATTTGGCCTCTAGTCTTTAGGATTTGACATGGTAAAACATGAAAGCTAAAAACGACAACAGAATCTGGTATGAACGGTATTTATGGTATTTTTGAATTAATCAATTTTATGGAGCGATTTCCATCTTCCTACAGTAGTTTATGGTGGCTTCTTTAACTTGCAATCCTTACCTTATCAATCAATTCACTCAGCTAAATTTTCATCCTTTGACATGAGAGTATTTTGCAGCTGATGGAATCTCTGAGAAACTAAGTCTCATGAAAGTGGCCACTGTTATTGAAACCTATGCTAGTAGTGGAGCAACAATCCTTGAGCTTAGAGGAAAACTTGTGGACCAGATGGAATGGTTGCCTGTTTCAATTGGGAAACTCTCTAATGTGTGTGAGATGGACCTATCTGAGAACAGAATCATGGCTCTTCCTTCCACCTTTGGGGAGCTCAAGGCCTTAACAAAGCTTGATCTTCATGCCAACCAGCTTATAAACCTTCCGCACTCTTTTGGGGAATTGATCAACCTCACTGATATTGACCTCCGTGGCAATAGGTTGAGATCACTGCCAGCTTCTTTTGAAAAGTTGGAGAATCTCATTGATCTTGACCTGAGTTCAAATGAGTTCGCACAATTACCTGATTTGATTGGGAATTTAAGAAGCTTGAGGAGATTAAACATTGAGATGAACGAACTTGAGGAGCTACCTTATACGATTGGAAATTGCTCGTCACTCTCAGAGTTGAGATTAGACTTTAATCAGCTCAAAGCCCTTCCTGAGGCAATTGGGAATCTTGAGTTATTAGAGATTTTAACTCTGCACTATAACAGAGTTAAAAGGTTGCCTACTACAACGGGGAACCTCAGAAGATTGAAGGAACTTGACGCTAGCTTTAATGAACTGGAATTCATACCAGAGAACCTATGTTTTGCTGTGAGTCTGAAGAAATTTAACGTGTCTAATAACTTTGCAGACCTAAGAGCCTTGCCAAAATCAATTGGGAATCTTGAAATGCTTGAGGAGTTGGATATAAGTGATGATCAAATAAAAGCATTACCAGAGTCTTTCGGCTTCTTGTCCAAATTGAGAGTTTTTCGTGCTGATCAGACTCCTCTCGAAGTACCACCCAGAGAAGTGGTCAAGTTGGGTGCTCAGGTATATATATAAGTTCACAGAGAAACTGCATTTTATCTCAAAAACACTAAGCACTAAACAGTGCATTTGGGGAGGTGTAGGCAGTGGATTTATTATTTTAAGAGTTAAGTAGCAAATCTACCCCGAAAATATACGCTCAGGACCAATGTTGCCCCTGAAGTTTTCTTTGGTCTTCCGGAAGTCTAAAAATGTAGCAATTTTGTCTTTTCCGTTAAAAAGTTAACTATCAACATCAATTTTTTAATGGTCAATATTAGTTTTTTAACGGAAAAGAGCAACATTGCTACGTTTTTAGACTTCCAAGATGACATTGAACTTGAAAACACTTTCAACGCAACATTGCTCCTAAGTGTATACTTCTAAGGCGGATTTGCTACTTAACCCTTATTTTAAAGTTTAAGAAAGAAGTATTTAGTTTAACTAATGAGAGGTAAAATATAATATTCCTGGGTAATATTGGGAACTTTTTTCTGTTTTAAATAGAACTGAACTAAACTTCATTCTCTTTTGTTCACCAGGAAGTTGTGCGGTACATGGCCGATTTTGTAGCCAAGAGGGATGCGAAACTTCTGGTACCAAAGAAGAAGATGGGGTTTTGGTTATGGTTTTGCTCAATATTTTGCCCCAAACAGAGATGATTTTGAATGAAACCATGTCATTCATTTAAGTTCTCTCACGGTACATTTCACCCTCTTATGTAATTTGGAAAGCCTTTCTGAGGGGAACTGTTCAATACTTGTGAACTTTTGCTTAATCTTGTTGTGATTGTTTATCATAAGACTGTAAATTTCTGGTGTGCCTGTCAGTTGAAAATGTAATGAATGAAAACAAAATAATGTATAGAAATAACAGGAACATCATCCTAGTCTTGCTCAGTATGAAATACTCCTTCCGATTCTAAATATAAGACAAAGTTAACATTTTTAGAGAAATTAAGGAAGTTAATAAATTACGTAGAATATTTTTATTTTTTCTCCAAACTAATTAGTTTAACTAATAAACTGATATATAATTTAAGGATACATAATATATAATATGATTAAATAATTTATTTAAACTTCTTTAATTTAATTTTTTTTTCAAAAGTCAATTCTGTCTCATATTTACGACCAGGGAGTAATTGTATTTATGTTGTGATTAATATACTTTACAGTGATTTCTAGTGTTCTTGTTCTGACCTTTCTTTTGTGTTTATGTTTTGCTGGACCCGTGAAATTTTGTGAAGTCAGATTTTTTAAGAGAAAATTTTGGCAAGAGGGTAACATCATAGATCTAAAATCAGAGTCGCTTCAAATAATGAAACTCTGTGCTCAGTTCATAGCTAATTACATTATCACTACATATTCTGAATTACATGAAATCTTCAAATCTTAGAGTCCGTATATTTGTATCAGCATGGTGTTTGTTTATTATTTCTAGGACTAACAGTACAAGGACTTATTATTAAAGGGATAGAGAAGAAAGACATTTTGATTAGATTATTATTTGCGTGTTTGTTGAAATTCTTGCAAGTGTCATTGATTTCTAGAGGAATTTGGATTTCATGATTCATGGGAATACCCATTCCATTACAAAGAAAGACGAATGGATGAGCATGAGGTTCGTAGGAAGGAGTAACAAATAAATTAATAATGATAGAGTTTAGAAGATTCCCATTATAAATAATCCACTAATAGAAATTTTTATTGTGATGGCAAAAAAATTGAAGTTTTTAATGGCTCATTTGCTCTAGTTTTTTATTTTTATTTGTATAAAAAATTATTTCAACAGAATAGTTTAAGATTAGGATTAGGAGGCTAACGAATCAATGAAAGTGGGCTGAAGAAATCGTATGCAGCACGGCATAATTTCGCGCATTCCAGCTTTAGCTCATTTAGATATAGACGTGGTTGAATTATAACAATTTTTTCTCAATTAAATAACAAGTATTTTATGGTTTGGTTTTGGCTTTCACTTTTATTAGTCCTTTTAAAAAGATTTCAAAAGTCAAAATGATTTCAGAAGTCAATGCTTCTGAAATTTAATTTTTCAAAAGTTGACAGGTGCTGCTTTCTAATGATTTTCAGTTGTACTAATAAATATTAATTCAGTTGTTAAAGGTGTTGCCTCATAATCAAGGTAATTAAACCCGACCGGTCAAATAACCTTGAACAGACGGCAATTATTGGCAGACCGAAACTAATCCTAGATCGGACCAAACCGGTGAGGAATTAAAAAATGAGAAATAATTTAATTTCTTATCACATAATCCATAATTCCAAATACTATATATTATTTCAAGACTTTAAATCAAGAATTTCAATAATTATATACTTGTCAAATATTGTTTACAATTTTCTTTATAAATTGATATCAAAGATCATATACCACTAATGACACCCGAATTTGTAATGGAATCACAAACATTCTCGCATAATAAAATGTCAAAAACCAAGTATACGATAACAAAATATTCCCACCTACATCATAACAAAATATTCTCACCTTCAATCACTAAACTAATAATCATCAACATGATAATCATCATTAAGATCAATCAACTCCTAGGTAAAATCAGAATATGAAGGACATACGTTGATAATAAGTTTGACTTTATAAAGATGTAAAATATGCATAAGTTTAAAGGAAACTCGTATGGTTTAATTTGTATATGTAATTAATTTGTCTTGTTACAAAAATAGAGGAAAAATAGAATAAGGGGAAGGAATTAAGATTCTTTGCATGGGACAAAACATTAGAAAAGTGGTTTTTGGATTGTAGCCTATTCTTAAAATTTAAAAAAAAAAAAAAAAAAAAAAAAAAAAAAAAAAAAAAAAAAAAAAATCAACTCCGGTTTAGACCAGTCAAACCCAGGTTAAGACCGGTTCGACCGAAGTCACACCGGTTTCACCCGGTTGGCTCGGTCGTGGGTTAACCCGGTTTGACTTGTTTCGCATCGGTTCAGTGTCCGGTTCGACGGTTCGATTGAAACCGGGGTCCGGTCGGGTTTATAACCATGCTCATAATCAAGATCTTCTTAGTAAACGATCTATAAGTACTTATATAAATGTTTTTAAAATTTATTTTTCTAAGATATTTCCGTTAATAAAATACAATATTATTAAAACAGTAATCCAAAAAAATAATTTATTATAATAATTTAAATTTTTTGAGCTGACATTTAGATAAATAAATAAACAATAAACTTTAACAAGTTTAAAACCAAACACGCTCTTATGGAATTATAACAATAATGATCTATAAGTTATTAATACAGCAATGTTGGTTCACTAGAAATAAATATTACTACCTCCGGTCTTAATTATAAGACCAGGTTGATTTTATTTGGAGAGATTAATAAAGCTAAATAAGTTACATAAGCATATCATATGTTATGTATGAGGGGATTATATTGGTTTATTAGTCAAACTAATTAGTTTAGAGAAAAAAATAAAAATAAAAATATTCTAAAGTAATTTAATTAGCTTCCTTAATTTCTTTAAAAAAGTCAACTTGATCTTATAATTATGACCACAAGAGTACTAATATAACATATATGAGGTAGAGTAATTAAGAAAACGTTTTAAATGGAAGACTGGTTTATCAAAACGATGGGCTTAAACCGGGGCGGCTATTTTCTTAGGGTTCATGTTTTCTATCTCTCTAAGCAAAGAAACAAATTATTTTGAATAAATTTTAATGTTTTTTGCCAGAAAATTTTAATTTTTTCAATTATCTCAAACAGAGAAATATTTTGTTGGATTGTATGAGTTGTCAAATTAATTAATTTATTTACAAATTTTGTATTTTTATTAATTGTTTTCAACTGATTTTATTAAATTTAGGGAAAATCCCTAAAAAAAATACCACTTGAACTTCAAAATTTTAAATAGGTGATTTTCCAACAAAATAAGTTATTAATTACTTTACTATTCTTGTTAATTTCATTATCTTTTGTTGTCGTCAACAAGATTTCAAAGTTCAAGTACTATTTTTTTTTTGTCATTTTTTCTTAAATTTAAATATAATATTATTTACAACATTTTGATAAAACCCAGGGTCAAAACCAAAAGGTTCAAAGAAAACAAAAATCAAAGTAAGAGAGCAATTTCATCTGTGTCCTTCTAAGCAAAAGCTCTGACTCCTTAGTAAAGTCAAAAAATCTACCAACTTTTTTTATTTTTTGCTGCACAAAATTTACCTAAGAAAATAAAGTCAAATGCCACAATGTTTGCATTCATATGTTTTCCCCCTTAAGTCTAAGCTCGAGAATATCATCATCAAATTCGTGTTAGACATGGTAAAAAAAAATCGTGTTAGCTAGCAAATTTATAACCTAAAACAATTTTTCATTTGAATGACATTATTGTGTTGCTTAATTTCTCTTAGGTTCTTTAGCATTGTCTTGTTGATGATGTTTGATTTCTTGTGACATGAAATGACATGTTTATTGAATGAAAGCAGAAGTTGAATGGAAAGTTTGAATAAAAAAACACAAAAAAGAACAAAACCCAAACAACACTATTGTTACATAGGAAGAAGAAGTACTGCCATCAACACATACAACAAATTTACTCAGTGAGTCTCCAACCATTGCCACCAATCTTTCCTCAACTCAAAGTCACAGGATCTGAGCATAAAATTAAAGCTAGCTAGATTTCACTGCCAGTCAGACTAATAAGTTTGGGTTATCTCAAAATCCTTTGTCCAATTTTCTTATGAGAATTTCATTTCCATCTTCAGATTATTTTTTATTTTTATTTTTTTTTTAAAATAGATAATTTAGATATCATATTTTATAAAACTATTATTTTAAACATAAATAAATAAATTTAAATGGTTAAATTATGATCTAAACCATTTATAACAGCAACAAAAACAAAATGTTAATTTTTTTTACAAAATATAGAGCACGTTTTGTAATGTAGCCCAAGGTTTTACATAAAGACCTAGTATTGATTTTGAAAAAACGCATTCACTAGTAGTGAATGTGATTACTTTTCGTTATTTGATTAGCCAAACCATAAATGAAGGGCTTGATATGTGTTTAATGGATATCATGATTGCCTATCTATATGGCTCACTTGACAATAATATTTATATAAAAGTCCCTAGAGGACTCAAGGTGCTAGAAGCAAAAGTTTATGAAGAACTCTAGATACCATAAGCATCCAATTTAAGTTCTCAAAAACAATATTCAGTTAAATTAAATAAGTCCTTGTATGGCTTAAAGCAATCAGGGCACATGTGATATAATTATCTTAATGAATATTTGTTGAAAGAATGACACAAAAATGATCCAATATGCCCATGCATCTTTTTGAAAAGATTTGGAAGTGAGTTTGTTATAATTAATGTTTATATTGATGATATCAACATTATTGAAACTCCTGAAGAGCTTCAAAAGACAATTAATTGTTTAAAGAAAGAATTTGAAATGAAGGACGTGAGAAGAACAAATTTATGTTTTGAATTATAGATTAGGTACCTGAAAAATGATATCTTTGTATGCAAGAAGCTTACACAAGGAAGGTTCTAGAGCGTTTTTACATAGATAAGTCACATTGATTATGCACCCTAATAGTTGTAAGGTGTTTGCAAGTAGATAAAGACCCATTTAGACCTCATGTAATGAGTGAAGAATGTGATGAAGAACTTCTTGGTCCAGAAATATCATACCTTAGTACTATTAAAGCACTAATGTATCTTGATAATCACACACGTCTTGATATATCATTTGCTATTAACTTATTAGCAAAATATAGTTCTTCACCAACACGAAGGCATTGCAATGGAGTAAAACACATTCTTCGTTATCTTAAAGGCACTATGAACATATGATTATTCTACTCAAATGTATCCAAGCATGAATTAGCTGGTTGTGCAGATGTTAGATTTTTGCCTGATCCATATTATGGTAAATCACAAACTTGTTATCTATTTACAAGTGGAGGTGTAACTATTACATGGCAATGTATGAAGCAAACTATATCAACTACATCATCTAACCATGTAGAAATTCTAGCAATATTTGAAGTAAGCTAAAAATGTATATGGTTGAGGTCAGTAATACATCACATATGAACTACTTGTGGTTTATCTTAAGGATAAATGGTCCCAACAGTCATATATGGAGATAATGTTGCATGTATTTCCCAACCAAAAGAAAGATATATTAAGGGCGATAGAATGAAACATATTTCACCAAAATTCTTCTTCATTTGTGACCTTAAGAAGGATGGTGAAATAGATATCCAGCAAATCCATTCAAGTGAAAATTTAGCAGATTTATTCAAAAAAGTCACTTCCAGGTACAATCTCTAAAAAAACTTGTCCATGACATTGGTTTTCATAAACTCAAAGATCTCAAATGATGTTGTCAAGAAGGGGAGTTGATACTCGATACACGCTGTACTTTCTTCTTCTCTTATCTATGTTTTCTTAGAAATGTTTTGAATGAGGTAATACCAGATAGTGTATCAATGAATGATGTATTATTATTTTTTTTGGCTAGGTTTTTATCCCATTGGTTTTTCCTAATTAAAGTTTTTAGGGTTAAATACCATTTTTGTCACGGAAGTATTGGTAAAGGGGCACTTAGAAGTTTTTTTTGGTATTATTTTTACCTTGGAAGTTTACAAAAAGGAGCAAATATGCTCGAAAGTTTTTAGGAGCAAATTTGCCCTGGAAGTTTACAAAGAGAGCAACGATCTAACGGTCAAGATTAACCGATCGGCAAGATTACAAGTTTTTGAACTTTTGTGGCAAAAATGATACCCAAAAAACTTCCGGGTGCTGAGTGCCCTCTTACCAATACTTTCATGGCAAAATTGGTATTTAACCCAAGTTTTTAATGAGGCACATTTCTAATGGATATCCAAGGGGGAAGTATTATGAATATACTAATTATGCGGATGTCCATTAACTTTTGATCTCTCATATTCTAGCCAGCATTCATGAATAGTGGTTGGGAAACCAAAAATCTATGCATGACAAATATGATGGGGCATCTAATGTATATTTATCTGTATTGATTGTAGCATTTATTATATCTTGGTGGTGACTCTTGGAGACTTATAAATATAGCCTTGTATAAAGCATTATAATCACAAGAAACTGAATGAGAATTATTGCTTCTCACTTTCTCTCTTGAATTTTCTGTTCTTTTATCTCTTGTTCTATTATCCCATATTTATCCTTTATTTTCATAACACATTTAAAATTTAAAAATAAGACACATTTTTCTTACCCCAAATTTGAAGCAAATTGCATCACATGTTTTTCTATAGGATTGATTTTCTTTTCTAATTCATCATCAAAACGTAATTTCAAATGTGTGTGTATGCATTACATATTTTACTGATGGTTCCTTTTTCTATAAAATTAACTTTCTTATCTATCATTTTACAAGGCTTGTAAAACATGGTGTTTAGAAGATTAATAATGCATATATGATTTAAAAGAATAATATAATCGAGAGAGGCAAATAGATTTTCAAAGACCAAATGTGTACCTCTAATCTCTTAGTTTTGAACAGGATTGGAATTTTTTCAAGTTTTTTTTTTCCTGATTAAGTTTTAATTAATAATCGGTCGAATTTTTAATAATTCTAA
The DNA here is from genome assembly GCA_019022615.1 of Acacia melanoxylon. NCBI lineage: Eukaryota > Viridiplantae > Streptophyta > Magnoliopsida > Fabales > Fabaceae > Acacia > Acacia melanoxylon. The sequence continues at coordinate 21,294 of JAFJYJ010000125.1, read as the reverse complement.
AGTCATTACTCATTATTTTACTTAAGAAGTGCAATTTTACCATTTAAAAATTGGATAGGATATTGTTACTACTAAATTTATGTCATTACCATTTTTTCACCGTTAGATCATAATCTTAATATGAGAGAGAAATGATAAAGGTAGATGAGATTCTGATCTAACGGTGAAAAAGTGGAAGTGACATAAAATTGATAGTAACAATATCCTATCCCTTTAAAAATAAGATTAGAATTTCTTTTGGGCCAATGGTGCCATGATAGATTTTTTTTTTTTTTTTTTTGATATAAGAAGGTTTTGGAGGGGTTCGACATCGCCCCCACTGCGCAAGACGCGGCCCGGGTTCTATGAAGACTTATCGTGACTTACGAGATCGCTTACCAAAGCGAGTCCCAATGACGGCAGAGGGATCGAACCCACGACCCAAGGGCCTAATCCCGATCCCTTACCATCTACAAAACTCACATTGGCACCATGATAGATTTTTTTTTTTTTTTTTTTTTATATAAGAAAAAGTTTTGAAGGGTTTGATCGGGCCCACTGCGCTGCAGACGACCCCCGGTTCTATGAAGACTTACTCGGGACTTACGAGATCGCCTACCAAAGCGAGTCCCAAACGACGGAGGGATCGAACTCACGACCCAAGGGCCTAATCCTGGATCCCTTACCATCTATGCCAACTCACATTGGCCACCATGATAGAAATTGGATCATGCAAAATACACAAAATGAAAAGTAATAAAGGCCCATTTGTTTGTTGGGCCTGAACTAGAAAACAACTTTCGAGTCTCTCTGGACGGCCGTCAGATTTGGGAATGAAAACCCCAGATTTCGGAATTCTAACTGCTTTTCATTTCACTTCCAGTCTTACTCCCTCACAAATCTCGATGCTTGTCGGACCTGAAATCGTCAACTCGTTTGTTTGATTGTTTCGCAGCTCCTTAGTTATTGCTTTCTATTCACAGGTAACGCAGTTTTGTTTGTCGTCGCTGTGTCTGCATTTATTGATTTTTTAGTCGGTTTTATGCATACTGAAACTTATGTTTTAGTTATTTGCGGAATTCTTGCATCTGAAATCAGGTTTTAATTGTATAAGCCAAATTCTATTTGTAAGTTAGTTTCTATCGCCCCCCTATGTATGTAAAGACCCGTTCAATTGGACAACTGATTGATTACCAACCATTATACACGTCAATGGATAGGCATGTTTGGCAATTCGTACTGGAAGAGTTAGTTTGTTTCAATGCACAATCTGAAAGCTATGACTGATATTGTGAGAGTGCTAACAGCATGTAATGATATGGAACCCCTGAATATGACTGATGTGTCCTTTTACATTTGAAGGTGATCTGAATATGCATTGTAAAGGTTTAAGGATTTTTTTTTTTTTTTAATATATGATCTTTTTCTGCCAAGCTAGCTATTGATAAGCTTCTGCATTCTAGAACTCAAACTGGATTGGAATGGCTGAGAAGTCCAGAAGACCTGATGAGGAGTTGAAAGTGCTTGGCAAAAACATCAATCAAAATTTGGATGTGTACATATGGGACATGGATGAGACCCTTATACTGCTTAACTCCTTGCTGAAGGAGTCCTATGCAGAGGCTTTTAATGGCATGAAGGATGTACAGAAGGGTGTGGAGATTGGTAGGATGTGGGAAAACCTCATCCTGCAATTATGTGATGATTATTTCTTCTATGAGCAAGTAAAATTTGGCTATCACTTCGAGATCTGTGTCCCTTGTTTTATTTCTGGAATGTTCGTAATTTGATGTGGATTTTTTTCTTGCAGATTGAAAATTACAATAAGCCATTTCTTGATATAATGAGCCAATATGATGATGGAAGGGACCTCTCTGATTATGACTTCAACCAAGATGGTTTGGGTCCTCCCCATGATGATGACAACAAAAGAAAGCTTGCCTATAGACATCGAGTTATAGCCCAAAAGTACACATTGGTAAAAATAAAATATAGCTTATGCTATATGTACCTCTGTATGAGTTCACTTTTTTTACCTATACGCTTTATGGTGCAATGTAGATCCTTTCGCTTCACTTATATATAACAAGGTTAGTGTTGTAAATGAGTTCTACATCTGTGATGAATTGACTGAGGATCCATCCCAGAGATAAAAGAAAACGCATAAATTTAAAAGTTGGCTACTGCAAAATTATTGTAAACTTCTAAATTCCCATATCAACAAACTGATAGTTACAACAGATGATAAGAAATTTTTTGACAAATTAATTCTTGTAATATAGAATTAGACTTCCTTTTCAAAATCTCCTTACAAGCATGAGTGCATTAATTGCAGATAGTAATTTGAATGACCGAAAGTTGATGCACTTGATGGAGAATGAATATGTTGGAACTTAGAGTAAGGTTGTGACAAAAACAAGTGGTGCTGTACTTTTTCCGCAAACTCGATCATCATTAATATGATCTGGTGTGAAACTTGGCCCTCTTATTCTTGTTTCAGGGTTTAAAGAATCTCTTAGACCAAGAGACAGTTACACTCTGGGATCAATTGTACGAGACCACTGATGCATATACTGATAGATGGCTTTCCTCAGGTAGTTTTGACATCTCTGACAATTTTAGTGATGTTAATTGTGTCATTTGACTTGTTTTATTTATATCCTTCATCTTTAAATTACTGCAGCACGGGCATTTCTGAAGGAGTGTTTGGGTGAAAATAAGGATGCAGATTCCTCTGTTGCACTTCCTGAGACTAGTGCTGACTCAACCAATACGACACACCAGCATGTTAATGTTTTAGTGACATCTGGATCGCTGATACCCACCCTTATAAAATGCATGCTCTTCCGCATTGACAGCCTGCTAACTCATGAAAATAGTGAGTCCAATTTTCTTGTGTTTGACTTCCATGTTGTAGAATGGACTCATCATGCCAAAAATGATTACAATTCTTAATGACATACCATTGCATTTTGCAGTTTATAGCTCATGGGACGTGGGGAAAGTTCAGTGCTTCCGATGGATCAAGGAGCGTTTTGACCATCCCAATGTACGTTTTTGTGTGATTGGAGATGGATGGGAAGAGTGTGAAGCAGCAAAAATAATGAAATGGCCATTTGTCAAGATTGACCCACGACCAGGCACACCATACAGGTTTCCTGGGCTCACCTTAAGAACAGTGAGCCACTACTTTTCTGTGGTGTATGGAGGTCTGAATGATGAGAATGAGAAAGATAAAGAATAGTGCTCAATCTTCTTGATGTCGTCATCTTCCTTTATAGGATTCCAGATCTGTACAAAAATTTCAGCCTTTCAAGTTTCAGCATATGCATGAATCACAGCCGTTCAATGGTCGTCACAAGTTATTACCCTATGCTGCTAGTTGATGTTGACGAGATTGAGGGGAACTACTCTTCTCTCACAATTGTTAGATTGTGAGTTGTAGATATGAATTTTAAGTTGTGGATCATCTGTCACTCCTAATAATGCATATAAGATTAATTATTCTCGGTTCTTAAATATAAGACATAGTTAACTTTTTTTTAGAGAGATTAAGGAAGTTAAATAAGTTACTTAATCATATCATATGTTATGTATCATTAGATTATATATCAGGTTATTAGTCAAACTAATTTGTTTAAAAAAATATATATAAATATAAATACTGTAAAGTAGTTTAATTAGCTTCCTTAATTTCTCTAAAAAAAGTTAACTTTATCTTATATTTAGGATCGGAGAAAAGGGAGTACCTTGTAAAGGGCCTCGTTTGTCGCTTTCTGTTATTGCTGGTTTGGTGTATATTTGGAGAGACGCAAGACAACCATCCCTAGGGCCTTTTGCCACACTATCCTCCAAAGCGAAATTTGGAGTATTGGGAATAGAATAGTTTTCAGGCGAGGCAAATCAAAACCACATAACTTTTAATAAATTAGAACCCTTTAATGTCAATGTTCCAGGGAAATTCTTTTCCGGGTTAATAATGATTTCAATGTTTATTCACTTATTAGTTCTGGTTTGTTTTCTTTCGAAGATCCATCTATCATGTGAAACTAAGTCTTAAAATAAGAGAAGCTCTCTCGCAAATAATTCCATTTTTTATTTTTAAATTAAGTCTTCAATTTTTAATCCTACTTAGGATCATTGAGCCCTTTGCACTCGACCTAGTTACCATGGTGATTTTAGCTCACTTGGAATGTTGATGATTTTTCATGAATGTTGTGGATCCTAAAAATATAAACTTTGCCATAAAATCTTTAATCTTTTGTTCTTACTCTCTCTCTCTCTCTCTCTCTTTTGGTAGGTGATTAAATCTGAAACTGTTCATTTCATTTGAAAAGATAGTGACATATGTGTTCACGCTTGTATTTACTTTTGTGTCGCTTTTATAAACACTTAGTGATTTTTTATGTGATTAAATATGATTGATAATCAAATAATTTTTTTATAGTTAAATCTGAGTGGTACCAAGTCTAATTATGCGGCAGCAAAACTCTGTTCATTCATTAATTAGTTGTTTGTCCTTTTAGCAGCAGATAAATTAGGATTGGCGTAAGCTATACCTTTTTTTTTTTGCCAGGTGTGAGCTATACTATATGAGTAGTATATATATGCTCCTGCCGTAAATTCCCCCCCCCAACTCTCTTAATACTTTTTTTTTTTTTTTTGCTCGCCAACTCTCTTAATACCAGTTTAGGGCATTGAATGTTTCAATATGGATGAGACTGACGCAAAATCTCCAACTCAGCTATCTCTTCATTAAATCTCCAACTCAGCTATCTCTTCATTTGATTATATCTAATAAAGATTGATTTTTTATAATTAGGAAGGAGTCACTATTGACTTGATGTTACAGGCGAATGAATCAAACCTGTGATTTTTCATGCCACTAGGGCATTCGCAATGAAGATAAATTTCTAATATCATATATTGCCTCCCTTTTAAATATACTGCATTTTTTATTTTTTCTTTTATTTATTTATTGACCTCCTTTTTTTTTCCATGGGATCCTGGGTTAGAAGTTAGAACGCGGAGAAAATCCAATAAAAAAAGTACACAACTTTGGTGGTCCCTCTCTGACCTTGTCCGCATTGGGAACCGGTTTTTTGGTCTTATCCAAAGGATAAAGATCAAGAAAACTCTCCTCCCGGTAGTCCAGACGATCCTGGGGTCCGTTTTATTATTTTTAATTACTTATTTTTTGAATTAAAAAATCATTTTTCAAAAAATGTTAGTTGAGAGATTATTTTTATTTTAGATTAAGACCCATTAAAATATTTTTTTAAAAAATAAAATAAAAAAAGATCTGGACGATCCAGGAGGGAGGAGCTCCCCCGGCCTATCCAAAGGATAGACAGGTCCGCATTTGAGCTTATCTACGGGTCTTGTTTTTAGTTAGTTGTATCATTACATTTCTCCATTCACAAAAGTTGCTGTTGATTTTCTATTCTACCCATACCTCATAAGGACTTTTCTTAGTGGTTTCCTCTTCTTGTATCTTCTCAAATCTTAACTTTCCATCCTCTTTCTTTCTCTATTTTTATATTCTTCTCTTTTCTACCCCTCAAAATTTCCCCCTTTTTCTTATTTTCCCTTCACAATCATACACCCAGATACAGTTTCTTTCTGCAATGATTGTACAAGTAATTTTTGTCTTGGTACATTTGTTAACAGGCGTCTGTGATGCAGAAAATAAAAAAGCCAATGAAAGGAACAATGTTGTGAGTATAATTATAAAGGGAGAGCTCAATCTCCTATTGGGGGAGAGAGAATCCCTTAACCTTATATAACTCGTTTCTCTTGTGAGGTTCCTCAATGTAGAATTCATGACACAATGATTGTACAAGAAAGTTTTGTCTTGGTATATTTGGTTACAGGCTTGTGTGTTGTCATTGCAGAGTTGTATGTAGAGAAAAGGAAAAAGCAGAACTTTTCACGGACATGACTCAGAAGCCTAACATGGCTCTGACTCATCAACCACTGCAATCATCTCATCTCATCTTTTGTCAAATTATCACGTTGCTGTTTAATAATCCTCCCACCTACTAATTACAAGTTCCTTGCTGATCAAGGAGATGTCACTCTTTACTTCAACTGGGAAAAACGTGATATTGCAGCATGTTCTTTCAAATGGAATCATGTCCTGGGAGGCATTTTGATAGGGAGTAAATAATAATAATCTGATGTTCTAAAAAAGACAAAAAGAAAAGAAAAGAAGGTGGACCACAAAGCTTAAATGCTCACTCAGGCTTGGTTGTGTGTAGATTCAACATCTGCAACACACAACCAACGTGGGTTAGCTCTAATAGAAGAAGCTAGACCTTCATAATTGGACAACCATTGTTTGAATCTCCATGCCACATTTGGTGCTTGACAATTTAGGAGGACACCAGCACTTAGTTAAAAAAGGGGACAAGAGAAAATACAACACAATGGTTTATTGAAATCTTAAAATTGTATTTAAGTCCCGTGAACTTTTTTGCAATAAATTTTAATTGTCAAATGACAATGGACGCCCATGGACTGATTAGTAGACACTCTTAGGCTTGTTAATGAACGCTCATGGTCTTATCAGCGGAATTAGAATTTATTACAAAAACACCCCACGATATTTGAATACAATTTAAATATTTTAAGAGACCATTTTATTATATTTTCTGTTACCGAACCTAAACATAATTTTTCCAAAAAAAAATGCACAGCACACAGAATTGGTGAGAAGAGTTTTGAAGACGGCCCTGATTGCCCTATAGAAGCAAGTCAAGCAACGTGGCTCATTCTATACCACCAAACTCCATGACAAAAAGAAAGAGTGGCTAGTTTGCCTCACCCACGTGCATGCACTGTAAAGTGCACCTATGGTGTAGAGAGAGGGGGAGGGAGGGAGGGAAGGGTAGGACCCAGGCTTGCTTGGCGGGGTTGATCTTGATATACCACCAACAGAAATGTTGTTAGTTAATCACTCAGATATATAGTGGAAAGCAAGCGATGAAAGTTTCTAAAAGACTTAAATGACACAGAGATGAAGGTGAAAAAAAAAAGATGGTCTTTTTACTATACAACTTTTCTTACTCTATTTCTTCCAAATGCTCACTTATATATCCTTTGTTTCATTTCATCCTCCCTCCCTCTCTTTCTCTCTCCCCAAACTTCTTCAGTGGAAGAAATTAAGTAGCTAAGGGCACGTGTTTGCCTCACTTCTTCCCCATTATTCAACTAAATTTCATTCTGATTCTGAGCTTCTTGCATGGCTTTCTGAGGAGAAATTTGTGCTCTCACTTTGGTTCTCGGTGGTAATTGTCATCAATGGCAAACTGTATTTGTCTTTTCATGCCCTTTTAATTCCATTGACATTTGTATTACTTTCTTCCTCTCCATATTTTTTTAATCTTTACATTCTCTCCTCTCTTTTTTCAGGAATTGTGAAAATGGGAAAGAGAGTTTTGTTCTCTGTGTAGATATTGGAAAGAGAAAGAAACAATCTTGTTGAGAGATTATAATGCCAGTTCCACTTGCCCCTTACCCCACACCCCCAGCTCCATATACGCCTCCAGCTAATGGTATCTTGCTTTTTCTGTGCTTGCTTTACTCATTGATGTCTGCCCTCTCTGGTTGGTTGCTAAGAAACTTTGTGGTTATGGACAGATTGAAGGGAGATTTGAACTCTTATATAGCTTGTTTCATTTTGGAAATTGATGTACTTTTTTATTGTTAGTAGCCAATGTAGAGAAGAGAACAAGTAATTAGATGAGACGAATATAAGATTGAAAGGAGTAAAAGAATAAAAAAGAAGAAGCAATTCTTCTTTCCCCTAGCCAATGGAAAATCGGTGGATTAAAGATGATGATGTGTTTGATAAAATTCCTCAGTGACTCTGTTTGGTATTGAATATGTGGATTTCACATATCTGATGATATGTCTTTATATAAAGTTTTCCAATCAAATCCAGTTTCTCTCACTTGGTCTGGAAGCTACAATCTTAATTAATTGCTGTATTATCAATTTAAAATAGAAAAAAGATTATATTTTTGGTAATGGGTCATTCATTTTGGCAATGAATCTTACAAATGGTTTTTGCGAAAACCTGGGTTTTGTAAGGAGGTACACAACAGAGTCAGCTTGTGTGTTGTGGGTGTAGAAACCTTCTTCTCTATCCAGTTGGAGCAACATCTGTGTGCTGTGCTGTTTGCAATGCAGTCACTGCAGTGCCACCTCCTGGTATGCTTCTCTTTCCTCTCTCTCTCTCTCTCTCTCTCTCTCTCTCTCTTGGTCTATATGTGTCACAATCGATAAACCCTTTTGATGAACGATATATCTAAAGTGCTTGTTGATAAAACACAATAGCATATCGTAATCCTATCATTACTGATCTCACCTAGAGGAATAAGATTTGTTATTTATAACATCTCAGTGTCTTGCTTTCAATATTGTTCACTTTGAGCCCCTGTCACCCCTCGCATTTTTAAAACTCATCAAGGGTGATGGACCTAAAATAGACAATATCGAAAGTGAGGAGTTGAGAAGTTTATTGTTGTGGCTGTTGTTACAATCCAGAAACATCTTTTACGTGGCCAGGCACAGAAATGGCTCAGTTGGTTTGCGGAGCCTGCCACACATTACTCATGTACATACGTGGGGCAACAAGCGTGCAATGCTCCTGCTGTAATATTGTAAATCTCGCACTGGAAGGTATTCAACTATTTAAGGTTGTAACTCTGTTGTATGAATGACATTTGGATCCAGACATGTCTTTCCAGAAATCCATTATATTGTTATGAGCTTGTGATGATCTGAATCACTACTTGAGAATGAGTATCATTTTGTGCATTTTTGACAGCAAATCAGGTGGCTCATGTCAACTGTGGCAACTGTAGGATGCTACTGATGTATCAATATGGAGCAAGATCTGTTAAATGTGCAGTCTGCAATTTTGTAACATCTATTGGGGTCAGTGCATTCTCTTAATTCTATACTCAACTGTATATTTATCTCATTCATTTCCCTCATTTTCTTTTTAACACAACAAAAAATATACTCCTTCGAGTCCTAAATATAAGAGCTAGACAAAGGGTTTACTTTGGTTATAAATATAAGACTTCAATCAACTTTGTCTATCAAACTTATAATTTTTCCTCAAAATGCACTTATTAATTGCACATATGAAGGAAGTTTCTATCAAAGGGTAATTTCAATGCGCATGATCAACAAGAATATTTTAGGGAAACCAACAAATAGCTAACTTAAATAATTTTCTTAATATTTAAAAATTAGTTATATAGCTTATGTTCAGGACTGGAGGTAGTACCTCTTGGTCAATAGTAATCACTAAATATCTTTTCTTAAGCGGGAAAAAAAACTGCATAGTAATCAATATCAACATGTAACATAAAATTTACAGAACTGTCCAATTCATAAACACTACAAAGCAGTACTCAAATTTATAAAAGTCTTGGTTACATTAATATTCCTGAATGATGCAGGCCTCAGCAAGTACAGTTGAGCAGAAGTTCAGCACCTAAATCTTCACAATAACAGAGTCATATGAGAATCTACCAAATAAAATGAGTGGATATCATCAGAAGGCAGATTATTATTATCTTAATCACATCATGTATAGAGTTATTGCCCTGTTATGGTTTTGTCAAATAATTTTGATAACTTGGGGGGTACGAATATAACTATTCATGATAAGATTCTTGATTCTATGCGCTTTGGAAATCTACATGTTTAGATAAGGTAAGTTCCATTTTCTCTTTGTTGCCAACTTTATTTTGAAAAGAATCACCCCAACTTGATTTCTATTGTGTCTTTTTGAATAATTCAAAAGTATAGCCATCAAAGTTGAGCACTCAAAATATGGAATCAGATGGTTTAATTATGCAGGATAATGTCTGGGTTCGTTTAAAAATAGACTTTGGATTATTCAACAGAAGGTTGTTTTTTCCACAGTTCTGTAATGGCAGATTTTGACCGGCATGGCTTATTTTCTTGAGTCTTCTAGACAAACCGACAACCAGATAAACACCACAAACCTTATCAAAATCCAACGTGAGATTTTATTTTGGTTGACCAACTTGCCCATGCTACTGTAGAGAACCTCCAAAATGTAACAAAAGAAATAAATTGAATAAAAACTATTATGAAGAGATGAAGATCTAATATGTTGAAGGGTCAAATTGATGACTTTGTAACTTCTTAAAGATGATTTATTCTGAACGGTTAGAAGACTGAGACTGGAAATAGCAGTATGACCATGAACATTTTTTATGACCTCTGGGCCATCCGGTGTCCTGCACTTTTTTTGAATTCTATTACTAGGTATTTGAGTAATTTAGCAACCAACTAATAGGGATTGAAGTTTTACAATTAGGATACCTCTGTTCAAAGGTCTTTTTGAATAAGGTGAGATTCGAACTTAGTTCATTCGTTTAAACTAAACTATGAACTTTTAAAGAAAGAAAGGAAGAGTTAATTGGGGGCATATCGTTATTGAATCACATAACAAAAGCAACCTTTTTGGTCGTTTTAAGATTTTAAATCACGTCCTTTTCAGCATCTTGTTCTTCCCATCCACTGATTTTGGAGTTGTATCAATCCTTGAGGAAGTGGCAAAAAATGAACCACGGTGAAATGATCTGATATGGACATCCCTTGTTATTCTCTCTGATCCCGTCTTTCCCAGAGAATATCTGTGTTCCCATCATTTAATAAAAGTCTCTCTCAACTGATAATTACTCTTTTGTGATTATATGGCATGCCTTAGTCGGTAAGATACTCCAATCTTAATAACAAAGACCGGCTTCTTTATTATTATACCTCAGCTCTTACTGAATATAAAAGTTAAATAACTTTTTACGGATATTAAAGAAATTAGTTCAATTATTTATTTATAATAAATATGTGTTGATTTTCCTAAAATACCATTTTTAATCATATACGGTGGAACTACTCTTGATGGAAACCTCCTTACTATGTACAACTAATAGGGGTATTCTAGGGAAAAATTATAAATTCAAGAGAAAAAGTAGATTGAGCTTTTATATTTAGGACAAAGTAAATCTCTTGCTTTACTCCTATAATTAAAACCGAAGGGAGAATATGTTTTTAGTATAAAGTGGCAAGCTGAACCACTTGAAAGTTAACAAGTTCAAACTCACAATCTCTTACATAAGTTGGGCAACTTAGAACCATAGGTCATCAAACTTATTTTTATTATATAGCTATCTGACTGGGTTAAATTTGATCATTGTCGAGTCCAATTAGGGATAACTCTCTCAACGTGTTTTTGGTATTAATAGGGACTCAAACTCAAGATCTCGTATTTAAGCAGCCAACCACACATGTCGGTTGGTCAATGAACTTGTTCTTTGTCAATGATTCAAAAGCCTTTACTGATTTTTTATTTTATTTGTTATTTTAAGAAGCATCAAGTTCCTCAATCCTGCTTGGTGGTGAATGGAGTTATCAGTGAGGGACCCATTCCATGTTGTGTGGGACCAGAGGGTCAATTTTTGAGAATTTGATGGTCTTGTTGTTGTGGGGAGTGAGTGGCATTTCAACTGGGGAAGAGGACCACAGAAGGGTATATGCTTCTGCCTGATGCTCTTTCTATGTAATCAAAATCATGGGGACCCCACTAATGACCGTGGTCCCGACTTTAATCCTGATTAGTCGGAACTAAAGGTTCCAGTGAACCGGATGGGCAACAAAAAAAAATTATGGGACCCCCAAATTTCAATCCAAGACATATTTGCCTTTTCCAACATCAAAGATGAACCCTGTTTCTCAACTTGGCTGCATAGTGCCACACTAAAATTTCATCCACTCATAGTTGGGTTCCCATGCTGCTTTTTCTTTTCCTTTGCAATTGAAGAAAAATAAGTTATTAAATAATTTTTAATATTAAAAAAAAAAATAGAACTTTCAATTTTTGGAGCCCAATCTCATTATGTATTTGTTCTTGTTCATTTAGATCTGCCTCTGCATACATTTAACAAAATTAAAAAGAGCAAGTTTGGTTTGTACACAGCAAGTCTAAATTATATGCACATACCTTATGTGCTTTTTATGTGTTTATTTATTGGGAGAGACTAAAACTTTTGCCTAAAGCGCCGAAAAAAAACTCTTGACCAAACAAAAAAATTTGATTATAATAAAAAAAGGTAGTCAAGTTAATTAATAATAATAAATATGATATGTTTTCCCTCAAAATACATTTGTTTAAACTTTAAAGCTAAATTTTTCAAAATGCTTATTATTGTTGCACTTAATTATTATTGGAAGAAAGTATCAATAGTTAGAGAAAAAATGATAAATATGGAAAGTACATATTATATTTAAAATCAAGATCAACTCCCTAATTAGGTTATATATTAAGTACCAAAAGAGTGTTATTTTATAAAGGAATAGGGGGAATATTGTAAAATGAGAATGAAACTTAAAATGTCTAATCCTCTTCTTATCACACCATAGTGACAACAACGTAGGCATATGTATCATAATCTTGCATCCAAGTTGAGATAGCCACGCATAACTATGATTTTGTTTTGCGTGTGGAAATACCATTTTTGGAAGATAACAGTATAAGAAAAGAAATGAGAGATTGAACAGCAGGAGTTTATGAACAGAACAAAATATGATAGATACGCGTTCGGTGGATATCTATCTATAGTTGACCAAAAATAAAAAGATAGGAGTATCTATTTATATAGCCTATCAAATGCTGACAAAAGTCAAGAGACGTGCTCAAAAATAAATCATCTTGAATTTGTAGTTTTCAGTTTTCTAATTATCCTCCTCTCCTCAATATACACTTAATTCACTTTTTTAAGAATATAAAAAAATAAATAAATTACTTATGTTGTGAATCATTATGTTATACTCTCACTTTCCTGCCTTTTTATTATAAGGATCAATCATGAATATATTTGATTCTTTTTATAAGACACTTGTTCGCTTTTAAATAAGATTAAATATTTTTTTATGTATGTCCATAATTAATAAGGATAGTAAGTGAGAGTAATAATTAATCTTCCTTTAATCCTTATTATAAGACACCAACAAGTGTATTTGATCCTTTTTATAAGGCACTTGATTGTTTCCAAATAGCATTAAATATATTTTCTATCTATGCCCATAATTAATTAATAAAGATAATGGGTGAGATTAATAATTAATGCTTCTTTTAATCCTTCTTATAAGACTAACTAACAATTCTCACAAATTAATAAAAACACTTAAAATCATTAAATTTGTCCTAAAATTTAATTAATTTTCAATTTTACCCCTAATAATTGCACTAAACTCCAATATCATATATATTAATTATTACTCTCACCCGCTACCTTTATTAATTAAGGATATACATAGAAAAAATATTTAATACTTTTTTGGAAACAAGTAAGTGCCTTATAAAAGGACTAAATATACTTTTAGTAATGCCTTATAATAAGACTTGAAGGAGTATGATATTAGAGTTCCAAATACAATTAGTAAGGGTAACATTAGAAATTACTTAAATTTTAGGACAAATCTAATGACTTCAATTGTTTTGATTGATTAGTGAGAATTGTTTGGTGTTACTTTTTAATAAGGACAAGAGGGAATATATCATAGTATAAGTCGGACAAATTGGTTTAGAAAAAAACGATAAATATAAATATTCCTTCGAGACCTATCTATAAGAGTTTGATAACCAAATTACATGTTTTAAGAAAGGAGTTAAAATTAGTTAAAACAATAACTATGTCTAAAATAATTTTTTTGTTACCAAGTACAACCTTATTTATAAAAGACAAGTAAGAGAGAGAAATAGAGTGAGTATAAATATCTCCAACTTTTTAATTAATGCAAAGACATATAATTAATGAGGAGCAATTAAAAAAAAAAAACTTTATTAAATGTTTAGACAACTCTCATTTGACTTTCATAAAAAAAGGTTAAAATAATTCAAATTTTAGGCTCTTATAAATTTTCTTTTAGCTTCAAGGTCTTGTATGAAATATGGAGAATAAACTACCAACATTTATCGAATGTGGAAAGAAACTTACTATCTCTTAACCATATCTTCGGTTCCATAGGAATAGAAAAAATGGTGCTAAGAGCTCTTTCCCATGACCATAAACCCGACTTGTAGCGAATCCAAATTCAGTTCAGTGAACCAGGGTGGGTAAAAAAATATTATATGGAGTATAAACTTGTGGTTATCTTTGATTGGTTTCTACGCGGCAACAAGTGAATGGCAATAGCCCTGCATGTTGAACACGTGGTGCCCAACGTGCTCTACTCCGAAGTCTGCGCTTTCTCAAAGCTTCGGACTTCAAATTTCCCATAACCTGCACATAAATAGAGAAACAGAGTTGTTCATCACAAACGCTTTAATCAATCAAATTCAGAAAGCGGGGAACAGAAAAAGAGAGAGAGAGAGAGAGAGATGCAATCTGCAAAGGAGAAGCTGAGCAACATTGCCAGTGCTGCCAAGGAGCACGCGGACATTTACAAAGCCAAAATAGATGAAAAGGTCAAGTTTTGAAACTTACCCATAATACATTTCTATCTTGCAAAAATATTTAACGTGTCTCGCATAATTATCAAGCTTATACTTGATTGATTAATCGTAGAATTGAATGGTGTAGGTCGAGAAAGCAACGGCAAGAACAGAGGAAGAGAAGTTAATAGCACACGAGAGGTCCAAGGCTAAGAAAGCTCAAGCAAAAATGGAGCTACATGAAGCAAAAGCCAGGCATGCAGCTGAGAAGCTAGGAGCCAAGCAACCACATCATTTGGTCGGAGCTCACCAACATGGGATGAATCATCCAGGCTATGGGGCAGCTCCGGTGCCGGAAAACTCTTACCCACCTGCAGGAAACTATTCCATGAACAGGCATATTTAGATGTCAAATAATTTCTCCCAAGTTCCTTTTAGGGGAGTTTTTTTTTTTTTAATATAGTCCCTCCTGATGTCTCTGGGGATGGCTACTATCTTTTGGTTTCATTCTAGTTCTTTTGTGTTTTTTTGTTCTTTTCTTTGGAACAATAGATGTCATAGTTGTCCATGGTGTGCATGGTTTTATTATATCACGTTAGGAAAATCAGCTTCTACACTCAATCTAAACAGATCACAGATGAGCTTCTACATTCAATGTACTCAGTATTTGGGTGCTATTAAATTAGGGAAGCCTATAAACAACTATATCTACAAATCAAACCTACTCTCTCTATACATTAAAGCACCAACTAGCTCAAGTTTCTCCTCTTTCCTATCATAACATTTTAAGCTACTTTTCTAACGTGATTTACAGTATATTAAATAAATTTGTGATCAGTAAGTTGCGATTTACAGTGATAGAAGTTTTGTTTCGAATTACATTCATCAACTCACATATGCCTATAATTTACCCAAGCTTTTGACAAGCAAGCACGTCGTGAAGTTAATATGCTTGGACCATCCGTGCGTGCTACATTTTTTCTCCAATAAATAACATCTTAAACACCAACAGAAAAATTTGTGGAACCAGTAAATTCGGGAAAATAAGGGCTTGAGGATGCCATGGCAGTATAGACACAACATGGCACTCCATAAAACACAAGTACACAAATGCAGGGAATCAAAACAAAGAGACATAATTGGAACGAAAATGGAGAAATGAAGTATCAGTTTCTTTCGTATGAAAGAATTGTAATGCGCGAGCATGAGCTTGATCATCGTCTTTTACAATTAAGAAAGCAAAAAAGTTACCAAATTGAAGAGAGATCTTAGGAAAGGATATAGTGAGCACCGAGCAGAACGGATGGCAGAAACAATATAGGATGGTGATTCATGAACTCCTCTTGTGCATTTCCAGCTTCCAGAACAAAAGGAACAACGCTCATCATGCCAAAGCATTACTGTTTTAGGTGCAATCTTGCTTAGAGGCGTGTACGGTTGGCCAAGATAATGGAGATCGTATTCTTTTTTCGACTAAATGGAGATCATATTCTACTTTCATAAAGTTTAATTACAAATATATTATTTTCTTTTAAAAGTTTATTAGTTATATGTTGAACCAACTTCATCATTTCAAGATTTTTTTATGGGTTAAGTAGTAAATTACAAAAAATATACGCCTAAAAATGATATCTTCTAAAAAAATTTTCAGATTTAATATCACTCAGAAAGTTCTAAAACGTAGGAACGTGTCCCGATACTGTTAAAAAATTGAGATTCATTGTTAACTGTTTAATAAAAAAAAAAAAAAATCATCACATACAATTTAAAACTTTTAAAGTGGCATTGAACCCGAAAAACTTTCGCAAAATATTATTCTGATGTATACTTTCCTATGAATTTGCTTTAACCCTTTCTTTATTAACAAAATTTCAAAAATTCAGCTCCTTTATAATATTTAATTTATCAATTCTGTCTTGATATAATATAATACAGAGAGCATTACTCAATGAAATCATTAGCATTACAACAAGAGAAAGGGTACATCACAACAAAATATTAAGCGTACAAGAAAGAAAGGCAGAGGGGATAGGAATTCCAATAAAACGCTGACCTCAGAAATATCAAAACTAAGATTTCACACAAGCATTCACATCAACAGCACACTATGATGAGTAACCCCTCATCCTCTCATTAACAAGGAAATACTGCAGCAAAAGAATATTTCTTTGAATCTTCATTCTCTAGCCATAGTCCATCCTTAACATCTGAAACCACCAATCTACATTTTTTTCTTCAGCATCTAATTTCGTATGATCCTGCTTTTGTAATATAACGAACCCACTCAACGGTATTGTACCCACTCTTCTCCCACACCTGCAGAGAGAGAGAATTTCATTAAACTGCAACTTAAAAGAGGATGCATGTAAAAATGAGAGGGCGAAAAAGTCAGGATGGGAACCTTTAGAAATCGAACACGTAAGCCAGATGCTGTGAACATGGGAACCTGCACGTACAAAACAAGGTTAACCCACCAGGTGAAAAGGGGAAGGGCCAGTTTGGAGACAGTACAAGCTTAACAAGTGAACAGATGTGGTCAAAAGTGACCGCAAAGCTATAAGATGTCATATTCCCCACGACTGACTTCTGCCCGAACGAGAGTGCGAATATGACATATGAGCAGAGATTATATATATAATCCATGAGATGGAAGATTCCCAAGAATTAATTTTCTTTTCCAGTTCTTAGATGTGATTGTTGAGTGAGAAGTTGTATAATGCAGAATAGGATAAGCTGTCCAGAGTACTGTAAAGAATATTAAGCAATTGCCAGCACATCTCTGTGGAATTAAGTATAGGAGTAACAGATGACACACCTGAAATTCCATCTGAATTGGTGGCCTTGTCCAAGATTTCTTTTCCGCCATTGTGGAAATAAGTTCAACTTCTGCACTCAAGGTTGGCTCGGTTTGCCCAGGGAATTTTCTAATCCTATAAATCATGGAGTTATTAGAACACAATTGACTGAAACCATAAAGCATTCAAATAGAGATTATTGGAAATTTAAAATATGTGATAACAAGGTGGGATGACGTAAACTTTTCACTTAATATTAATAATCAATGACACTCACTTCCAAACCAAACAATCAATAGCAGCATTGTATTTAGCCCGGCCAGATGTTACTGTGAAACTTGTTTTTGCTGTTTGTTTTGGCACAGGAATTTTCACAACCACCCCAAGTGCGAACATTTTTGCACCAAAGACACTCTTCACCTGAAAAGGATTTAAAAAAATTCAGCAAGTGGCATAATTGCAACCCTTCAATACATTGGACCTTCATCATGTAAAATTCCAAACCTTAACATTTACTTCCATCCGTGTTCGTCCAAGTTCCTTGATGGTAGGTAATACTTTGAAGGGGAGATTGACGCCCTCAGTGATACGATACCTACCCAGGACAATAATGTTAATAGATATCGCTAGTGAAGTTCTAATATTAGGCAACCAAATATGCTATACATCTTACTGGAACTACAAAAATATCTTTAAAGGAGCAGACATTGCTATTTTCTAGCTGTCAAAATTCTAAGTGATAAGCAATGAGAAAATCATCTCATTTGAACTACCAAAAAAAAAACAACAAAAAAAAAAGATTTGAAAGTAATCAAGAATCGATCTGATCCCCAAAAAAACAAGGAGGGAGAAAGCAATCCAAGAGAAAGCAATCTAACAACTAAGCATAGCCCAGCGGTTTGACTAAATAAAATTAGAGATCCCAGGAAGCTATGACTGGCATGAAGAAAAAGGAAATTTGGGTGAAAGGACTAGGTATCAACAAATAATTCTAAATCATAAAATGGTTTGGGAAAAATAATTTTCTCAAGAAATAGGTGCAAAAGACAGAATTCAGTTCAAATGAACCTCTTTTGACTCTGCTGCAACAAAATTTAGGGGAACTGCACTTATATTAAGTAAAACTAGCCAGTTTTATGCAGTCTTTACCTAAGGTCAGCAGTTTTCAGTTCTCTTTTAGCAAGCCTAATGTGGTGTCACAGAGGTAATAAAATGCTTGCGGATTAAAGTTTAATACTGCTGATCTATTACGAACTACATCATTTGGCTCTTAAAAAACACCAAAGACTCAGAGTGATTATATAACAGTTAATTGGTGGCTTAAAGGGGCAGAGCAAGGACTCAAACCAATGAAACCCCCTCTCTTTCAATTCCACTGAGACAGGAAGTTGTGTTTGAAGTAGATTAACCAAAAACAGTTAAGATGATATGGCATTATTAGCAAAATCTTACTTCATTAGTTCAAATTCACCATCAGGTGGCACAAAGCTAACAGTCTTCTCCGAGTTGAACCTCGTCAAATTTACACATTGATGGAAAGTGACATCATCAAGCTCAATGGTTTTACCACTGCAATATATATTTAGCTGATGAGAAAAGGCACTATATCAAAAGAATGAGAAAAAGGAAAACATCAACATTTTGGAACATTTTTTTTAATGATATTTGCAATAGATGAAAACAGAGAAGACTCAGAACAACAATATCAAAAAGGAAAACTATCACTAGAAGCAAGAGGAGTAATCAAGGAAAACAGCGCATATGAAAACAACCTTTTAGTAGGACGAGATTTAAGTTGTGACTCTTTTTCAAGACCAATTTTGTCATTCAAACCCAACTTCAAATCAGGCATTCCAGAAAGAAAGCACTTCATGAGAATCTTCCCTGTCACATCACACCGCAAAACACTACCTGAAATTTTTTTATAGAAAAAGTTAGTATGAAACACAGTAGACATCAACATGGAGGCAATTGGAATGCAAAACCAACCTTTTGAAGACATAAGAAGATTTACACTTTCCACAATATCCAGGAAAACCTGCAACAAATCATTGTTAGAGTTATAGTGCCAATATTCAATATTTGATACGATAAGATACTAGGTAACATAAAATTCACCTCATTCTTTTTGTAGACAAGACCTTCTCTCCTCCATCCAACAGCTCCAGTCACTTGTAAAGTTGCATTTGGAACAGGTCTATCTGCGGGCTGTTCCCCCAATGCACACAGTATATAACGAAGTAAAGGATTTAACAGGATACTCAATCAAGAAAGCAAGTAAGAATTAAATTTGGAAGAGAATGGAAATTGTGCCAGCAAGTCAGCTGTATAGACAGCAGTTACAAGTTCATGTTAGCTTTTTCTAAGTGGCTCAACAGCCTACGGTTAAGAAGTGGAGTAGAAAAGTGGTGAAAATATAAATGTGCAAAACAAAATGTCATCCAAGAATTGGGTGATAGTTCAATTTCATACATTCATGCAATCATCTACCCTACTAACATTGTCAATTTTTAATGACGATTGTGTGTCCTACCAACCACATCCCAGTTCAGGTTGTTACTTCATGATAGTTACATTACAATAGCATGTGTGGACTAACCTTGGATGAGAAAGGGGACCGCACTCCTTCCTGAGTGATGTAAAGCTTCAAGATCTCTGGCGAAAGATTTTGTGGGTAACCAAAGTCCATGATTTCTGCAAATACACATCATGTTAATCATCTTTGATTTTCCCATTCACGACTAATATTTCTCCTTTTAGGCTAACAAGGTGATTGCTCTAGTTATATCAAATCATGAACGTGGAATGACTTTAATTCTAAAGGAAATATAATTTTTGGCCCTTGATAGATATATGCCTCAATTATTTAGTTTCTGAATCTTAAAAATATACCATTCTGTCATTGAAAGACATGTCTCAGTCCTTTGCTTCTTGAACCTTGAAAATATAGAATTCAGTCCATTAAGGTCTCTTGACACCCTAATCACTAGTTCCCATCAATTGCTCAAGGATTAATGGCATTTCTAAGATTTAGGGACCAAGTTACTGAAGCATAAATCTTTCAGAGACCAGATATACAATTTCTCTAGATTCAATTGCTACACGAATCACATACCATCCAGAAGCTCATATATGAGCACAAAATTATTGCGAATTGCATCTTCATCAAAAGCTCCGCCAAAATATGATTTAAATAGTGCAACAGCCTGTAAAGAAAGAAGTACAAGTGTCATGGACCACAAAGATCAAACTTTTGTATCAGTGCAGATGGTGAATAACATACAAGGAGAACAGATATAGTTTACAACAAAGCTGCAATAAATTAAGAGATTACAGATATCATTATCACAATGTTGAGAGCAGAAAATCGTAATTTTGTTGGTACAAGAAAATCATAAATTTTACATAACGCAGTTATATTCTTAGCCTTAACAGTTTGTCAGACTTAAGGTTATAGACTAATAATAAAGAACTATAGCATGACACTGAAACATAAAAGGGGAGTGAAAATCAAGATCGACAGATATTGTTAAGCGAACCTGCCCAAACTGACTCCATTGACATCTATTTGAAGCAAAGACACAGAAACAGGATCAAATGATTCATGATAACATGTCAAACCTTATTCAAAGAATATAAAACTACATCGCTAAGTCAATGAGATCCAAATTTAGCATTCATTTTCAACGTGTTAAATATTTTATTCCTCTTGTGAAATTCAATAGTATCACAATTAAACAGCACTGACATGACTAGCCCATTGCACACCTTTGTTGGCAAGCAACGAACAAACTTATTAGATTAGATTTTGGGATACTAAGACAAGATCACCATTAATTTGTTTACATCTTATCTATAATATAGTCCAAGCATCAGTTGCCCAAAAGCCTTGTAGTAAATGAAGCATAGACACATAAAAAAGGAGCCATCCCTAACACATGCCAAACTAGCATGTGCGCAGCATCTTTCTTCCATTCATATAATCATTTTCCCTGCCAAAGCAAAGCACAAAGAGAAATAAAGCTGTCCAGATATAAA